>CM038677.1:845124508-845599508 GCA_021605205.1 Aegilops longissima
CTGTTTTGGTTAACCATAGTTGCGATGTCTAATTTATGATAGTTGTCACGTGTAATCAAACCATAGTTGTCGTGTGTGATTAACTACTTGCCACATATAGTCAAACAATAGTCGCCATGTGTGTTTACCTAGTTCCCGTGTGGCATGACCGCTGGGGGCAGCCACACGGGTGTGTGGGCAAACAGTAGAATTGCCCACACGTGTGGGTGCAGCTACTTCGTGCCACATGTCCAACAAGTACTACTCATCCCCATCTTGCGTGTGTGGCACGAAACAAATATGACCACACGTCCTGGCGCAGCTACAATAGGTACCTGCGGGATGACGATTTAGTTGCCATCCGGGATGGCAGATGTAGTTATCCGAGATGGTAAATACGGTTGTAAAAGCATGACAATTCTCTCTGTTTTGGTTAACCATAGTTGCGATGTCTAATTTATGATAGTTGTCACGTGTAATCAAACCATAGTTGTCGTGTGTGATTAACTACTTGCCACATATAGTCAAACAATAGTCGCCATGTGTGTTTACCTAGTTCCCACGTGTGGTTAATCACAGTTGCCATGTATGTTTACCAGATTGCCATGTACGCGCAACTGCAGTTGCCGTCTAGCAAACGAATTATAGTTGACATGTGTGTTTACCTAGTTGCCATGTACGCACAACTGCAATTGCCATCCAACAACGTACGACTGTCGTGTGGGTGAAAAGCAGTTCACCCACACGCGCGTGGACTAGGTGTGGCTGTATGGGCAGAAACTAGTTCACCCACACAGTGCAGCTGGCAATCGTGTGTTGTGGGGCGCTTGGGCGACCTCTCCAACGCCCACACACCAGCCTTGTCCTACGTGGCACGCGAAAACTGCCTCGATGTGTCAAGATTCGTGCAAACTTAACTGGACGGTGATCCACGCGTGTGGGCGAGTTGCAATGTTACCACACGTGTGGGCGTTAGTGTTTTTGTATATTTTTCTAGTTTATGAAGTTTGATTTTTGGAGAAAACAGGAAAGCACCTGTATTTATTTCAGAACAAAAAGCATCTTTTTTTTTTTAGTAGAGCAATTTCTTTTCTAGCAAAAGGCATGGATGTTAATGGACGGGCCGGCAAGCGGAGAACTGGGCCATAACTAGTTGTGGAGAAGAAGAATAGGTTCTTCTTGGGCCAGTCCCTCCGAGGAGAGACCGGGCCGGACTGAGCTTGCTTCTTGCCTTTATACAACCATCCCAGCCCGGCCGCATCGTTGTAGAAAGAAACCCAAGCTGCTAGGTTATTCGCCCCAAAGAAAAAAGGAAACCCCAGCCGGCGGCGGCGGCGGCGGCGGAGACAGAGATCGACGGTGCGGGCAAGAGGCGGCGATGGGCAGCGGGTCGATCTCGTCGGACATGGAGATGCTGATGGAGGAGATCATCTCCCTGCGGAGAGAGCGGAAAGACCTCATGGAGTCTCTCACTCCCAAGATTTCTTGCTGGAGGGATCAGATCTCTGGAGAAGCAATCTCCAGTTTCCAGTCCGACTCACAGCAGCAGCAGCAGCAGGTATACTTGACAGACGACTTCGATATCCTGGAGGACCTTGAGGACTTGGGCCAGCGGATGCTATCTTTGGCACATTCTCTCTCGACCTCCCATGCCCCCATCTCCTTGTACAAGGCGGACGAGCTGGTTAGCACAGCATCCAAATTAGAGAGGATCTCGCTGGATTTCTGCGATTCTACCGAGGCGGCAATGGAGGAGGCAGCGGAGGAGGAGAGGGATAGGACTCAGGAGAAGAAGATGGGGAATGATGATGAGCTGAGCAAGCGTTTTCTGTCCAACGAATTCTTGCAACTCTCCTCCAGTGTCCTGGATAGACCCCACTGCTACAAAAATGAGTTGGCGATGATGTTTACGGTGGAGGAAGAGGAGGAGTATGAGAGGGTGATGGAGGCGGAGAGGGAGATGGAGAGGCAGAGGGAGAACTGCAGGCGGCGGAGAAGAAAGAAAGGCCCCCGAAGAAGCCTCCGATTGTGGAGGTGGAGGTGGAGCACGCTGCTGACGAGCAGGAAACAAAATCTCAAACAGAGCAACTCAAGGAGTGGATGGATGATGAGCTGGAATTTTTCGCAGGCCACCGTAGCATCTGGGAACGCTCTAGTGGCAGCAAGGCCGGGCGGTGCGGCGGCTTCGAAGATAAAAGTAAGTAAAATGTCCACGCTCCACTTTATTCCAGTGTGTCATAAGGTGCGGATGGACAAACGGGATGCAAATGAGTCTGAAGATCTGACCGTACTAAATTCCAGTAAGAGGCAAGTTAACTATGGGACTTGCTACAACATAAAACTGAATCTGCAATAAGTCATTTATTTGTAGTATTGGTCTGATTAAAAAGTGTGAAGTAAGACCCATTGAGTATGGACAACTGGGCACAGTTAAATTAGGAAATAATCTGCAACTCAAGGATACTCACATTGTCATATTTATAGCATAGGAAAGTGTTAAAATTGAATTATAGTCAGCTAAAGTTGCTTAGCAGCAGCTTTAATGTGGTATAAGGACTGAGGAATATCCTGGGTAAATGCAAGTGTTCACACTTACACGGTTCAACAAAACAGGGGGGAAGTGGTATCTGCTTGAGATCTCTTTGTACTACTAACTCTTGAAGCATTTCAAAATGAAAGTGAACTGATGGTCTTTGTTTAATTTGTGTTGCAGCGACATTAAGTCCTCTCCAATTTACGCACTGCACACCCGGTATCCTTCTGCCCCGTGCCGCTGTCACTGAAAGAACGTTGCAAATCTACTCATTCAAACTTGTTGGACTAACGGAGCAGCTGAAGTGGCCACTCTCTGTTTATGGTGTGGTTGCTGCCCGAGACACCGTAGACCGCAACCGCAACCTTCTCTTCTCTCGGTCGAGGATCAGGGGTCAATTACTCTCTGGACATGTATGTACTGTGTATATTCACTTTCTCTTCATTGTCCTCTTCTTCTTTTAAGTAATACATACTTCTTTTTCCTCTGTTTCTTTTAAGTAACATATACTTCTTTGTCCTCTGGTTCTTTTAAGTAGTATTTTTCTTCCTCTTCAGCCAAACACTATAATGATGATTTAATCTAATGATTGCAGGACTCTTATCTGCGCTTGACTGGCCCGTCTCGAGCAATTCTAGTTGGGGATTATGTTGACTTTGAAGTTGAACTAAAAGTACGTGATGGAGATGATGAGCGCAATGATACACAGTTGATGTGTGTTAGCAAGCGGTATAAAGAAGCAGACGGCGACGGTGAGCAACCTTTACTCTTCGATAGCCCATTCTGCACTGCGGAGCTGAGGTTTGAGTTTATTCCTACGACGGTCCAGCTCACTGTATTGTCCGTTCGTGTTGTTGGAGGGGAGTTCCCTTTTAGCTCTGGGGGTCAGGTTGCTTGTATTGTTGCTGGCCGTGAGAGGGTTGTGCTGTTTGATTCTACTGAAAAAGTTACTAGAAAAGACGAAGTAGCTTTGGATGGTTATGTTCGTTTGTCAAGAAACGCCGTTTCAGTAGAGTTTGAAAAGGGGGTGACTGTTGAGGTAACAGCCTATGCTGATTCTGGTCCTGTCTCTGATCTTGTCCACTTCCCTTCCAAGTGGTGCAACATTAGTCAGGATAGATGTTTCATCTGTGGTTCTGAGGTGGAGATTACGGTTGCATGGTCCCGGGTTGTGAGAGACAAGATGGAGATGTTGCTGGAGGGATACGCTACCCAGGTGTAGTGTGCTATCTGTAATCAGGAGTGGTAATTGTATGTCAGCAAGTATCAACTATATATATTATTATTTTGTATGTTGCCTCTATATTTTGTATGTCTGGCAAGTAGTATGTATGAAGTCTATATTATATTATTTGACTCTTATGTGTTAATGAGCAGTCGTGTTGTGTGAAATATTCAGGAAATAGCCTTGAAAGCCAAGTTTGCTTATACTGGCATTATGTTTACTTGTGTTGTGTGCCATTGCAAATATTCTGCTCAGCTGCTTAATACAACTATGTAAGATTGGGATGTCCTGCATTTAATCTCCCACCTGGTACCATTGATGCATTGCTTGTGAACGGTGTCCTCCAGGGACGGTAAGATCGTGTGCTTACTGCTTGCCCAGGGAAGAGATACAAGTTAGAGGGTCCAGTGTCGAGTCCCCCACTGTTAGGATGGTCTCGAGTTTGCAAGTCACAGCCCAAACAAAATAATTGAGAGTCGATTGACAAGTTGGGATGCAATCCAGATAGATTCTGCAACTGAAGTTGTGAGGCAAAGGGAACTAGCAATGGAGATTGAAAAATTACTGGAGTTGGGAGAAATGTACTGGGCTCAACGAAGCAGACTGAATTGGCTGCAGTTTGGAGATCGTAATACGGAGTACTTTCAGAACTTTGCCTCGGCAAGGCGTATAAGAAATCTTATCAAAAAACTACGGAATGCCCAGGGTGTTTGGCAAGAACGTACGGCGTATCTAAATCCTCTAATTTCAGAATATTTTGCTGGTTTGTTCTCTACGGAGATTGAGGAGCCGGATCGTGCTTTCATAAATCATGTTGTGCCCCGTGTTACGGAAAACATGAACAATGAGCTTCTGAAACCTTACTCAGTGGAAGAGGTGAAGAAGGCCTTCTTCTCTATAGGTGACACCAAAGCGCCAGGTACAGATGGTTTGCATGCTGTGTTCTTTAAAAAATGCTGGCACATTTTTGGAGATCTACTCACAAGTGAAGTGTTGAACGCAATAAATAATAAAGTTATCCCTGATGGTTGGAATGACACTGTGATAGTTCTAATACCCAAAGTGGACTCACCGGAAAATATATCACAGTATAGACCGATCAGTTTATGCAATGTCCCGTACAAAATCATCTCTAAAATGATTGCTTTCCGATTAAAAAAAATTCTGGATGAAGTAATATCTCCTGTCCAGAGTGCATTTGTACCGGGGAGATCAATTACTGACAATATTCTCATTGCTTATGAAAGTATGCATACTATTAAAAATAAGAAGAAATGCAAGATAGGATATTGTGCAGTAAAGCTTGATATGCACAAGGCGTATGACCGGGTTAAATGGATCTTTTTGGAAAGAATGATGAGTAAGATAGACTTGGTTTTAGATCGTTGGAAGGCTTTAAAAAAGCGCTCGCCTATCCACGTCCGAGAGCATGCGTCCGCTCACGCCAGCCCACGCGCGCCACGAGAGCTCGGCAGGCTCAGCAGTGTAAAGGCCGTCCGTCGCGGAGCTCGGCAGCCCACCAGATGCCGGCCCAGATAGAATACGTTATGCGAATCGACAGACGAACGCGCGCGCTAGAGGAGAAGGCGGGAACGCGAGAATACGCGTCCGCCCGCGCCCACCCACGCGCGCCACACGTGTTCGACGAAACACCCGACCCGACCCCGATTTGGAAGTGGCCTCACCTTTCCGTATAAAGCTGAGCTACCTCAGCCGCCAATCCAGTCAAAATCCTCTGCCCATCAGATCCCCTTGCTCTGCCTCAGCCGCCGCCGGAGCCGCCGCGATGTCGTCGACGTCGGCGCTCCTCTCCGACGAGGGCATGGCGAGGGTGCGCCGCAAGAAGGACTTCCGCCACATGGAGCGCGTCGACGGCCGCATGCTCAACGTCCTCCAGGGCCTCGAGCTCCACTGCAACGTCTTCTCCCCCGACGAGCAGCAAAAGATCGTTGCCTGCGTCCTCGACCTCCAGGACCAGGGCCGCCGCGGCCGCCTCCGAGGTACCCACCCAACCTTCCCCCTCTTCTTCATCCCCAACACTTCTCCGACGAATCAATCAGTCAATTCCTTCTTCCTCCCCCGATCTTGATCTCACGACCTCGGTTCTTCTTCTTCCAGAGCGGACCTACTCGGAGCCGCGCAAGTGGATGCGGGGCAAGGGCCGGGCCACGATCCAGTTCGGCTGCTGCTACAACTACGCCGCCGACCGGGACGGCAACCCGCCGGGCATCGTGCGGGACGAGGCCGTCGACCCGCTGCCCCCGCTGCTCGCCGCCATGGCGCGACGCCTCGTGCTCTGGCGCGTGCTCCCGCCGACCTGCGTGCCCGACAGCTGCATCGTCAACGTCTACGACGTCGACGACTGCATCCCGCCCCACGTCGACCACCACGACTTCCTCCGCCCCTTCTGCACCGCCTCCTTCCTCACCGAGGCCCCCATCCTCTTCGGCAGGGACATGCGGGTCGTCGCCCCCGGGGAGTTCTCCGCCGCGGCCTCCATCCCGCTGCCCGTGGGGTCCGTGCTCGTGCTCGCCGGCAACGGCGCCGACGTCGCCAAGCACTGCGTCCCCGCCGTGCCGGCCAAGAGGATCTCCATCACGTTCAGGAAGATGGACGCCAGCAAGGTCCCGTTCGGCTTCCGGCCCGACCCGCTGCTGCAGAGCCTCGCGGCTGCGGCGGTCCGGCCGGCGATGACGGCGGCGAGCGCGCCTCCGAACAGAGCGGCCTGGGAGCAGAGCAATGGCGAGGCGGCCAAGCATGCCACACCTCAGCAGCAGCAGCAGCAGCAACCGGCGGCGCCTCTGTACCAGGCTGCTGCTGCTGTCAGGGCGGGACAGACACAGTCACAGAGCCCTGGCGGCGGAGTGCCCTTCAGCCTCTCCACCGACGATTTCCCGGCGCTTGGTGCCTCGCCGGCCAGCGGACGACGGCCGGGAAGGAGATAAAGAATTCAAAACTTTTGACAGATGATGAGTTGAGCTGAGAGATACTGTGTGCTTCAGTTTGTTGGAGCTCATGTAGTATTAACGACATTCATTCATTCATCCGATGTACTGTATTAAAGAAAGAAAACTTATAGTACTATATATATATGAGTACATTGATGATGATGATGATAATGATCTACTCTGATTGCGTTGGTTTGATAATCAACTACAATCCGTGGCTCATGAAATTTCAAAGATGGCACCATCAAATGACCGCCGGTTTCTAAATACTAATAGTGATTTACTATACATTTTCCTTTTACCATTGTGTTCAGCATATTTTTTAGTTTCGTCTCCACAAATAAAGTTTAAACAGCAAGAAGAGGTGTGTTTCTTGATTCAGTTCATTGCGGCATCTTCAACACAAGCCCTCAAACTGCCCGCACCTGTTTGAACTGGGCGGTCCGAACACACTTTTTCATTCAACGCAATTCCCCATCTATCCAAACCTAGGGGGTGGGGCTTTGGGAAGCGCCTCCCCTGACGTACGGCGCCTGCCGTTGTGGCACTGCCATGTGGGCCTGTTTCCCAGTGGGCCCACCTGCCAGTGGCCGAACGGCACGCTGCCGAACGGCAGAGGATCCTCATCCGGGGCTTTGTGGCCGTTCAAACCTTGCCACGCAACGGACACCCCGGATCTATCCAAAACCTCTTCCGCGCCGCGTCCTCTCTCATGCCAAGCGATTGCCGCGCATTCATGCCGGCCTGCGGCGTGACTGAACGCGGCGAGATGGCTATCTACCGCATTCACAACGGTTACCCGTTTGCCCGTCTGTCAGCATTAAAAACAGCCGTGTTGAAGAAACCCACTCTGATGCCTGCTTGCCCTAGTTGGTCCCCGCTATTTTATAATTGTCCATGCCCGACACGATCCGCACCGCACCACCGTCGCTCCCGCTCCTCCTCACTGCACCACCTCCGCCATGACCGCAGGCCCTAAAGTGACCTGGGATAACCTTACGGCAGAGCAAAAACACTATCTCTCGACTCATCTTAGAGTAAATCATCATTAGAGTAACCCGGTTTACCCTAATTGATCTGGTATAATGATCAGCTCCAATCAGTGGTTCATGAAGTTTCTAAGATAGGCTATAAAAGTAGTGGGTTCAATTCTATCAGGATAACAAAGTAATCAACAGTAATGAGATATCCTCTTACCACTTCATCGGCAGAAATAAAGTTTAAACAGCAAGTAGAGGCAAAAGAAAATTAATGATCTCATGTGGACTTGAGAAACAAAATCTGAACTACAGAGAAAATTGCTGCCGTGGAAGAAAAAATTGTTGAAAATCAGGTCATCAAAATCTGCTGCCTAATCCTCTTGTTGATTTCGGCCACTTCCATAGTATCACACCATTTCTCCATTCAGCTGCTTCTACTAGGTATATATTTTCAATTCAGCATTTTTTATATTGAAAAAAAAAAGTTGAGCCGGAGCCATCAAGAACACAAGTGTTGCACGATTGAACCAACGTCTTTGCCAAGGTGAACAAATAAAGTATATAGTTGAAACCATCTCCATACCGCCTATTGATTAGGTTCATTCGTAAAAAAGAAATTGATTACACCATGAAGTACCAAATTTCAAATTACAGGTTACAACATTGTGCACAACAAGAAGACTAAACCAAGATTGATTATGACGTGCTCGTCGTGTTGTAAGCCATGTCCGCAGAGGACGTGTCCATGTCATTCAAGCCCAGCTCCTCGTTTTGCTCCCAGCTCCTCTCATACTCCTCAACTGCAGTTCAATTCATGGACAAGCAGGTACTTTGAATATTAATAAACATTTTCGGCAATTCAAAGCAATGCCTAAATCATTGTGTAGACAAAACAGAACAAAAAGTTTAAAACGAGCAGTATCATTTCTTGTTAGCTGCTTGCCATCTTACTTGTTAGTTGTTTGTCATCTTCTAGCGAATCTGTCGCTGGAGCAATAAACGAAGCCGCCAATGCATCATCAAGTATTAAAGTCCACGGTTCTTCTAGATTTAGAAGCTGAAATATACAGATACATATTAAAATATGTATGTAATAACAGATTAAAGGAAATCATTAACTGATTAACTCATCGTATCCGTCCACACCTATGCTGAAATGGGACGCCCAAAACAGCAGGTTATTTTCCACATGTTAGTAATAACTACATTCAATTCTGGACAGTAATTTGAAAAAAAAAACGATTTGCTCCATGTTTACCAAGAAAACAACGCTGCCAGAGAGCCAGGCTTTAACAAGTATAACTTTAATCAAGAACTGATGTGTGCTTTATAATATTCTGAAGATTAGGTGAAATAGAACCTTGCTACAGCGACAATGTTCGACATATAAAAAGGAAAATACCCACCTTTGCTAATCTCTCTGTGAAACCATCCCATTTCTTCTTCTTCCATTCATATGTGCTGTCACCCAACTGGAATCCATGAACTCGCTCAAGTGCTGTAACACCCCAAAAGAAGCATATATTCGAGTTTCAGGAGAAAATAAGTTTGTAACCATAACAATTCTAACGATTACACCGTATTCTGGTGTACTTCACATCGATATAAGTTGCACAAACTCTGTTGGAACACAAAAGCTTCCACAAACTTCAAATTTTTTTAAAGCTTCCTCTAAATCTAGCGTATATGCATAACTGAAAGTGCAGAGAGTAACAAACATATATGTGCCACAATTTTTCGAATAAATACCTGCCTAGTCATATAATGTTAAGCTGTTGGCAAAAGAGATGGGCCTACGTCTAGCTATGAGAGGAACATCAACTATGCAACTTACCTTCGAGATACTTCCATCTCATACAAGCTACAAAAAAAATACTGGAAGACACACCTTTGACTAGAATTAGCATGGCTCTTGCAGTCAATTTTGGTCCCATAAACAGAGGAGGCATGAGTATATAAGTGGCGAACATACCCTCGCATATTTTCACAATTAAACCTTCAACTGTTGTCACAATGCCACCCAGTGTTCCGCTTGACAGCTCCAACTCAAGTTCAGGTACACTAACTGCTGCTGAATCTGACTGAAAAATTAAGAGGTCTGAATCAACTAAGTTACATATGAGATATTGCAACAAGTCTGAACATTCTTTTTGGTTTTTGCTAAATAATGGATAGTGGAGCATATTCATCCATTTTGGCATGAAGAAACTGTAGTAAGATTCAACCTAACACACATCATGTTCCTAATCACACAAGTATCACCAAGTTAAACTGTATTCACTGGCTAAAAATTCCAGGGTAGCTAGAGTTAAATCCAAAATAGCCGAGTCATAACTAAATAACTACCAGATCAATTGAAGAAGAAAATTGCAAGAGGTAAGACCCAAAGAAGTAACACTAATGTTCCCCATTCTGGACATATGTACAATCATTAATCTAATGCACATACATGAAAATTAAGAGAACTGCATAAGAGAGAATGAGAGAATGGGAAGGAGTAAATTTCTAACCTTTATGACATCCCGACTAAGATCTTTTACATTTCGCACAATCAGTGTTGTTTTCTTTCCTTTAGCTGGGATTTCACCACCAGGCTTCAACTGGTTGAGACAGTGGCATTTTTTAGTTCAGAAGTGTGACCAAGTACAACACTGGTAAATCCAGTTCTTTTTTATATGGAAAAATATATATCAAATATGACACTGGAACTGACCTCTGAGTTGCGATAGCCACACGCATCACATGATGTAGCCATAACAATCACCTCCCGAAAATATGGGATTTCTACCAAAGGTCAAGGATCAGACACTAGTAAATACTGATTACTTGCAGCATTGCACCTCCATATAGTAGGATTGATCACATAAACAAAGCTACCAGAACCAAAACACTACAGTCTATTTCTGATATTGAATTTAAGGTGGAAAGGATACTTGTAGAAAAGAATCGTGTGACACACTCAGTAGCACAGGCCGCACATGTTGATGGTAAAGTATCAACCTGCCCAAGTAAATTTTGTAAGCCATAAGAGATCTTAATAGTTGATATGATTATTAGGCGATTGAACAGATGTACCTCTTCTGGTGCTGAATATCTACACAGCGCTGCAGTAATTTCATCAGAGTTTCCCTGAGCTATAGCACGGCGACCTGCAACAGCTCCAACTGAACCATGTGGAATCCTTTGCGGCCCACCAGAGTTTCCTTCCACCGTTGAAGCATCCTGAGAAGAGTCTCCAGATTCTTTGGTTGGTTCAGCAAGAAAACCGAGTGCTGCTTGCTGTTCATATGTCCTTTCATAGAATCTCAAAGATAACAAAGGATCCGATGAAGGTGCATTCCTGTTGATATACGCAGATAGATCAATATATGTCCAATTGTAAGTACTTAGTGTGTGTGTGGAGCTATCAGCTATCAGCTATGTGCACCATAAGCCGTCACTCAAACTACTACAGGTTGTGCAGTATGCTGAATGAAGATAAAAACTCTGTACTCTTGCAAAAGTCGATTTCCTTACCCTGAACTCTAAAAATCATTTGAATTGCAACCCTGAAATATGAAAGCAATTTACTCCACACGCCTCGGTTGACTACGCGGATTTTTGGCTGGCATGTGTGACACATGTTTTGTTTAGTTGATGTGGTGCCTACATGGGAAATGTAGAAAACAGTGCAATTTGTACATCCCATAATTTATTTACGGATTAGTTGAATTTCATAGTTAATATATAATAATACAAATTTACAGTTTTAAACACACATGCCTTGCCCATATTTCCTTGGATATCATTCACATTTTTCTGATATTAGTATTATCTTTACTTTTACCACCGTTTCTATTATTTGATGAGAAAGAAGAAACAAATGTAGTTTGAAGTACAGATATGCTTAGAAGTTAGAATTATTCTTTCATGGCAAAGCAATTTCAAGATTCCAAGTACTATCATCTCAAATAATATGAACTCTGAGGGCTACAAAACACTTACGGGTTCTCGATAAAGCTGTTACCAGAAGCATCATCAAGAATAAAGGTAAAAGCAGCTTCCCCTGATCCAAGAGATCTCAATTTTACTAAGAACTGTTCTATAGCTTCAGCCTTTTGAGGATCCACTTTCTGCAGGTACCAAAAAACAATTAGTGTGTATCACTAGGTGGCTCAATTGTAATTCAAAAACTCAGCAGACAAGCCACACGCTTCACCTTTCTTTCATCCTGAAGTGCTTGCAACTCACTAACAGCTCGCATAATGCTCCCTTCCACCTAATACGCGCCAAAAAAACTAAGTAAACTAACAATAAAAGAAAATAATTTGGAAGGAACCATCTCCCCAGAATTATACAGAAAACGATGAAGCATACTGTTGAAAGTGTTCCACGTTGAGCTTCTGGAGGGATCTCGAAGTCTAGTTCTGGAATCTGCATATAAGTCAAAGTGTAGAAGTACATAAAACACAGTGAATATGTGTATAGCACAAATGCAATAACAAGTGCACGGATCAGCATTACCTTAATAGTTGCTGAATCAGATTTCACAACTTGGCGGTTCAGTACCTGTGCCAAAACAGCTTGTCAGTTACATGAATATGGATAGGAAACCAAATGCATATGGATTTGAATGTAAATTGAGGCTCGCAGCTGTTAATGCAGTGAGGTATGGAAGAAGATGGTTCAGTAATAGAGATCACAGCAATAATAACACATCACAAGTAAAAAAAGGTACAAGTGCAAGATATACACAGATAATAATGAATAATACAGTGAGCCTATATAATCCATTAACATAAATGTGGTGGCAGTTAACTGGTAAACTGGGACGCGTTGCAGCGAAGAACATATGAAATACAACAGCGAACAACTTTTCAGGTGCAAGTTGTAACATTAAAACAATGCAACATTTCAATCATTCGGAGGAGTCACCAGAAAACTGATGTTACAATCTATCAAAGAAGATCATGTTTTGTGGTTGGAGTAGACAAGTATGTGAGATGTAAGTGTTGGATATCTATCAAAATGAAGCAATGCTCTTAAACCAACTTCACAAATTTTCTGCAATGAGGAATTGAGAATGTGCCGTGGGTAAAGTTGATCTGGTTGCTCTATGGACCTGGTGCCCATCATGCTCAGGTTTATCTTGGTGGAGGAATGTCATTGGCGTTTAAGATGTCTACCACAGTATTACTTACTATATCCAAAGTGATGGAGCTTCTATCTTGCTTTGGAAAGATTTTGGTCCAACCATGAGAAACTGGCTGACAAGTTTAACTGCCTATCTTTTCGCACTCAATCAAGATGCCACAGTTCCAGAATTCTTAGCTACTGCGCACTTACATCCTCTCTTAGCTTTGCCCCTTTCGGTTCAAGCATATGAGGAGAGCTTCAGCTTGTTATCCAGCTACGTGACTGTTATTCACGCGCTGGATCAGAATGATGCTACTCCCTCTGATCTGTATTAATTGTTGTCGCTGTACTAAAGTTGTACTAAAGCAGTGACAATTAATATGGATCGGAGGGAGCAGAACACTTGCTTGGGGACCTCTCAAAATTTTTTGGTAGCCAGGTTCTACAGATTCTTGTTTGAAAAAGTTCCACCAGACCTGGCCCTGATAAGAATTGGGAAATCTAATTGTTTAATAAAAGTGAAGGTGGCTACTCCACCTGAACACGAGGGGTATGATGCTCCATTGACAGTGGCAGCTTGATTCAGGGTCGCAAGTGTGATTTATATCCTATTAACATCCTGGAAACTCGTGATCGTTTTTCTGGGTGTGATTTTGTGTGAGATTTCTACGCACTCATTGGGGCCTTCACAGGCGAATTGCCCCATGCCTCAGTTCTGCTTTGCAGCACTTTGTTGGCCTTTGTTTCGTACCATGCGCCTCCAGGAATATTTGGAAGGAAAGGAGCGGGTTCATCTTTCAAGGACAGCAGCCCTCATTTGCTTGCTGGAAAGTTCACTTTCAAACTAACCTACAGCTTCGCCGTTTGAGTGAACAGTGAAGACATGTTTGGTAGTTTAGCTCAACCTCGATTTGACTGGTTGCTTAATCTGTTTGTTTAAGTTCATTTTCCTTTGTTCTCTCTTATATCCACCTTGGATACATACAGTTTGGAAGATACAAATTTCTTTATGAAATCTACACCCTAAAGTATCTCAGTCAACAGACAAAAAAGAGAAGAAAGAAAATACCTCAGGCTGCCCCTCGGGGACTTTCAAAGTGTAGCAGCATCCCTTGGGCTGGAGCTGCCCCGCAAACTGAACCTCGTTGTTCCTAGCACATCGGCACACCAGAGTTAGACTTTGTTTACACTACTATAAAAAATCCAACAATTATACATGTGTGCCGCGACGCGGACGCCGCGTTACCTTTCGCTGCAGTGTGGGCACTCGAAGGCCATCAGAACAACCTGCAGATTTTTACAGAGACAAATTTAACACATATCTCAAATGAGAACAACCAGTTTTCTCCACAGAGATAGAGAGAGAAGAGTAGTAGCTCTGGCTCACCTCCCGGAAGTGCGGGATTAGAGTCAGCAGTATCCTCGTCGTGCCCTGATAACCACAGCAAATCACAATTCACAAACGTCAGCCAGCCCCTGAGGAGCAGAGAGCAGAGAGGAAAGCGAGGGGAAAAAAGGGTCGGGAGGCTTCTCACGTTCTCGCCGCAGCGCATGCAGAGGGACTCGACGACGTGGAGCGGCGCGTCGCGCGCGCCGTCGTCGCCCGCCGACTCCGCCGCGGAGCGGATGTCCACCACCACGCCCCTCTCCTCGCCGGAGCTCGCCATGGCGTGGCGCGGGGAGGCCGGTGCGGGCTGGGCTCTCGCGGGGGTATGGGGCTTTCGAAAGCTCGCTGGTCGGCGGAGACCACCGGCACGGACGGCGACAGGAGGGTGTGAGCGGCGGCGGCGGCGGCGGCGGCGGCGCGAACCCTCGGAGCAGGTTTTGGTCGATGTGGGGGAGAAGGATTGGGTAGTTGGGCTGGGGAAGAAGCCGACCCAAATCCAGTGCGAGTAGAAGTCTCTGGAAACAAGTGGACTGCGGAAAGATGGGCTGGACTAATATGGGTCGAAAGTTTTTGGTAATCCAGGCCCAAATTGTGCCATCCAACACCGGCGAAAGAATTGGCCACCTCGCCGCCCGCCCGCCCGCCCGCGAGTACAGACAGCGTGTCTTTTTTCTTGAGGGGTAAAACTTGCCGCTGCTTTATTGACTAAGTTTGGAATATCATCCGAGATTACAGATAAAATAAAATCAGGTGGAGAGTGAAACCAATACTCTGATCTCTCCTCTCCTACTCCTACTCTAGCAAGCGTGTGTGCAGCGACATTGGCTGATCTCCTAACCCAAGAAACCTTGAATTCTGTAAAAGAGTTGAGCATGTCCTTGATTTCCTGAATCCAGGGACCAACAACGGACAGCACCTTCTCCTCTTGGCGAATCATCTTCACCAGCGTTTGGCTATCCAACTCCACATGAACCCTTTCGGCATTCATATCTGATGCCAACTGTAAAGCACGCCTACACGCAAGGGTCTCCACCGTCTCCGGGTCAGCTGTGTGAGGTGAGTACAGTCAGCGTGTCAGAACGTATAAAAGATGAGCGAGTGCGCCCAACTAGCGGCCGTGGCCACGTCTCCTTTTTTGCGCCATGAATGGTTCATCGCGGGTTATTTTAGCAGTGCGGGGAGAGACAAGTCCCGAGCGCCCCATCTCCCCTCCTCTCTCTTTTCCGCTTTCCCCTCGCCTCCGCCATCGCCTCCTCCCCTCTCCTCTCTCTCTCTCTCTCTCTCTCTCTCTCTCTCTCTCTCTCTCTCTCAACCCTAGCCGCCACCACCCACCCTCTACTGCTCCACCACTCACCCACCTCCCCTCTGGATCAGGTGCAGGCAGGCCGGTGCGCGCAGGCGGCGGCACTCCACTCGAGGGCAAAGGGAGGCAACGGCGGCGGTGGCCGCCGTGGACACCCGCGGCTATGGTGAGCCCCTGCGCCACCGCCCTCTCTCCTCTCCTCCCCTACTCCCTCACCCATTTCTATCCCCCGCAGACGAACCCCGCCGCCAGGAGGCTCGTCCCGAGCTCGGCTCGACGCTCCTCCGGTGACCCTCGTTGCACCTGGATCCGGGCCGGGCGGATCCGACAATTCCCCGACGCGCAGGTGGGCCGGCACGCGGCCCTAGGCGGAGGAGCCCTCCCATGGCGCCGGCGGCTCTGGAGATGAGGGCTGCACAGAGGAAGAGGAGCAGCAGCAGCTCGACGTCGTTAAGGGTTTGCCTCTACCTCCTCCTCCTGCCCCCCCCTCTCTTACTCACGTTATTGACCCCTAATTTGTGATTTTCCTGAACATGGCATGAGAAAGAAAAGATGAAGAACAAATATGTGATTCTAAATGCTGGCATTTATCCATATGCTATATGGTTTTTAGTTTTGATTAGATTTAGAGTGTGAAATTTGTACTGTCTTGCAGTGATGCATGATGTTAATTGTTTCATTAGAGAGAGATAGGTGGATAGGTGTTAAGCTATTAGGTTAATTAGGGTGACGGATTTGATGCTTATGTTAATTATTTGCGGTTTATTTACAGGAGAAAATAGTGGTAGTTTATTTATTGGCATTGGTTAGGACTGCTGCTATTAGATCTATATGGTTGCGGTAAATCTTCAACTATTTGCTAAGTTGAGGGCGTAACGTTAGGCTACTAGGTTAATTAGGCTAGCAGATTTTGGTACTTATGTTAAGTGGTTGGGGTTCAATAGGATTGTTGTTTTCTCTGAATTTGTCCTTTGGTGCATTGTGTTTTCTTATTCAGGTCGATGGGGAGGAGAGGAGCAGCGAGGCTGGAGCTCCAGACGGCACACACGTCGCTGGGTGGAGGAGAGGCCAGCTACGGGGCAAGGAGCAGTGGGCTTAGAGCTCCAGGCAGCAAGGGAGGGGTAGGATGCCGGTGACAGCAAAAGGAGCAGGCCGGTGTAGAGGGCAAGCAGCATAGGAGGGTTGTATTTCTTCACACTATCTTCATTATTTTGCAACTTGTATTCATTTTCGCTGATAATCCTTTTGCACTTTTGTTTTGTCCTAATCCATTCCAAGCTTATAACTGGTTATGTTTGGTCTTCTGCTATTTTGGCTGGTGATAGATTAAGAAGGATATGATTGTGAAGCTTGTGGTTCTTCCAATATACCCTCAATACTCTATATCAACAAGCGGGTCTAGCATCCGCATTCTCCGATGCTTTGTATATTTTCATGGATAGGGTTTGGCTGTCCTGATGAGAGCAGTCCAGTGGCTGCACCTCTGCATTTAGGTATTTCTGAATTGGTTCACTGTGAAAAAAGGTCTGTCGCGGTTTGATGTTTGCATCTGCAGCAAGTGCAGTTTTTTCTAGTGTGGAGCATCCACACCTTCTTCTCCATAGTGCTCACTACTTTGTTGGCACATGTTTCGTAGAATAGAACACCTTTTTAAATGTCGTATTTCATGCTATACAATGTGATGGATCATTAGATGGCTAGCCTTTCGTGGCACTCATTCACAAATTTTCACTTTAGGAGTTCTTGTGGCCCCTTGTTTTTTAAGTATGTTCATGTTGAGAAATTATAGTAATAAGGAGGGGCCCAACAAATATTTGTTAGCTAGGTTGCTTGCCTAATCAAGCTCACACGTGGATCATTTACTGTTTTGCGTTATTGGAGTTTGCTACAGTATTCATTCAGAAAAGTATGAGTGGCATGTTGCAATATGGTGCTCAGGACGAAAATGATTGTTGAAATTGCATGTTCTATGACAATGGTGTAATACCATAATATTTACAAATTATATTTTGTTTCTGACTTTGCAACCGGAATGCGTTGCCTTTAGTAATATGTACGCCCACTGTTTATTTCCAGCAAGACATGATAAGTATTGTTCTTCAGATTACTTCAGTGAGCTGATAAATAGTGGACGAGGCTAAGTTCAAGACCTTGATTTAGAAGTAAAGTTTTTGAATCATAGACATGTTTCTTCCTAACACTACTAGGAAAATGCTTATACACAGTAGCATAGTAGTAGCGCTGTAAAATAGTAAGCACTGCTGCTAATTAGCAATAGCGCTCGGGAACTACAAGCGCTGCTAATATGAGCATAGCAGTAGCGCTGGAACTAGAAAACATGCTACTACTGAGGGAGTCCTGGATTAAGGGATCCTCGGGCGTTTGGGCTATGTGACTTGGGCCGGACTCGTGGGCCGTGAAGATACAAGATGGAAGGCGTTCCCCGGTGTCCGGATGTGACTCCCCTTGGCGTGGAAGGCAAGCTTGGCGTTTGCATATGAAGATTCCTTTCTCTGTAAACCGACTCTGTACAACCCTAGCCCCCTCCGGTGTCTATATAAACCGGAGGGTTTAGTCCATAGAGGCAATTATAATCATATAGGCCAGACATCTAGGGTTTAGCCATTACGATCTCGAGGTAGGTCAACTCTTGTAACCCCTATACTCATCAAAGTCAATCAAGCAGGAAGTAGGGTATTACCTCCATTAAGAAGGCTCGGACCTGGGTAAACATCGTGTCCCCTGTCTCCTGTTACCTTCGATCCTAAGACGCACAGTTCGGGACCCCCTACCCGAGATCTGCCGGTTTTGACACCAACATTGGTGCTTTCATTGAGAGTTCCACTATGCCATCGTCCAAAGGCTCGATGGCTCCATCGATCATCCACAACAATGTTGCCGTGAAGGAGATTTTTCTCCCCGGCCAGATCTTTGTATTCGGCGGCTTCGCACTGCGTGCCAACTCGATTGGCCACCTGGAGCAGATCGACAGCTACGCCCCTGGTCACCAGATCAGTTTTGGAAAACTGAACTATGTCACTGATATCCGAGGATACTTGACCTTCCAAGGGTTCGCGGCCCCAACCACCGCTCCGGCCTCGAATCCGGAGCGCGTCACCAGGTCCGAAGACGGGAGTCTAGAGCACGCCGGACTCCCTGCAACTATAGAGCTTATCACAGGAGAACCGAAGGGGAGTGCGTTACTGGCAGGCCCAGAATCGCGTCAGGCTTCCTCTATCGTCATGAAGCCGGACTCGCCCCCGGACTCCAGATCTGAACTCTCGAAGTCCACGCCAGGCAAGCATGGCTAGGAGGTGCTTACCCTGGCCGACACCACGGACTCTCGTATCCCCGTCCAACCCTCGCTCTTAAGTGAGGCTCTGGACTTAATGCGATCCCTCGCCATTACAGAGGAATCCCGGCCGAACTACGCATGACCCGGACTAGGGGCTGAGAGCGGGGAATTTCACGTCCCACCCACCACCCACTTCATAGCCACTGTCGAGGATTTAACCGACATGCTGGACTACGCCTCCGAAAACATCGACGGCATGGACGACGATGCCGGGGATGAGCAAGGCCAAGACCCGCCGTTTACCGGACGTTGGACGACCACTTCCACATATGTCGTGTATATGGTGGACATGCCCAAAGAGGATGACGGCGACGGCAGGAAGGATCCGGTGGTGGACAATCCTGCTGACGCACCTCCAAAGCATCGACGCCAGCGGCGCTGATCAAAACCGCGTCGTGGCAAAGACAGTAACACCGGCACCGGAGACGATAATACTCTGGATAACGCCAAAGACCCCGAAGCCCCCATTGAACCCACATCCGAACCAGAGGATGTGGAGGAGGACCAAGTTAACCCTGACGACCCAGTCGGGAACGAGGACTCGGAGGATAGTAACTATCTACCGATCTCCGAAGTGGATGTGAGCCTCGGTAACGAAGATTTCATCGTGCCGGAGGAACCCCTCGAACAAGAGCGCTTTAAGTGTCGGCTAATAGCCACTGCAAGAAGCTTGAAAAAGAAGCAGCAGCAGCTTCAAGCTGATCAGGATTTACTCAACGATAGATGGACCAATGTCCTGGCAGCCGAGGAATACGGCCTCGAGCGCCCAATTAAGAGTTACCCGAAGCGCAAGCTGCTACACCAATTCGATGATGAGGCCCAGGAGCCTATACAACCAGCTCCTAACGCTGCTGACAAACCTGACCGACCACCGCGTGGTCGGGACAGAGCGGCAAATCAAGCCGAACACTAGCCCGCACCACCTCGCCGTAGAGGCAGAGAGACAGCGGCCGCAGGATACACTTACGACCTACGACAAGACCTGGACAATAGAGCCGGTCAGACCAGATCAATCTATGGATCAAGGGGGCGCGCCCCAACGCGAGAAGACGACCATCAGGCCTGGCGCGACAAGCACAACCTCACCCGGGCCGAAAACCGCGTACGGACTTCATCCGAACTGTGACGTGACGTCGCCCGATACAGAGGCGCCGCACACCCCCTATGCTTCACCGATGAGGTAATGGATCACCAGTTCCCAGAAGGGTTTAAACCCATGAACATTGAATCATACGATGGCACAACCGATCCCGCGGTATGGATCGGAGATTTTCTTCTCCACATTCACATGGCTCGTGGTGACGATCTACACGCCATCAAATACCTTCCCCTAAAACTTAAGGGACCAGCTCGACATTGGTTAAATAGCCTCCCAGAAAACTCTATTGGAAGCTGGGAAGACTTGTAAGATGCCTTTAGAGACAACTTCCAAGGCACTTATATCCGGCCTCCGGATGCCGACGACCTCAGTCATATAGTCCAGCAGCCCGGAGAGTCGGCCAGGAAATTCTGGACCAGATTCCTAATTAAAAAGAACCAGATTGTTGACTATCCGGATGCCGAAGCCCTAGTGGCCTTTAAACACAGCATCCGCGACGAATGGCTCGCCCGACACCTCGGCCAAGAAAAGCCGAAGTCCATGGCAGCCCTTACAACACTAATGACCCGCTTTTGTGCGGGCGAAGATAGCTGGCTAGTCCGTAGCGGCAACAGTACCAGCGACCCTGGCACTTCCGAAGCTAGAAACAGCAACGGAAGGCCCCGATGCAACAAACATAAGTGTCGAAGCAACAATGATAATACAGAGGATACGACAGTCAATGCCGGATTCAGTGGCTCCAAATCCGGACAACAGAAGAAGCCATTCAAACGAAACAAAGATGGTTCATCAAGCCTGGACCTAATACTGGATCGACCTTGCCAGATCCACGGCACCCCTGACAGGCCTGCCAACCATACCAACAGAAGTTGTTGGGTCTTCAAACAGGCCGGCAAGTTAAATGCTGAACATAAGGAGCAAGGGTTGCCCAGCGAGGACAACGATGAGGAGCCTCGCCCACCGAGCACAGGGAGACAGAAGAAATTTCCCCCCGAAGTCAAAACGCCCAAGAGGGAGCGCAAGCGCGCGCTAAGGGACGTCTATGCGATAGAGCCAGTCGCCCCAAAATTCAACACATGGTCGGTCAGGGAGTCCTGGATTAGGGGGTGACCGGATAGCCGAACTATCACCGTTGGCCGGACTCCTGGACTATGAAGATACAAGATTGAAGACTTCGTCCCGTGTCCGGATGGGACTTTCCTTGGCGTGGAAGGCAAGCTTGGCGATACGGATATGTAGATCTCCTACCATTGTAACGGACTCTGTGTAACCCTAACCCTATCCGGTGTCTATATAAACCGGAGGGTTTTAGTCCGTAGGACGAACAACAATCATACCATAGGCTAGCTTCAGGGTTTAGCCTCCTTGATCTCGTGGTAGATCTACTCTTGTACTACCCATATCATCAATATTAATCAAGCAGGAGTAGGGTTTTACCTCCATCGAGAGGGCCCAACCTGGGTAAAACATCGTGTCCCTTGTCTCCTGTTACCATCCGCCTAGACGCACAGATTCGGGACCCCTACCGAGATCCGCCGGTTTTGACACCGACATTGGTGCTTTCATTGAGAGTTCCTCTGTGCCGTCGCTGTCAGGAAGGATGCCTCATCCCATCTTTAAAGACGGCACCGTTGCTAAAGGAGCTTTGGCCACCGGCCAAACTCTCCGGCTAGGCGGTTTTCTTATGACCGCATGTTCGGCCGCCGCGCAGACGCGCGCTTCACGGGTCATCGAAAGCAATCTTCACGTTAACTCGGAACTCGCCGAGCAGTTAGATCCGATGGAGCTCTCTTTTTTGAATGAGCTCTTGGATCGTGATCGCCGCCACAGGAGTCGCCATGACTACGATCAGATTGGGCCTAAAACCGATCTGAGAGAGATCAACTCTCCCCAGGTTACCCACCACGTTGTTGTGGTAGAGGAACAATCGGCGACTCTTCTCCTACCTTAAGGACCAGCTATGTCCGGATTCTGACCCCTTCATGCGGATTCCGCGGAGGAGGACACCACTCAAGCCCTGAACTTAAAGTCAGGCAGCGGGCTAGATTCATTGGACAACCTCCAAGAACCCAAGCTTCCAAGTTCGAAACTTCTTGGCCCTGAATCTTAGATCGGACGGGTTGAATTTAATTCCACCGCCCACCCAAACATAAGCGATCTATCCCAAATCCGCAAGACCCGGTGAAACAGTACATCATTATCGGGCGATTCCTCCTGGTTATGGACAGGATAAAGGATTGCCGCGAGGAGGACGACTTTCATTCTTCGCAATAATTGCACGGACAAGGGAATCCTAAACGCCATAAGTCGTCATTGAAATTACACGCCGCTGACTTGGCGTCCATAGTACGAAAGTACTGTGCGATGGAGAGCGCCTGGAAAAAATCCGGCCTCGAATACGGCCCTAGTCCGAAATAAAAGGGTGCATTATCACCAGGCACCTGTGTTACATACCAAAAAGCAAAAACCCCCCAAAGGGCATGGAACCGATCTTTGGAGGGATGGCTCAATGGACCTGCAAAATTCATAGCACGAGGGCGCCACTCCAACTCATAGCCTTAGAGCATGTTGGATACTACGGCAGGTGGCCAAAAGTGGCGAAGGGCTTTTAGCTCCAGAGCACCAGCCCAGCAATACCAGTACGGTATTAACAGTCTTTGAGACTTTCGCATCAAATAATATGCGGAAACAAACACTCCGCAGCCTTGCCGAAGTCTACCAGATAGCAACAATAAATCCATGGAGTGACACGGCTATTACCTTTAATGCCAGTGACGAACCTAAATTCCGAACAGCCCGAGCACCAGCCGCATTGGTCCTCAGTCCCATAGTGGACGGCTTTCGCCTTACCAAGGTACTCATGGACGGCGGCATCGGATTAAACCTCATCTACGAGGAAACCCTTCGAAAAATGGAAATAGACTGGAGCCGCATTGAGCGAAGCAGCACAACCTTTAGAGGAATAATCCCCAGTCGGGAAGCATGCTCTACAGGAAAGATCACACTAGATGTGGTGTTCGGCACGCCGGACAATTATAGGTCCGAGGAGGTCACATTCCAAGTGGCCCCGTTCAGCAGCGGATACCACGCTCTATTAGGGCGAGAGGCATTCACAATTTTTCAAGTTATACCCCATTACGGGTACATGAAGCTCAAAATGCCCGGACCCAACGGAATTATCACTCTCGCTAGTGACCCGGACATAGCGCTCCGCGCCGAAAATAAAACAGCCGCACTTGCCCTTGAGGCACTGTCCGAAGCCCTAGCGGCAGAGGAACTCACTACGCTGCGCTCCACGGTGAACAGGGACGATGTGATACTCGACAAGAGATCCAAGTCCACCTCTTTTAAACCGGCAGATGAAATAGTCAAATTCCAAGTCCATCCAAAGGACCCTACAAAAACGGCCTCCATCGGGGCACAATTAGACCCTGATGTGGACACCGCACTACGAGAATTCCTACGCGAAAATTGGGACATTTTTGCCTGGCACCCTTCAGACATGCCAGGAATCCCACGCCGGCTGGCAGAGCACAGCCTAAATATCCTAAAAGGATTCAAGCCAGTCAAACAAGCTCTTCGGCGTTTCTCCGAACCCAAGAGACAGGCCATGTGAGAGGAGCTAGCTAAACTATTGGAGGCCGGATTCATCAGAGATACTAAACATCCGGACTGGCTAGCAAACCTGGTAATGGTACCAAAGAAGGACAAATCCTGGCGCCTATGTGTCGATTTTAAGGACCTTAACAAGGCTTGCCCAAAGGATCCCTTCCCCCTCCCCCGCATCGATCAAATTATCGACGCTACCGCAGGACACGATTCATTGTGTTTCCTCGACGCATACTCCGGCTACCACCAAATTAAGATGGCAGAGCCAGACCAAGCCGCAACGGCATTCATCACTCCATAGGGCCCATTCTGCTTCAACACAATGCCCTTTGGGCTCAAAAACACCGACGCAACATATCATCGCATGATTCAGACATGTCTGGCAAACCAGATCAGCAAAACAGTAGAGGCATACGTAGACGATGTGGTCGTCAAATCCAAGCATGTCGAAACCCTAGTCGACGACTTGAGGCTCACATTCGATAATCTCCGAACATATGACATCAAGCTCAACCCGGAAAAATGTGTTTTCGGCGTACCAGCCGGAAAGCTCTTGGGCTTCATTGTATCCGGTAGAGGAATTGAAGCAAATTCAGCCAAGATCCGAGCTCTGTCACAATTGGATATCCCCAAAGACCTCAAACAAATACAAAAATTGACTGGATGCATGGCGGCTCTAAGCCGCTTTATTCCCGCTTAGGAGAAAAGGCATTACCCCTTTATCGCCTCCTCCGGCGCACCGAACACTTCGAGTGGACGGATGTTGCCACGGTCGGACTCGAAGAAATCAAAGCCATATTGGCAACAAGTCCGGTCCTGGCCGCGCCCAACATGGGCGAACCAATGCTATTATACATCGCAGCAACCCATCAAGTTGTAAGCGCGGTGCTCGTTGTCGAACGAGAAACGGACAGACACAAGTTCCCTCTCCAAAAACCAGTTTACTACGTGTCTACTGTCCTAACTCCATGCAAGTCAGGGTATCCGCATTATCAAAAGATAGCATACGCGGTGTTCATGGCATCCCGGAAGCTGCGACACTACTTCCAAGAGTGTTCGATAACAGTAGCCTCCGAAGTACCTCTTAATGACATTATAAACAACCGTGACGCAACGGGCCGGATTGCTAAGTGGGCCATTGAGCTCCTCCCGTTCGACATAACCTACAAGCCACGACGAGCTATTAAGTCGCAAGTTTTGGCTGACTTCATCGCCGAATGGACTGAAGCCGAACTCCCTAAAGAGTACGGCGCATATTCCAACTGGATCATGCACTTCAACGGCTTCAAAATGTTGGCCGGCCTGGGGGCTGGCGTCGTTCTGACGTCCCCAACCGGAGATACAGTCCAATACGTACTTCAAATAATGTACACAGACTCCAATAACACAGCCGAATACGAGGCCCTTCTACATGGTCTCCGGATAGCAGTCTCCATGGGCATTCAACGCCTAGAGGTGCGCGGGGATTCGAACCTCGCGATATCCCAAATAAATGGGGACTTTGATGCCAAGGATCCGAAAATGGCAGCTTATCGCAATGTCGTCCTAAAAATGTCAGCTCGGTTTGAGGGGCTTGAATTTCACCATATAGCCCAGGATAACAACCAGGCAGCAAACGTGTTGGCACACATTGGCGCAAAGCGCGATGCCGTCCCCCCACCCCCAATATCTTCCTAGAGAGGCTTTTCAAGCCATCCGTACTATGGGAGGGAGAGTCCGGAAATAACAACCCGGACCCAACCGCACTGCCCCACACCGAACATTCCGACATAGTTGGTGGTCCCGCCAACGAAATAACACTGTCAGCCCACGAAATTATGGCAGTCATCGCCCCATGGACAGAACCATTCCTAGCCTACCTAACTAGGCAGGAACTTCCCGAGGACCAAAATGAGGCCCGCTGCATAGTGCGGCGGTCTAAAGCCTATAAGGTCCATGAGGGAGAGCTTTATAAGAAAAGCACAACCGGAGTCCTTCAAAGGTGTATCTCCGAAGAGGAAGGGCGGAATCTCCTGGCTGAAATTCATGCCGAACATGGTGGGCACCATGCCGCAGCCCGGGCCTTTGTAGGCAAGGCCTTCCGTACAGCATTTTATTGGCCGACGGCCCGGGCAGATGCTCAGGACTTAGTCCAACGATGCGTCGGTTGCCAGCTCTTCGCTAATCAAAGCCACATGCCACCCACCGCCCTCAAAACTATACCCATCACCGCCCTTCATGTGCAGGGGCTTGACATGGTTGGACCCCTTAAAGGAGGAACCCACAAGCAAAAATACCTATTGGTCATGGTGGATAAATTCACCAAATGGATAGAGGCCAAGCCTGTAAAAACAACCGAATCCGGACCGGTGATAGATTTCATATCAGGGGTAGTACACCGTTACGGCGTCCCCCATAGCATCATCACTGATAACGGCACGAACTTCACGGCCGACATGGTTAAACTCTGGTGCAAAAACATGGGCATCAAGCTCGACTACGCTTCAGTCTATCACCCCCAAAATAACGGTCAAGTCGAGCGAGCAAACTGTCTAATCATGAGCGGCATTAAACCCAGACTAGTGCGGTCCCTAAAGGAATCTAACACGCACTGGGTAGAGGAGCTCGACTCTGTACTCTGGGGGATGCGGACCACGCCGAATCGCACTACCGGATTCACACCATTTTTTATGGTATACGACGCAGAGGCAGTTTTGCCCTGCGACATAATTCATGACTCACCTCGCGTGCGCATGTACGAAGAAAGAGAAGCCGAGCTAGATCGGCAGGACAACTTGGACGCCTTGGAGGAGGAGCGTGACGTGGCAAAAGCTCGTTCCGCATTCTATCAACAACAGTCTCGAAGATATCAAAGCAGGGAAGTACGGGCCAAAGCTTACAACGTTGGCGAACTAGTTCTACGCCTGCCGGATAAGAAAAAGGACAAACTCAAGCCCAAATGGGAGGGTCCCTTCATCATCGACCAAGTCCTGACCGGCGGAGCGTGTCGTCTGCGAAACGCATCGGATAACCGACTCGAGCCGAACCCATGGAACGCAGCCCGTCTCCGAAGATTCTACGCCTAGCGCCGGATTCTGAGTTCGTCTCCTTCCTCCGTCTATATTTTATGTTTTAAGCTGTCTTTTATTTCTCTCCTTCTCCCTCCCTTTTTCCGAAGCCGTTAAAGGCTCGTTTGCGCACTGTTCGCACACACTTGACGCGCTATCCGCGCTCATTATACCTGGGGGCTTCTTTAACAGAAGCTTATTTATACGGGCTTTATGCCCAACACATGTGTCACACTTTCGCATGTACCTTTTATTCACCATTATATGCATCGATATGACTTAAGTTTTGGCCAAGCTGGGTTGCCTGGCTCCTATGCTTACCCCTACGTTCCCGATTGTTCGGCTAGGTGGTAAAGGGAGCACCTCTGCGATTGTTACCGCCGGGTCAGCCAGAAGTGTACCTCGGACTGGGTGAAGCCGAAAGCTAGCGTTCTTAAGGGAATATTCGGTCGGTGAACTAAAAGACGATTTTTTATTTTTTATTTATCTGCCCCCAGATGCTTTTCTGCTTTTTGCAGTCGGACATGCACTTTAGGGCATGCCTCCGAGAAAGGAACCCTAACGGAACTATTCTCCCGAAAGATGTTTCTTACTAACCATGTAATATAACATAACTAGTTGGGCACTTGTCCGATAAAGCACTCATGACCCCTACGCCTGGTCTCCACGCATGCCCCGGTTTTTACATAACCACGAGGGTATTCAGACACACTCCGGACTATTGGGTCCCGAGGTTGATGCGAAAAAGGTCCGCTACGATAAACGATCTACAATCAGGCTAGAAGGCATTTTACATGTCATTTTAAATTACATAGTCAAATTGACTGATTGCATACCTCTTCAATGCCGTCTAATAGGCTGTCTAGTTTACAGTCCTGCCGGGAATACTTTGCGGCCAACTCTACTTGGTCGTGCACTAAGCTCACATGGATCTCCTTCCCGTCGGGCCCAACAGGTCCGACCTCGGCCATGTGGTTTGGGTCTGCCTTCGTGTACCGCGTCTTCACCATGGCCCAGGCCTCCCTGGCGCCTTGACGACAGGCCGATATCTTCCATAGTCGGAAGCCCGCCGTGCTCCCTGAAGCTTCTCCGCAAGCTCTCCAAGGCCTTCGGGTAGGGAGATAGATGGCCACAAGGCCTGGGCGACGCCTTTCATCACCTGCCGAACTCGTTCGTGCAGTTGAAATAGCTCGGGAAGAAGGTCACCCATATAGGGATGGCACCCACCGGGTTTGGGTACGGGTAGACATATCCCATACCCTTACCCATCCCCCTTGAGCTTACCCATCACCCGTACCCATACCCGTCAATGGGTTTGATTTTTCCCTATACCCATCACCCGACAGGGTAAATGGATACCCACGGGTAAAAATACCCATGTGTGCATACATCAACTTGAGCAAAAAATAGTCATAAACGACAACATATCATCATAACATCTCTACGTATCATTTATCATAAAAAAAATTGTATTCATCGTAGCAGCTATATACATCATGTATAGGCAGAAATCAGCGCCTATATGCACCATGAGCACTGAAATCAAGTTCAGATATATGCATCACAACATATCTACGTATCATGTATAAAGAAAATAATCGTATTCATCACAGCAGATGTATAGACAGAAATCAATGCTTATATGCACGGAAAAGCATCATATCATCACATCATCTATACATCTACGTATCATCTGTGAATGCATCACGTCATCTATATACAAAAAAAAACTAGAAGATCAATGCTTATATTCATAAAGTCATATACGAAAATGAGACTCACCAGATCTGACGACTGCTGGCGGCATGAACAACATGCGGACGGAGACGGATGGCACCATCTCGTGCCATGCTCCTGGCTATGGAGGTCGCCGCCATCTGACACAGTCCGCGTGAACGTGAGTTGCGTCTCCTTCTCACCTTCGTCGACCTCGCGCAAGCTCTGGTCTTCATCCCAAGGTCCATGGCACCCGAGTGGTTCGAAGCGCTGGCGACGGCGAGGCAGTGAGCAGCTGGACGCGTTGGCGGCAGCGACTAGCGATGGCCGAGGAGGCGAGGCGAGACGAGGAGATGAGGAGGATATCAAGCTTCGCCTCCCTGAATATGGGACATGATCACGTTTCATTATTCACCTTAGCGTAATCACGTTAATCATGCAGAGAAAAAGAGATATATGGAATTCCTTCTATCATTCCATATATAGTACATGCGTACATGGGCTACATGTACATGTATGTGCGTACGTGGGCTACATAGACTTTTTTCTTTTCACATAAACGTTTTTTTAGTAAAACATAGACTTGTTTTGTGGGAAGTTAGATTATAGTATAAATGAATAGTAAGGATCACTTAACAGATTCTACATGGGTATATGGGTACATGGGTATGGGTTATGCTATCCCATACCCGTACCCATTCTACTCGACGGGTTTAATATTTTTCCATTTATTTATCCATGGGTAATTTTTTATCCCATACCCTTGCCCTAATAGGGTTTTTATCCGGCGGGTACGCGGATAATGGGTACCCATTGCCATCCCTACACCCGTAGAACCGGGCATTTCCTCTTCAGGACGACCCGTGAGCATACCTACAGACATAACTCTGTTAATTGACTTCCTCGCCGAACTCTTTTTCAAAGTTCGCTCAAGCACTTACTATAAATGCCGCGACGAAGTCGCCGATTCTCCTTCACGGAGTCAGACAGCTGGGCACGAACATCCTTTAGTTCCTCACCCAGCTGGGTGTTGGCATCTTGGAGATTATTTTTCTCTTGCCTCACCCTTGTAAGCACATTCTCGCCGGCCTTCAACCGGCGCAAGAGCTGTTGCTTGTCCGGATCTAGTCCGACGCCATCTGCAATATTATTGTCAGATTTACACACGCGCCGCACTTCACAAACTACTTATCTTTTGAAGCATATATTACCAGAGGGGGTCTCTGTGGCTCCCCCTGTAGCGGCTAGTGCGGCCTCAAGTTGGGCCTTGCATTCTTCAAGCTCCTGAGATAGTCGGGTATTCTTTTTTGTAAGATCCTGCATAACAAATGATCCTTAAATCAGTTATTCTAACTATTTTAAGTCTCGGGGGCTACTGGCATATATAACTGTCAAATTTTCTTACCCGTATGTCCTTTACATATTGTTCCGTGGCTCTGGCTAGACCATCTTGAGCGGCACGGAGGTGCGCATCTCCCGAATTGAAGGCATTCAAGGCCTCTTGGGAGAAACATGCGTCACGAAGAACTGTCCGGCGGCGCCTGTGATTCATGGCGCTCTCCACAATCTGTCGGCATCCTCTGTCGGAGGAGCATCCGGCGACACTCGTCTCGCCCGCTTCGACCTGGCTTTGGAGCCTGGCTGGCGGAGGTTCGATTGACAACCTCTCCGGACTCAGTCCGGCGAGCGCTCTATTTCCTGGAAAGAGCACCAGCGTTAGTACGCCTTCCAGGAATCAATCCTGGGAATATGGTGACGCGCCATACCGTTGCGGCGGAGTTTCAATCCGGACCGCACTTTTTTTTAGCCTGCGGGGCCATGCTGCCCCTTGTTGGCTAGCCGCCGCGGGCTCGGCCTCCTGCCTCGAATGCACCCCCTGTGAAACACCATTGGTATACGATGATCAAAAATAAGCACGGATGGGTCATTAGCAGAGTATAGGGACCTCGGTCTCAGTTACCTGTGAGGCTGGAAGTATTCCAGGGTAATCGGCCGTAATGGCAACCAAGGCATTATCGATGCTCAATTGGTGATATACCCCATCAATCAGCTCCACCAATATGTCCGGATCCTCTTTGGAGGCCGGATCGAGGAGCCTTTCCGGATCCTCGGGTTGTGGAGGCAGGCTGTTTATATCTTTTACAGCCTGGCGCAGTTCCTGCGTCAAAATCACAAAATGAGATACCTAACCATGGGAATACGGATCGGGTGTGCAAAAAGAAATGTCCGCTTACCCAGCTTCGAGGATTGTTCATAGAAAATCCGTTCAATGGACTGACGCGGAGAAAATCTTCCTCTTCTCCCTTGTACATCGCGGACAAGATCTTCACCAGATCGGCGACCAATCCTGGCCCCTTGCGGCCATGACGGGTGGCATCGTCCTCCCCGTTGAAATCCCACATGGCGTGGCCCCTATACTGGAGCGGCTGCACCCCCGCATAATACATGTGGCCATGACACCGATCATGGTCAGTCCGGCATGAGCCAACAATCTTATTCGCTCATCGTAAAGGACGCCCTGTCGTCTTCCCTCCGGGGCTCGCGGGCGCCAACTCAGCGCGTTTCTTCAAAGGAGCATTGCTGAACTCCGGGAGACCGATCCGAACAGGACCCGGCAGCGGGACGTCTTCTATATAAAACCATTCCGAAGGCCAGTCTTCGGACGCCTTCTTCGGGGTTCCGGACAGATATCCGGTCCCGGCGATACGCCATAGCTCGGCTCCGCCCACTTGATATATTGACCCCCTCATGAGAACGGGGTACAAGGCAGAATAATCTCTTCCACAGCGCAAAATGAGCCTCGATGCCCAAGAACAGTTCGCAAAGGGCCAGGAAGCCCGCGATGTGCAAAATGGAGGCAGGCGTAAGGTGGTGCAACTGGAGGCCGTAGAACTCCAAGAGCCCCGGAGAAACGGATGAATTGGAAATCCGAGTCCTCTTACTAGATAAGAGACAAAGCATACCCGCTCTCCTTTGGAGGGATCGGGGACACTCTCCGCTTGCTTTCCTCCCTTATAGGTGGCGAGTCCGGCTCAAACCGGAATCATGAAGGCCGGGGGAAGAAATCCATTGGTTTGGAGTATCACTAGCTCGCTATGCGGACTGTGCATCTCTCCCAATTTGTGTGAGGGCTGGGGGCGCGAGAGGAGGAGCGCGCACAGCTGCCCATGATGGAATGGATTTTTTGTCGGAGGCGCTCCGATGAAAGCTTGCGGAGGGGGGATGGTGTGACTCAGATCTGGATCCTCGTCCCTTTTATAGACAACTCATTTGCGCAGCTAGGGGGATAAGTGTAAAAATACCCTAGCTTTTCGCATTCATTCAAACACGTGGAAGATGGCCATTATTGGGCGTGGAAGCCAAGGAGCGCAGCATTTATCAGAAGCCGGACACTATTCGACAAGTATATGGAAATTGGAGAAGAACCCGCCTCGCAATGCCGAAGACAAACTACGCGTCGGACTCATCGTCATTGAAGCCTGGTTCGGGGGCTACTGAGGGAGTCCTGGATTAGGGGGTGTCCGGATAGCTGAACTATCACCGTTGGTCGGACTCCTGGACTATGAAGATACAAGATTGAAGACTTCGTCCCGTGTCCGGATGGGACTTTCCTTGGCGTGGAAGGCAAGCTTGGCGATACGGATATGTAGATCTCCTACCATTGTAACCGACTCTGTGTAACCCTAACCCTATCCGGTGTCTAGATAAATCGAAGGGTTTTAGTCCGTAGGACGAACAACAATCATACCATAGGCTAGCTTCTAGGGTTTAGCCTCCTTGATCTCGTGGTAGATCTACTCTTGTACTACCCATATTATCAATATTAATCAAGCAGGAGTAGGGTTTTACCTCCATCGAGAGGGCCCGAACCTGGGTAAAAACATCGTGTCCCTTGTCTCCTGTTACCATCCGCCTAGACGCACAGTTCGGGACCCCCTACCCGAGATCCGCCAGTTTTGACACCGACAGTCGGCCTACCCGATCACCTTTGATCGCAAGGACCATCCGACCAGTATCCGTCATGGAGGTTCGGCTGCACTGGTCCTCGACCCAATCATCGATGGATTCGACCTCACACGAGTGCTCATGGATGGCGGTAGCAGCCTTAACCTGCTCTATCAGGACACAGTCCGCAAGATGGGTATTGATCCGTCAAGAATCAAGCCCACAAAAACTACCTTTAAAGGAGTAATACCTGGTGTAGAGGCCCGCTGCACGGGCTCAATCACATTGGAGGTCGTCTTCGGTTCGCCGGACAACTTCTGAAGCGAAGATTTGATCTTCGACATCGTCCCCTTCCGTAGTGGCTACCACGCACTACTCATACGAACGGCGTTCGCTCACTTCAATGCAGTCCCACACTATGCCTATCTCAAACTCAAGATGCCCGGACCACACGGTTTTATAACAATCAACGGAAACATGGAACGCTCCCTCTGTACTGAGGAGCACACCGCAGCCCTGGCAGCAGAAGTACAGGGCGGCCTCATCAAACCGACTATTACATCGGTGTAGGATCGAAAGTATGTCTAGAGGGGGGGGGGTGATTAGACTACTTGACCAAATAAAAATCTAGCCTTTTCCCAATTTTAGTTCTTGGCAGATTTTAGCAACTTAGCACAAGTCAAGCAATCAACCTACACATGCAATTCTAAGAGTATAGCAGCGGAATGTAAAACAATTGCATATGAAGGTAAAGGGATGAGTTTGAAGGGGCAAACGCAATGTTGACACGGAGATTTTTTATCCGTGGTTCTGATAGGTGGTGCTATCGTACATCCACGTTGATGGAGACTTCAACCCACGAAGGCACTACTGGAATCAGCTACTTTGCCATCTGCCAACTCTTTGCCGTCTGCTAGCAGACGGCAAAGAAGCTCTTTGCCATCAGCTACCCGAAAGCAGACGGCAAAGAACTGGCTGATGGCAAAGGCCGCCGTTAGCCACCTAACGGGCTAACGCTGGCGGACGTCAAGTATTTTGCTGTCCCTCCCCTTTGCAGTCCGCCACTGTAGGCAAAGGACTCTTTGCCGTCCGCCGTGAAAAGCAGACGACAAAGGACCTGTTTGCCGACCCTGTCTTTGTCGTCACTCTTTGTCGTCCGCCGCTGACGGCAAAGCTTTTTTGCGTCCTTGTTGACGGCAAAGCTCTTGCAAATCCGCCGTCGATTGCTTTTTGCCGTCCGCCGTGGCGGACGGCAAAATACTGGATTCCTGTAGTGAGGGTAACGGTTGCGCGAGTCCACGGAGGGCTCCACCCACGAAGGGTCCACGAAGAAGCAACCTTGTCTATCCCACCATGGCCGTCGCCCACGAAGGACTTGCCTCACTAGGGTAGATCTTCACGACGTAGGTGATCTCCTTGCCCTTACAAACTCCTTGGTTCAACTCCATAATCTTGTCGGAGGCTCCCAAGTGACACCTAGCCAATCTAGGAGACACCACTCTCCAAGAAGTAACAAATGGTGTGTTGATGATGAACTCCTTGCTCTTGTGCTTCAAATGATAGTCTCCCCAACACCCAACTCTCTCTCATAGGATATGGATTTGGTGGAAAGAAGATTTGAGTGGAAAGCAACTTGGGGAAGGCTAGAGATCAAGATTTATGTGATTGGAATGGAATATCTTGACCTCAACACAAGTGTAGGTGGTTCTCTCTCAGAAAATATGTATTGGAAGTGTAGGCATGTTCTGATGGCTCTCTCCACGAATGAAGAGGAGGTGGAGGCATATATATAGCCTCCACACAAAATCTAACCGTTACACACAACTTGCCAAACTCGGTGGGACCGAATTGATAAACTCGGTCGGACCGATTCAGCAAATCTAGTGACCGTTAGGATTTTCGGTGGGACCGACATGCAACTCGATAGGACCGATATGGTTAGGGTTAGGGCATAACGTAATCTCGGTGAGACCGATTACACAAACTCGGTGAGACCGATTTTGGTAATAAGCTAACCAGAGAGTTGGTCAGGTAAACTCGGTGGGATCGATTCGCTCTTTTCGGTGAGACCGAAATGTTACGAAAGGGAAACAGATAGTTTACATTGCAATCTCGGTGGGACCGATCGCTCATCTCGGTGTGACCGAAACGTTACGAAGGGAAACAGAGAGATTACAATCCCATCTCGGTGAGATCGAGATCCCTATCGGTGAGACCGATTTGCCTAGGGTTTGTGGCAGTGGCTATGGCATCTAAACTCGGTGGCGCCGGATGGAAAGAATCGGTGGGGCCGAGTTTGACTTTTGGTTTAGGTCAAAGGTGGATGTGAGAAAGTAGTTGAGGGCTTTGGAGCATATCACTAAGCATTTTGAGCAAGAACCTCATTAAGCAACACCTCATCCCTCCTTGATAGTATTGGCTTTTCCTATAGACTCAACGTGATCTTGGATCACTAAAATAGAAAGTGTAGAGTCTTGAGCTTTGAGCTTGAGCCAATCCTTTTGTCTTTAGCATTTTGAGGGGTCCACTTTTCTCATCCATGCCATGCCAATCATTGAGCTTTCCTGAAATATTAATCTTGAAATAGCATTAGCTCAATGAGCTATATGTTGTTAGGAATTACCAAAACCACCTAGGGATAGTTGCACTTTCAATCGGCGGCCAAGTCCCCGGACACTTTCAAACGAGTCCGGACTACCCCACAGTATGACAGTCCAGCTCGTCAAGGGCTCGATTAGCAATTCGGCCTCCATCTCAGCCCCTACCAAATTGTGGCATATGTACCATGCGTACATAATTACGCACTCAAGATACCATGGGAACGGACAGAGGCATAATAAAGATAAAGTCCACAATACGGCTAGACCCTATCAGGACACCCAGGTTCCTTACAACCCATATCACCTTTTCGATGGTACCAAGGCCGGTTTTTGAGACCTATCATGAAAACACCGATCGATGATCATCTTAAAGGACAATACACCAAGGAGAAAAACGGTGTAGACGCGTGGCAGAGTACCTAAAGGGTCTCTAAAGATCACCTCGCCCGTTTTCAGGACGCATACACAGCTTTCCCTTGTGCTCGGCATGTAAAATAGCCTTGTTGCTGACCGCACTATTTGTACCAATACGTTTTGACGTATCATTCAGACTATAATGGAAACAGTTTTTAGCCCAAGCTATGCGGTACTGGCCTACCTCTTAATCTGTATTTCCCTATTTTTGTCCGATTGTCATGTACACCTCGGTACGACTTAAATCGCTAGGGGCTCCATTAAGCCGCGTACATCTCTTAAAATACTAAATAAAGTCCGAACACTTTTATAGTACAATTCGGCGTCCCGAATATAGCACTATATGTATCGGCTCCGAATCATGTCTTTGGTTAATAGTTGGGTTGCCCGGCTCTTGTGGTTACTACCTTACGTTCCGCTTGTTCGGCTAAGGTAGTAAAGGGATAACTACTGCGGTTGTGTTTCCGGTTCATCCGGACAAACACCTCAGTAGAGAAAGCCGAAAATTGACTGCCATGATGCGGCGAGAGCTGGTCAGCTATTCGGTGACTAAGTATAAATCTCTTGCGATTTTTCCCGCATTATGCGACAGGCCGACCTTCACCCGACCGGGCATCCGCACCACCCAAGTTCGGATAATCAAACAGTCCGGGTCCATCCCGAGGGTCCGGTACAGCCAGGGTCCATCCCGAGGTATCCTCTTCGGATGGGTCCTTGAGTGATTCGGTGATGAACTCGCTCCCGACGGCCACTACCCGAAGTCGGCCTGCGGATGACACTAAGGTGTTGTCCCAAAGGTTCCTCGAGCAGGGGGAGGTGACTCTGGAGACACCCCAAGGCGAAATCCCAGACGCTGGGTATGCGGGGCGTAAGATCCTCGCGGATTGTGCCGACGAGAGCCGCAGCAAGCCGGGCCCTCGGCCGGACACTGTATCGGAACCTCCAATGGTTCCGGATTCGGGCAGGCGGCCCCTCGCTAAGGAGGGCGAGCCGTCCGTGCCCATGACTTCTGTTATGCCAGAGGCGTCAGATAGTCTGTTGGAAGCGCTTCGCGGCGCTTCCATGGATGAAGAGCACCGTACTCTTATGAGTGCGGTGATTCAGAAGGTTATGTCTGCCAAGAGCGGACTAACCGAAGCCTGCACCAGCCTTCTGACAGGCTTTGAGGTAAGTAATCAAAAATGTATGAATAGTATCACCCGATAGGTAGTAGCCCCTGATACTCTGTTTGGTGTTCGGAACGAAAAGCCAAACGGAGGGTCGAATATAATCCGCAGGAGTCTAATAGTAGGTGTGCATGTGAATAAGCAGGCGGTGCTGCTTGCCGCTGCTGCCCGCACGGCCGAGGTCGCCGGACTTAAACGGGACCTGGAGCAGGCACAGGGAGAGCTCGGCCTCACGAAGAGGCAGCTCAAAGAGAACAAAGGTGAGTGATACCCCGTTCGGATATCACAGAGAATAGACAAAAATTGGTGATTCTAACGACAAGGCGTCGTGACTTTTTAATAGGGGCCACAAACGAAGTGGCATCCCTGAAGAAGGCGTTGTCCGAGGCCGAAGACAAGGCGGCATGGAGCGCATTGAGCGCATTGAGCGCGAGAAGCAGAATGCTAGGGTGGGCGAGGTACAGCAAGAGCTCCAGGAGCTCGGCAAGAAGTTCGAGTCCTTGGAGCGTGACCTCAAGACGAAGGAGTCTGAGCTTGCGAAGGCCCTTGCGAGTGTGAAAGACGCAAAGGCCGAAGCCGAAAAGGCCCATGTGACGCCCCAAGACCGGAGCTTCAGTTGCCTTCCAGGGTTTCCGAGTTTTGTCGTGTGGTTTGTTTTGTTTTTGCATTGCATCATGTCATATTGCCATGTTGCCATTCTTTAATTTTTAAAACTCTTCTAAATAAATTGTATGGATTTCTCGATCCATTTAAATCGAGGGATATTCACATGGTGATTTCTCTTTATAACATATCCTCCCAATATTAGGGAGCTATAATAAAATTATTCCATTTATTTGGAATTAACCATAACCCACTTGCATAATAAATCCAATGCCCTTTCTACTTCAAGTTTGGTCCCCAAACCTTGCCATTTTTATTCTATCATTTTCCGGAGTTCCACCAAAAAATTGTCAGGCCATTTTTGTCAAATTCCTCATATTTTTATGTCTCTGGAAAAGTTGTCCTCCTGCCCAAATTCTTCCTCTAACCTTCTCTTCTCTCTTTTCTTGCTCTTTCTTTCTCTGTTATCTAGAGAAAAGAGTATAGGGGGAGAGAGGAACAAGTCCAGCCGGCCTCTATGGCCCAAGGCCTCCCTGGCCCTCCTAAGCGCCTCCCTCCAGGCGGCCTAGCCTCCCAGCCCAGCCGGCCTCTCAAGGCCCATCCGGCCCACTACTTCCTCTAACCCTAGCCCGCAGGTCCCTCTCCCTCCAGCGCCTCCCTGCCCGATCCCCTCTCCTCCTCCCGATCCCATCTCCCATCGCTCTCCCCTCGTCCTCCTCCGCGCACCAGCGCCGCCACCCCTCGGCCTCTCTTCTCCTCGCCCCTCTCCCTTTCCCCTCGTCGCCCCTCTCCCTACCCTCCTCGCCGCGCCTCTACCCTCCTGGCCGTGGCCTCGAGCCGCCCCCGCCGCCATCGCGACCCGCGTCCCGTCTCCGGCGGCCGTCGCTGCCCGCGACCTCGCCTGCACCCGGCCAGGCCCCCAAGCCCCGTCGCACCTCCTCTGCGTCTTCTCGTCGTCCTGCATCCTCTCGCCGTCCCCAGCAGCAGGGACCAGGAGCTCAAGCCCTTGCCATGGCCGCCGCCCGTTCACCGCCTTGGCCGGGTCCAGCCGCCCTCGGTCTCCCCTCGAGCACCGAGGCCCCTGCGAGCCTCCCGCCGCCCGTTCTACCGCTGCCGTTGCCGTTGCCCGCCGCTTGCCTTGGCTCATCCGTGTAGCCTCCCTTTGTGCCTGCGATCGCCCCAAGTTCCTGAAGATCATAACCCGAGTCGGTGTAATTTTTGTCAAGTCCTTCTTCGGGATTTTGCCAAGTACCAGGTCAACGAGGACGTTCGGATTCCGTCAAGTTCGACTACAGGTGGATGCACAAGTACCACGACGTCTTTGGGAGACCCGTCTTCGTCAAGTTCAACTACACGAATCGCCAAGTACCTCTCGGATCCGACAAGTACCCCCCCTTCGAGTTGACAAGACCGGCAAGCCCGACGACTTCGGACATCTACAGAACGTGTACGTCTCAAATGTTGTACCACTACGCCGAAGACCTGGACACACCAAGTTCCACTACGAAAAACGTGTACAACTACCGTCGCCGAAGACCTGTGTACCGGAACCGTCAAGTTCGACTACCTTCATGTGTACCACTATTTCCGATGACGAGATGTACCACTACCATCGAACGTGAACAACGACTTCCTCTCCGAACGTGTGCCCCTACTTCCCTCGGCGATCATCGCGAGTACGACTACTTCCTCTACTTCCCTCGACGACCCGTGAACGTCTACTTCCCTCTTCGATACTCGTCCCGTCCCGATTGCTCGTTCCGAAGGTATAACCACCGAGACGACCGCCGTGATCGAATCATCTTTGCGATGCCCCTCTTTTGCCATGCCACCGTTCCGTGGGAACCCGGTAATCGGGATCACCCCACCATCTTGCATGACTCGCTTCCGTCACCCCTTCCTTTTGCACCGGTATCTCCATTAGCTACCGGAACCGGAATGTTGCCGTGGCACCATTTCCGTTGTCGTCGCCGTGGCACCCCTTTCTTCCACCGCGGTGACATAATGCTTCATAACATGCTCATAATGCTCTTGTCAACGTTTTCATAAATTGCATAAACTTGCACATGTCATCCGCATCATGATAACAACATTTAAATGTTTAAATTGTTGTTTGCTTTATTTGCTTAAATGCCATGCTAAAATGTTTTAATTCATAACTTAATAACCGTAGCTCCATTTTAAATAAATTATATATGTAAATGGGGTAGAAAAATGCCTAGTTTAACATGGTAGCATTACTTTGCATGTTTAACAACTCTAAAATATGCTTTAGGTCAGATCTGTTCCGAATCCATAATTATGCATATGGGGATTTTCCGGAATTGTTGTTTGTTGTTTCCGGCCTCATTTAAACTTGCCTAAATAGTTAGTTTCATATGCTTCACCCTCTTGCCATGCTTAATAACATTTAATATTGTTGAGTACCTAACCGAGAGAGAACTAAATAATTGATGTGGTGTTTTGTCAATATGCAATTCGTTGCATATTGAGCTCCACTTAAATTGTAGGATTGTTTGTGCATATTGCCATGCCCTGCCTCTTTAAACCGGACATGCATCATACTCGCTTGTGCATCATGCCATGTTTGTGCTTGTTGGTTTACTATGTTGTTTGCTTCTTTCCGGGTTGCTTCTCTCGTTAGCTTCGGTTTCGTTCCGGAGTTGTGAGGATTCATTCGACTTCGTCCATTTGTCTTCTTCATGGACTCGTTCTTCTTCCTTGCGGGATTTCAGGCAAGATGACCATACCCTCGAAATCACTTCTATCTTTGCTTGCTAGTTGCTCGCTCTTTTGCTATGCCTATGCTACGATGCCTACCACTTGCTATATCATGCCTCCCATGTTGCCATGTCAACCTCTAACCATCCTTTTCCTAGCAAACCGTTGTTTGGCTATGTTACCGCTTTGCTCAGCCCCTCTTATAGCGTTGTTAGTTGCAGGTGAAGATGAAGTTTGTTCCTTGTTGGAACATGGAGATGTTGTTCCTTGTTGGAACATGTTTACTTGTTGGGATATCACAATATGTCTTATTTAATTAATGCATCTATATACTTGGTAAAGGGTGGAAGGCTCGGCCTTATGCCTGGTGTTTTGTTCCACTCTTGCCGCCCTAGTTTCCGTCATATCGGTGTTATGTTCCCGGATTTTGCGTCCCTAACGCGGTCGGGTGATTTATGGGACCCCCTTGACAGTTCGCTTTGAATAAGACTTTTCCAAGCAAGGCCCAACATTGGTTTTACCATTTGCCTCACCTATGCCCTTTTCCCTTGGGTTTCGGAGCCCGAGGGTCATCTTTATTTTAACCCCGGGCCAGTGCTCCTTCGAGCGTTGGTCCAAACTAGAGCACCGTGCGGGACCATTCCTTGGCAACATGGATTACGTCGGTTCTTGTACGCTTCGCTTATCCGGTGTGCCCTGAGAACGAGATATGTGCAGCTCCTATCAGGATTTGTCGGCACATCCGGGCGGCTTTGCTGGTCTTGTTTTATTGCTGTGAAATGTCTTGTAGCCGGATTCGAGACTGATCGGGTCTTCCGGGAGAAGGAATATCCTTCGTTGATCGCGAGAGCTTATCATGGGCTAAGTTGGGACACCCTGCAGGGTTTTGAACTTTCAAAGCCGTGCCTCATGTTATGTGGCAGATGGGAATTTGTTAATGTCGGTTGTAGAAAACCGAAGTTGATCTTAATTAAAATACACCAACCGTGTGCGTAGCCGTGAGTGTCTCTTTTCGGGGTTGATCGAAAGGAGAACACGGTTTCTGGGTTATGTTTGACGTAAGTAGGAGTTCAGGATCACTTCTTGATCATAGTTGTTCGACCGTGCTTTGTCTCCTCTTCTCGCTCTCTTTTGCGTATGTTAGCCACCATATATGCTAGTCGCTTGCTGCAGCTCCACCTCACTACCCTGTCCTACCTTTAAGCTTAAATAGTCTTGATCTCGCGGGTGTGAGATTGCTGAGTCCCGTGACTCACAGATACTTCAAAACCAGTTTGCGGTGCCGATGAAACCGTGCGGTGATGGACCCGAGCTCAAGGAGGAGCTCGATGAAGATCTTGTTCATTGTGTTGTTTCGTTTCAGCTGATCAGTAGTGGAGCCAGTTGGGACGATCCGGGATCTGTAGCATTTGGGGTAGTCTTCTTTTATTTTGGTTCCGTAGTCGGACCTTGATTGTATCTGTATGATGTATTGTTTTACTCATGTATTGTGTGAAGTGGCGATTGTAAGCCAACTATGTATCTCTTTCCTTATGTATTACATGGGTTGTGTGAAGATTACCTCACTTGCGACATTGCTTTCAATGCGGTTATGCCTCTAAGTCGTGCTTCGACGTGGGAGATATAGGCGATCGAGGCGTTCAAGTTGGTAATCGAGCCTTCCCGACTTAGGAGCCCCTACTTGATTGTTTGTTGGCGTTGTTGAGTCTAGAACGGAAAATGTTTTGAGTCTTAGGATTATATATATCGAGAGTAGGATTCTTTTTACTCCTCAGTCCCTTCGTCGCTCTGGTGAGGTATCCTGACGTAGAGTTTTGACTTTTCTCTCCTCAAATTTCACTAAAAATTTTTTAGGATCACGTGGGTATCTTGGAATCGTTCCGATGGTTTTGTGACGAGAACATTGTTCTTGGTGCCTCCTGACATTTAGGGGTTGTGGCAGTGTCCCGGGGAGTTGAGCTCCGAGGTGTTGTCGTCACAATTTTATCGTTGCAGATTCGAATACCCGAGTTTTACCGACATCGAAATCTCTTTTGTGCAGTTGTTGGTGAGATAACCCCGATAGCCCGATCTTGTGGCGAGTCGGAGTATTGCCATGACTTGTATAACGGATGTTTTTGAAGGTCGAGGTACACGATTTCGAGGATTTCTTGGTTATGTGTTGACGGATGGATACAGCTGGATCTAGGTATTGTTAGTTTGGGTGATATATTTTGTGTCCCCTGTATCCCCAACACCAGATTGCATAACCAGAAAGTTTCGGGAGTTTATAGGTGGGAATTCAAGTATCTCATAGGATATCTTTCCAACACACACATGATACGATATGGGTTCTATCATATGTTTGTTCCGGCTTATTCTGCAAGCCAATCCTTTGTTTTGTTTTGTTTTGTGGTATTCAAGTTGCTTCAATGCCAAGTGTTGATTCCATACCTTTCCTAATTGGTGTTCTTATATTGCTATGTGAATACTAATCCTTCTAGATCATCGAGATCGTCATGTCAATTCTTTTCCAACCGGCGTGCTTCTCTTTAAGTGGATTCAATCATTTCAACATTTGCGAGATCAATTCTAACCTTTTTCTCAACGGTGTTTGTTTCATCCATCCCTAAGTTGCCTTTGTTTTCCCGCCCTCCCACCCTTTTTCTTCAAGGACTCAGATTTCTTAATCAAGTATCCATTTTATTGAGTGAAGTTTCTTCATTCTTTCCCTTTAATGTTCTATCCGGTGTTTTCTCATGAAGACGCTAAGGAAGCTTTAACCTTATCATTGTTCCATTCTAATTTTCTTCTCCGGTGGATTTAAGTCAAGTTTTCAGTGTTGACCGTATTCTTTTCATCGTTTCAAATGCTTTCTCATGTCGGTGCATCTCTTAATCATTCACCTCTCGCTATTCATTTGTTACGGAGTGTTGAAGATATCTCAGAAGATTCTAGTTTCCATTCTCAATTCACTCAAGTTCTTTTGAGGATGCTATCTCATTCAAGTCATTTAATTCTACCGGTGCAATATCTATTTCAATCAATTGTTCAACGGTGGTTCTTCCGAGTGGGCCCTAACCCACAGGTCTTTTCCCAGGATCTTACCTAACTCTTCTAATTTTCAGGAGCTATACCCAAATCCTTTTCGAAGTTTGACGTAAGAATGATTTATCATCAGTCAAATGTCTTTCTCCAAGATCTTTCAAATTATTTTCATTGTTGGTTCAACCTTCCTAATTTTCATTCCGGAGTGCTTCAACAATTCATGGTGGTGTTTCTCGTCGTCATTCTCGAATTTTGAAGATTGAAGAAGAGTTTCTCTTTAATCTTGCTCCATTCTCTTCAAGATTCATGGTTCTAGTTTGTTGTCATCCTCTCATAATTGTTTTAGATTGTGAGAATTCTTTTCACCCACCCGGAGCATTTCAGGAGTCTTTTCAGTGTGAGTATCCAGAGCCCATCATCTCAGAATTATTCATTCAAGCGTTCAACTCTTGTTTTCCAAATCTCACCGGTGCATCGTCGAAATATCCTCCAATCAGTTCATGATCTCTTCGTTCTAATGTATCTAAATTTTGTCAAGCATCATTATTTGTTTTCCAATTCTTCCCGGTGAATTGTGCCTTTGCTACGTTCATTCTCAATTATTATGGTGGTTTGTTCAAGATTTCACTTCCTTTATTATCATATCAATTTATTCGTTGTTTCAATCCCACCGGTGGTTCCATCAATACCTTCTCAAGCTTGCGCCATATCTATCTTAATCCTTTCTACGAGAATAAGTAGTATGCCTAATCCATTGCTTGTCATCAATTTAATTGGTGAAGGATCAGCATAATGTAATTCTTATTCTTGTTCCATCGAGTAAATTCAATTCCTTATTCCGGAGGTTCATCCAAATTCTTGGTTTCATTTGTTCATCTTTCTTTCCGGAGTTCCAAATTTTTCTCGGCTATATCAATTCAAAGCTTCATCTTATCACTGCAAGGCTTCACCTTGTGTTTTCAACTTCTCTTTCTGTTATCATCCTTTTATTACCGGAGTTCTACAATAAGTTTCTCGTCTCCTTGTTGATCTTAATCCAATCAATTGTTTCCGTTGGTGGCAGAAGCTCGCCTCATAATTTTGAGATGTTTTCATAAGCCCACTACAAGCTTATCCTTATCGTTGTTGTTTTTCAAGCAACTCCGTTCAATCCTACTTCGTAAGGATGCTCTTTCAAATTCATTTATGGTGGAGATGTTGGTTTCATTCTTCGTTCTATTCATTCCAACTTTCTATCTATCATGCTTTGTTTCCGGAGGCATTGTGATGTTGCTCTCTTCACCCATCACCTCGTTTCGCAAAGACCATGTTCTTTTTCTTGCTTATCCTTTTAACCGGAGGTTGTGTCATCTCTTCAAGTTCTTTTCATCTTACCAAGTTTTCCTCCTTCTTCTAGTCGGAGTGCTGCCCAAATTATATCATTCTTCCTCTCTCATCTTGTGTTAAACGGAGTGGTTTCGAATTCGATCTTCTCCATTAAACTCTTGATTTATGCCTTTTCAACCTTCAAGTTATCGTAATGTTCCTTGTTCCTCTTTTCTAACGGATTGTTTTCAACCTTGGTCATCTTCCTTCTGTTCTTTCTTTCATTGCGTTCAACCTCTCAAGGTTCTTTGGTTTCACTCGTTTGTCGGAGAAGCAACTTTGTTTTACCTCTTCCTCTTCCGTTTTTCTCCGGTGCCATCCTAGATCTCGGGACGAGATCCTCTCGTAGTGGTGGAGTGTTGTGACGCCCCAAGACCGGAGCTTCAGTTGCCTTCCAGGGTTTCCGAGTTTTGTCGTGTGGTTTGTTTTGTTTTTGCATTGCATCATGTCATATTGCCATGTTGCCATTCTTTAATTTTTAAAACTCTTCTAAATAAATTGTATGGATTTCTCGATCCATTTAAATCGAGGGATATTCACATGGTGATTTCTCTTTATAACATATCCTCCCAATATTAGGGAGCTATAATAAAATTATTCCATTTATTTGGAATTAACCATAACCCACTTGCATAATAAATCCAATGCCCTTTCTACTTCAAGTTTGGTCCCCAAACCTTGCCATTTTTATTCTATCATTTTCCGGAGTTCCACCAAAAAATTGTCAGGCCATTTTTGTCAAATTCCTCATATTTTTATGTCTCTGGAAAAGTTGTCCTCCTGCCCAAATTCTTCCTCTAACCTTCTCTTCTCTCTTTTCTTGCTCTTTCTTTCTCTGTTATCTAGAGAAAAGAGTATAGGGGGAGAGAGGAACAAGTCCAGCCGGCCTCTATGGCCCAAGGCCTCCCTGGCCCTCCTAAGCGCCTCCCTCCAGGCGGCCTAGCCTCCCAGCCCAGCCGGCCTCTCAAGGCCCATCCGGCCCACTACTTCCTCTAACCCTAGCCCATGGTCCCTCTCCTCCAGCGCCCCCTGCCCGATCCTCTCCTCCTCCCGATCCCATCTCCCATCGCTCTCCCTCGTCCTCCTCCTCCAGCGACCAGCGCCGCCACCCCTCGGCCTCTCTTCTCCTCGCCCTCTCCCTTTCCCCTCGTCGCCCCTCTCCCTACCCTCCTCGCCCGCCGCCTCTACCCTCCTGGCCGTGGCCTCGAGCCGACCCTTGCCGCCATCAGCGACCCAGCGTCCCGTCTCCGTGGCCGTCGCTGCCGCGACCTCCTTTGCACCTGCCAGCCCCCAAGCCCCGTCGCACCTCCTCTGCGTCTTCTCGTCGTCCTGCATCCTCTCGCCGTCCCCAGCAGCAGGGACCAGGAGCTCAAGCCCTTGCCATGGCGCCGCCCGTTCACCGCCCGGCCGGGTCCAGCCGCCCTCGGTCTCCCCTCGAGCACCGAGGCCCTGCGAGCCTCCCGCTTCGCCCGTTTACCGCCGCTGCCGTTGCCGTTGCCCCTTTGCTTGCCTTGGCTCATCGGTGTAGCCTCCCTTTGTGCCTGCAGTCGCCCCAAGTTCACGAAGATCATAACCCGAGTCGGTGTAATTTTTGTCAAGTCCTTCGGATTTTGCCAAGTACCAGGTCAACGAGGACGTTCGGATTCCGTCAAGTTCGACTACAGGTGGATGCACAAGTACCACGACGTCTTTGGGAGACCCGTCTTCGTCAAGTTCAACTACACGAATCGCCAAGTACCTCTCGGATCCGACAAGTACCCCCTTCGAGTTGACAAGACCGGCAAGCCCGGCGACTTCGGACATCTACGAGCGATACGTCTCAAATGGTGTACCACTACGCCGAAGACCTGGACACACCAAGTTCCACTACGAAAAACGTGTACAACTACCGTCGCCGAAGACCTGTGTACCGGAACCGTCAAGTTCGACTACCTTCATGTGTACCACTATTTCCGATGACGAGATGTACCACTACCATCGAACGTGAACAACGACTTCCTCTCCGAACGTGTGCCCCTACTTCCCTCGGCGATCATCGCGAGTACGACTACTTCCTCTACTTCCCTCGGCGACCCGTGAGCGTCTACTTCCCTCTTGATACTCGTCCCGTCCCGATTGCTCGTTCCGAAGGTATAACCACCGAGACGACCGCCGTGATCGAATCATCTTTGCGATGCCCCTCTTTTGCCATGCCACCGTTCCGTGGGAACCCGGTAATCGGGATCACCCCACCATCTTGCATGACTCGCTTCCGTCACCCCTTCCTTTTGCACCGGTATCTCCATTAGCTACCGGAACCGGAATGTTGCCGTGGCACCATTTCCGTTGTCGTCGCCGTGGCACCCCTTTCTTCCACCGCGGTGACATAATGCTTCATAACATGCTCATAATGCTCTTGTCAACGTTTTCATAAATTGCATAAACTTGCACATGTCATCCGCATCATGATAACAACATTTAAATGTTTAAATTGTTGTTTGCTTTATTTGCTTAAATGCCATGCTAAAATGTTTTAATTCATAACTTAATAACCGTAGCTCCATTTTAAATAAATTATATATGTAAATGGGGTAGAAAAATGCCTAGTTTAACATGGTAGCATTACTTTGCATGTTTAACAACTCTAAAATATGCTTTAGGTCAGATCTGTTCCGAATCCATAATTATGCATATGGGGATTTTCCGAATTGTTGTTTGTTGTTTCGGCCTCATTTAAACTTGCCTAAATAGTTAGTTTCATATGCTTCACCCTCTTGCCATGCTTAATAACATTTAATATTGTTGAGTACCTAACGAGAGAGAACTAAATAATTGATGTGGTGTTTTGTCAATATGCAATTCGTTGCATATTGAGCTCCACTTAAATTGTAGGATTGTTTGTGCATATTGCCATGCCCTGCCTCTTTAAACCGGACATGCATCATACTCGCTTGTGCATCATGCCATGTTTGTGCTTGTTGGTTTACTATGTTGTTTGCTTCTTTCCGGGTTGCTTCTCTCGTTAGCTTCGGTTTCGTTCCGGAGTTGTGAGGATTCATTCGACTTCGTCCATTTGTCTTCTTCATGGACTCGTTCTTCTTCCTTGCGGGATTTCAGGCAAGATGACCATACCCTCGAAATCACTTCTATCTTTGCTTGCTAGTTGCTCGCTCTTTTGCTATGCCTATGCTACGATGCCTACCACTTGCTATATCATGCCTCCCATGTTGCCATGTCAACCTCTAACCATCCTTTTCCTAGCAAACCGTTGTTTGGCTATGTTACCGCTTTGCTCAGCCCCTCTTATAGCGTTGTTAGTTGCAGGTGAAGATGAAGTTTGTTCCTTGTTGGAACATGGAGATGTTGTTCCTTGTTGGAACATGTTTACTTGTTGGGATATCACAATATGTCTTATTTAATTAATGCATCTATATACTTGGTAAAGGGTGGAAGGCTCGGCCTTATGCCAGTGTTTTGTTCCACTCTTGCCGCCCTAGTTTCCGTCATATCGGTGTTATGTTCCCGGATTTTGCGTCCCTAACGCGGTCGGGTGATTTATGGGACCCCTTGACAGTTCGCTTTGAATAAGACTTTTCAAAGAAGGCCCAACATTGGTTTTACCATTTGCCTCACCTATGCCCTTTTTCCCTTATTGTTTCCGGAGCCCGAGGGTCATCTTTATTTTAACCCGGGCCAGTGCTCCTTCGAGCGTTGGTCCAAACTAGAGCACCGTCGGGACCATTCCTTGGCAACATGGATTACGTCGGTTCTGACGCTTCGCTTATCCGGTGTGCCACGAGAACGAGATATGTGCAGCTCCTATCGATTTGTCGGCACATCCGGCGGCTTTGCTGGTCTTGTTTTATTGCTGTGAAATGTCTTGTAGCCGGATTCCGAGACTGATCGGGTCTTCCGGGAGAAGGAATATCCTTCGTTGATCGCGAGAGCTTATCATGGGCTAAGTTGGGACACCCTGCGGGTTTTGAACTTTCAAAGCCGTGCCAGCGGTTATGTGGCAGATGGGAATTTGTTAATGTCGGTTGTAGAAAACCGAAGTTGATCTTAATTAAAATACACCAACCGTGTGCGTAGCCGTGAGTGTCTCTTTTGGGGTTGATCGAAGGAGAACACGGTTTTGGGTTATGTTTGGCGTAAGTAGGAGTTCAGGATCACTTCTTGATCATAGTTGTTCGACCGTGCTTTGTCTCCTCTTCTCGCTCTCTTTTGCGTATGTTAGCCACCATATATGCTAGTCGCTTGCTGCAGCTCCACCTCACTACCCTGTCCTACCTTTAAGCTTAAATAGTCTTGATCTCGCGGGTGTGAGATTGCTGAGTCCCCGTGACTCACAGATACTTCCAAAACCAGTTTGCAGGTGCCGATGAAACCGTGCAGGTGATGGACCCGAGCTCAAGGAGGAGCTCGATGAAGATCTTGTTCATTGTGTTGTTTCGTTTCAGCTGATCAGTAGTGGAGCCCAGTTGGGACGATCCGGGATCTGTGTAGCATTTGGGGTAGTCTTCTTTTATTTTGGTTCCGTAGTCGGACCCTGATTGTATCTGTATTGATGTATTGTTTTACTCATGTATTGTGTGAAGTGGCGATTGTAAGCCAACTATGTATCTCTTTCCCTTATGTATTACATGGGTTGTGTGAAGATTACCTCACTTGCGACATTGCTTTCAATGCGGTTATGCCTCTAAGTCGTGCTTCGACACGTGGGAGATATAGCCGCATCGAGGGCGTTTCAGCCCAGCAGAAGTCCAGGAGGCCAAGAAGATAGCGGCGGGTAAGACATTATTTATGCAAAGCAAGCATGTGGAGGAGGCGTTTCTCTTACTTACCCAAATTCGGAGCTCTCCAGGGGCATTCGCAGATCTGCCACGCAGCGTATCCAATGCCGCGGAGTTCTACCGTGCCGAGGAGGGGAGCTCGACGGAGAAGCTGTTCTGGTCCCAATATGCTGGAGCCGAACACCCGATGCCTCTGAGTGACCAATTGAAGCAATTGGTTGAACTCCACAGGGCGGCCGAAGTGGCTATGAAAGATTTCATAGTCCGGATGTGGCATGGTGAGCCCTTGCCTGCCAGCTACTTCGGCCTGATAAAGCGGATGGTAAACGCTTGTCCGCGGCTTGAGGTGATCAAGCGATCCGTTTGTATTAAGGGTGCCCGCCGAGCCTTTTCCCGTGCGAAGGTGCATTAGGGCAAGCTGGATGCGGAGAAGCTGGTGAAGGATGGGCCGCCGGAGGGCAAGGTGCATCGCTGTCCCGAAAAATATTATGATGGCGTTATGAAAGGCGCTCGTCTCGTGGCCGATGAATGTACCAAGGACACGATCCTTGAGTAAATGTACTTCTGTCGTTGTTGTAATATAAAGACGAAGTTACTTGCGCTATATAGCGCTTTTTGATTTAAAATATTACCTTCTGTGCGGCTGTTTATAAAATTCTGAAAGTAGGCCAGTCATCAGCTTCCGCCCCCACATAACTAGTACCGGGGTGTTCCTGGAAAAACGCAGACACTCTTTATCCAAATTTTTGGTCCCTGAAGGAGGTGTTTGGTGCAACGAACAAGGCAATCGGACTATGCGGCTTTATAACTTTCACTTAGCCATAGAAGTCTACAATTTTAAATTTTGGCGAAGCCCCTAGAATTCGGAAAGCCGAATTGGGGCGTTATATACGGCTAAATCGGACAAAGCCAATTCCTTGCCTAAAGCGGAAAAAAACTTTAAGGATTTTAAGACCTCTCGAACAGCGACCAGCTCTCGCCGCATCATGTCTGTCAGTTTTCGGCTTTCTCTACTGAGGTGCTCGTCCGGAAGAACCGGGACACAATCGCAGTAGTTCTGCCTGTGCTACCTTAGCCGATATAACGGAACGTAAGGTACCAAAACAAGGGAGCCGGGAAAACCCAACTATTGACCCAAGACATGATTCGGAGCTGATGCATATAGTGCTATAAGTTTGGGGTGCCGCACTGTTGAAAGTGTCCGGACTTGTCTTGCCGTGTTATGGGGCGCCATAAGGGGCCCCTGGCAAACTAAACGTACCAAGGTGTACGGAAACATTTATAGAAAAAATGTGCAAATAGGAATAATGAGCTGACGCTATATATTATCTCCCATTGATAAATAATACGCTTAAGCATATGTTTACAATGAACACGTTAAGAAGAAGTAAATAGGACTATTTGACATGTCCCATCCAAGGGCTGGCTGCATGTAGGTATATAAAACAGGTATAACGATCGTGAACATATTCCACCTGGGTATTCCCCTTGTGCGCAAAGCCTTTTGCCTCCTTGGTTTTTTCTCCTATGCGAGTCCGACAATCCGGCTTTTCTGAAGAGGCTGCCCGAAAGCAGTATCCTGAAAGGAAAAGAGGGGGTTATTAAAGTATGTTGCGGCTGAGCCGCACTGTTTGACTGAGTCCCTTATTGTGCCTCCGCCTATGCCCATGGTATTTTTAGTGCGTAGTTGTGTATGCGCGACACGAATGCTGCCTTGATGGTGCTAGAGCGGAGGCCGGACTGCTGGTCGCGCTCTTGGCATGCCTGGCAATCTTGTTGCGGGGTACTCCGGACTCGCTTGACGGTGTTCGGGGTTGTTATCGTCGGATTGGTGGTTTGCCGGAGAAGGCCACATTGTACCTCCGCCGCGAGGGCTGCAGTATGCTCTTCTGTACGGAGAGAGCGGTCCATGTTTCCGTTGACTGTTATGACCCCGCGCGGTCCTGGCATCTTGAGCTTGAGCTATGCATAGTGTGGTACCGCATTGAATCGAGCGAATGTGGTTCGTCCAAGTAGTGCGTGACAACCACTGCGGAAAGGGACGTTATCGAAGATTAACTCCTTGCTTCGGAAGTTATCCGGAGATCCGAAGACCACCTCCAGTGTTATGGAGCCCGTGCAACGGGCCTCTACTCCTGGAATTACACCTTTGAAGGTGGTTTTGGTGGGCTTGATCCTTGAAGGGTTGATGTCCATTTTGTGCACTGTGTCCTGATAAAGCAGGTTCAGGCTGCTGTCGCCATCCATGAGGACTCACGTGAGGTGGAATCCATCGATGATTGGGTCTAGGACCAATGCGGCTGAACCACCGTGACGGATGCTGGTAGGGTGATCCCTACGATCGAAGGTGATCAGATAGGCTGACCATGGGTTGAATTTTGGGGCGACTGGCTCCATCGCATAGACGTCCCGTAGTGCTCGCTTCCGTTCCCGTTTGGGAATATGGGTGGCGTAGATCATGTTGACCGTTTTCACCCGGGGAGGAAATTTCTTCTGTCCTCCTATGTTCGGACGCCGGGGCTCCTTGTCATCGTCGCTGTGCAGCCCCTTTTCCTTGTTTTTGGTGTTTATTTTACCTGCTTGCTTGAACACCCAGCAGTCTCTGTTAGTGTGGTTTGCTGGCTTATCCGGGGTGCCATGAATTTGGCACGAGCGTTCAAGTATGCGGTACAGACTGGATGGTCCCTGATTGTTTCTTTTGAACGGCTTTTTCCGTTGACCGGATTTGGAGCCACTGAATCCGGCGTTAACTGTCGTGTCTTCAGTGTTGTCGCCGTTGTTCCGTCGCTTATGTCTGTTGCGCTGTGGCTTGCCGTTATTGTCGCGGACATCTGAGGTGCCGCAATTTATAGGCGTGGTGCTACTGCGGGCCAGCCAGCTGTCCTCGCCCGCGCAAAAACGGGTCATAAGTGTCGTGAGGGCCGCCATGGACTTTGGTTTTTCCTGGCCGAGGTGTCGGGCGAGCCACTCGTCGCGGATATTATGCTTAAAGGCCGCCAGGGCTTTAGCGTCCGGGCAGTCGACTATTTGGTTCTTTTTGGTTAGGAACCGAGTCCAGAATTTCCTGGCTGACTCTTCGGGCTGTTGGGTAATGTGGCTCAGGTCATCGGCATCTGGTGGTCACACATATGTGCCCTGGAAGTTGTCGAGGAACGCGTCCTCCATGTTTTCCCAACTGCCAATGGAATTTGCCGGCAGGCTGTTTAGCCAATGTCGGGCTGGTCCTTTGAGTTTAAGGGGGAGATACTTGATGGCGTGTAGATCGTCTCCGCGGGCCATGTGAATGTGGAGAAGGAAATCTTCGACCCATACTGCTGGTTCTGTTGTGCCATCGTATGATTCGATGTTTACGGGTTTAAACCCTTCTGGAAATTCATGATCCATCACCTCGTCAGTGAAGCAGAGGGGGTGTGCGGCGCCTCTATGCCGGGCTATGTGGCTACGCAGTTCGAATGAGTCTGGGTGGCTGTACTCGGCCCGGCCGGACTTGTTCATAGTGTATCCGGCGTGACGATCATTGTCACGTGTTGGGGCGCGCCCCCGTGATCCGTAGATCGATCTTGGCTGTCCTGCCTTGTTTTCCAGTATATCTTGTAGGTCCTGCCTATTGCCCCGGGCCGTAGTGTATTGGCGTGGTGGTGCGGGCTGGTATTCAGGCTGATATGCCGTTTTATCCCGGCCACGAGGTGGCTGGTCAGCCGTGTGGCGTTCGAGTCTGCATTTCACAGCTGCCAGGACTTTGGTCCATCTATCTGTGAGCAGGTCTTGATCATCTTGGAGCTGATGCTGCTTCTTTTTCAGGCTCCTCGCAGTGGACATAAGCCGGCGCTTGAAGCGCTCCTGCTCCACGGGTCCTCAGGCACGCCGAACTCATCGTCGCCGAGGCTAATCTCGTCTTCGGAGGGGGGCATGTAGTTGACCTCCTCCGGATATCCGTCCGTCGCTGTTAAATGCAGGCTAACCTGCCCGTCTTCTGCTTGGCCTGCTCGGCGAGGCTGATCGGGTTGTATTCATCTTCGGCACCATCCGGATTGTTTTCGTCTCCTGTGCCAGTATTGCTGTGGCGGGGCTTGGAGCGGTGGCGACGACGCCCATGCTTTGCTTTCTTCCCTGAGGGGTTATCCTCCATTGCCTCATCGCCATTGGTTTCCTTCGGACTGTCCACCATATATATATCATATGAGGAGGTGGCTGTCCACCGCCCCGTGGGCGGTGGTTCCTGTTCTTCTCCTGCATCGTCGTTCATACCGTCGATGTCTTCGGAGTCGAAGTCGAGCACGTCGGTTAAATCATCGACCGTGGCAATGAAGTGGGTGGTGGGTGGGTAACGAATTCCCGTCTTTGCTTCCCCTCGGCGGACATAGTTCGGCCGAGAGTCTCGACAAAGAGAGGGACTTTAAAGAGTTCAGCATGTCGCCAAAGGGCGAGTCTTTGGAAAGATATCCGTGGCGAACTCCATTACCGGAGCCCAACCAGATTCGGCGGGCTCGGAGGCGCGCGGATTGGAACCTACAACCGGATAGGAGTCCGGGGGTCCGGTGTCACAGGCTTCCTTGGGGGTGAAGTCTGTGTTCGGCTCTACCACCAACGGGTGTGCGGCCTCCGGGGCGGGGTCCATCCACCCATCCTTGGGCGACACAATCTGCCCCGGATTTAGGTCCGGGGCTCCTGCAGGGGCGATATCCCGAGCATTGTTCGACAGCAGGTCTAAGCCGTGCTCATCGTGACTGTCTGGCGCTCCTGGCGCAGGCCCGGATCCGTTTAAGATCAAGTCTCCGCGGATATCGGCCGTGTAGTTCAAGTTTCCGAACCTGACCTGGTGGCCAGTGGCGTAGCTGTAGATCTGCTCCAGATGGCCTGCTTAATTGTACGCGATGCAAAGCCGCCGAACACGAAGATCTGTCCAGGGAGAAAAGTCTCACCCTGGACCGTGTTGTTGTTGACGATTGAAGGAGCCATCAAACCTTGCAGCGACTGCACAGAGGAACTCTCAATGAAAGCACCAATGTCGGTGTCAAAACCGGCGGATCACAGGTAGGGGGTCCCGATCTGTGCGTCTAAGGCTAATGGTAACAGGAGGCAAGGGACACGATGTTTTACCCAGGTTCGGGCCCTCTCGATGGAGGTAAAACCCTACTTCCTGCTTGACTGATATTGATGATATGAGTGTTACAAGAGTTGATCTACCACGAGATCGTAGAGGCTAAACCCTAGAAGCTAGCCTATGATGATTATAATTCTCCCTCTAAGGACTAAACCCTCCGGTTTATATAGACACCGGAGAGGGCTAGGGTTTACATGGAGTCGGTTACAAAGAAGGAAATATAATATCCAGATCGCCAAGCTTGTCTTCCACGCAAAGGAGAGTCCCATCCGGACACGGGACGAAGTCTTGAGTCTTGTATCTTCACGGGCCAACAGTCCGGCCAAAGTATATAGTCCGGTTGTCCGGATACCCCCTAATCCAGGACTCCCTCACTGGTATTGCCGGACTCCCCTTCCCATACCACGGATGGCTTGAACAGCCTTTCCAGGAATATATTAGGTGGGACGGGGTTGCGTTTAGCGCCGATGCGGGCGAGGATATCCGCCGCTTGATTGTTTTCTCGAGCCACATGGTGGAATTCGAGCCCCTCGAACCGAGCTGACATTTTGAGGACGGCATTATGGTAGGCCGCCATTTTCGGATCCTTGGCATCAAAGTCTCCGTTTATTTGTGATATTGCGAGGTTTGAATCCCCGCGTACCTCTAGGCGTTGAATGCCCATAGAGACCGCCATCCGAAGACCATGCAACAGAGCCTCGTATTCGGCTGTGTTGTTGGAGTCTGTATATAATATTTGGAGTACGTATTGGACCGTGTCCCCAGTGGGGGAAGTCAGGACTACACCTGCTCCCAATCTGGCCAGCATTTTAGAGCCATCGAAGTGCATGATCCAATTAGAGTATGCGACGTACTCTTTAGGGAGTTCGGCTTCTGTCCATTCGGCGACGAAGTCGGCCAATACTTGCGACTTAATGGCCCGTCGTGGTTTGTATGTTATGTCGAACGGGAGGAGCTCGATGGCCCATTTAGCAATCCATCCCGTGGCGTCGCGGTTGTTTATTATGTCGTTGAGTGGTACTTCGGAGGCCACCGTAATCGAACACTCTTGAAAGTAGTGTCGTAGCTTCCTGGATGCCATGAAGACCGCGTACGCTATATTTTGATAGTGTGGGTATCGGGGTTTGCATGGAGTGATGACAGTGGACACATAATATACCGGCTTTTGGAGCGGGAACTTGTATCCGTCTGCTTCTCGTTCGACGACGAGCACTGCGCTGACAACCTGAAGTGTCGCAGCTTTGTATAGTAGCATAGGTTCGCCAATATTTTGCGCTGTTAGGACTGGATTACTGGCCAATAGGGTCTTTATTTCATCCAGTCCGGCTGCGGCTGCATCCGTCCACACGAAGTGTTCGGTGCGTCGAAGAAGGCAGTAAAGGGGTAGTGCCTTTTCTCCTAATCGGGAGATAAAGCGGCTTAAGGCAGCCACGCATCCAGCTAGTTTCTAGATATGCTTGAGGTCTATGGGGATAGCCAACTGTGACAGAGCTCAGATTTTTGCTGGATTTTCTTCAATTCCTCTATTGGAAACAATGAAGCCGAGCAACTTCCCGGAGGGTTCGCTGAAAACACAATTTTCCGGGTTTAGCTTTATGTCGTATGTTCGGAGGTTATCGAACGTAAGCCTCAAGTCATCTATTAGGGTTTCGACGTGTCTTGTTTTTATGACCACGTCGTCCACATATGCCTCCATTGTTTTGCCGATTTGCTTCTCCAGGCATGTTTGAATCATGCGTTGATAGGTTGCGCCGACATTTTTAAGCCCGAAAGGCATAGTGTTGAAGCAGAAAGGGCCATACGGCGTTATGAAGGCCGTTGCAGCTTGGTCGGACTCCGCCATCTTTATTTGATGGTATCCAGAGTATGCATCAAGGAAACATAATGAATCGTGTCCTGCGGTGGCGTCGATGATTTGGTCGTGATGCGAGGGAGGGGGAAGGGATCCTCTGGGCAAGCCTTGTTGAGGTCTTTGAAATCCATGCATAGGCGGCAAGATTTGTCCTTCTTTGGTACCATTACCAGGTTTGCCAGCCAATCCGAATGCTTGATATCTCTGATGAATCCGACCTCAACTAGCTTGGCTAGTTCTTCTCCCATGGCTTGTCGTTTAGGCTCTGAGAAGCGCCTAAGGGTCTGTTTGACTGGCTTGTATCCTTTCAGTATATTGAGGCTATGTTCGGCCAGCCTGTGTGGGATGCCCGGCATGTCTGAAGGATGCCAAGCGAAAATGTCCCAATTCTCGCGTAGGAATTCTCGTAGTGCGGCGTCCATTGTGGGGCTCAACTGTGTCCCGATGGAAGCTGTCTTCGTGGGGTCCGTTGGATGGACCTGGAATTTGACTATTTCGTCTATGGGTTTAAATGATGTGGACTTGGGTCGTTTGTCAAGTATCACGTCGTCCCTGTCCACTGTGGCGTGCAGCGTTGTTAGTTCCTCGGCCGCCAGGGCTTCGGATAGTGCTTCCAGGGCTAGTGCTGCAGTTTTATTTTCAGCGCGGAGTGCGACATCCGGGTCACTGGCTAGAGTGATGATTCCGTTGGGTCCGGGCATTTTAAGCTTCATGTACTCGCAATGGGGTATAGCTTGAAAGCTTGTGAATGCGTCCCGCCCTAAAAGGGCGTGGTATCCGCTGCTGAAGGGAGCCACTTGGAACGTGATTTCTTCGGACCTGTAATTCTCCGGGGTGCCGAATACCACATCGAATGTGATCTTTCCCGCACACCGTGCCTCCCGACTAGGGATGATTCCCCTGAAGGTTGTGCCGCTCTGCTCAATGCGGCTTTTATCAATTTCCATCTTGCTAGTGTTTCTTCATAGATCAAGTTTAATCCACTTCCTTCGTCCATGAGTACTTTAGTGAGCCTAAAGCCGTCCACGATTGGGCTAAGGACCAAAGCGGCAGGAGCCCGGACTTTCTGGAATTGGGGTTCGTCACTGGCACTGAAAGTTATAGCAGTGTCATTCCACGGATTTATTTTTTGCTACATGGCAGAGTTCAGCGAGATTTCGATGAGCTCGCTTGCGCCTATTATTTGAGGCGAAAGTCTCGAAGACTGTCAATACCGCATTGTTGTTTTCGGCGGGACGTTGCTCTGCTTTATTTACAAGAAGATCCTCGCCGCTTTTTGCTACTTGCCGGAGTATCCAACATGCTCTAAGGCTATGCGTTGGCTTAGTGTCCGGCGTGCCATGAATTTTGCATGGCCCATTGAGCCATTCTTCCAATACGGTTCCACGTCTTGGAGCGGGCTTTGGCTTTTTGGGAATTGGATCGGGTAACTTAGGAGAGTTTGCCCTTTTAGCTCGGAGGGAAGGTTTAGTGAGAGCCGAATTATCCCAGAAGTCTGTTTGGGTTTTCCAGGTACTTTCAATCGCACAATACTTCTGTACTATGGCTGCTAAGTCGGCAAAGTGTACTATGTCATGGTGACTTATAGCATTAAGGATCCCTTTGCTTGTGCAATTTTTGCAAAAAAAGTGAGATTGCGTCCTCCTCGCGACAGTCCTTGACCTTGTTTATCACAAGGAGGAATCTGGCCCAGTAGCGATGTACTGTCTCTTGTGGCTCTTGTCTGATATTGGAGAGACGGCTTAAGTCTGGGTGAGTGGGCGTAGTTGAATCTGGATTCTGATCCGATCTAGCGCCCAGGGGCAGAGGAGTTTCCAGGCTTGACAGCTCGGGCTCCGGGATGTCGCCCGATTTTTCCGGCCCGTTGTCCGATTCTAAGTACGGGGTCTGGGTCGTGTCCTCCCGCGAACGGGTGTCCGGCTCAGAGAGCTCGGTGATCTGGACATAGTTCGTCCTCAGAATATAGGGATAATTCATCTGTGGTTCTTCCACTACCGCTATCTCATGGGTGACCGGTGGGGATTTAATGTCCCTCTGGTCGGGCTTAAGCCCAATCCGGTCATAGTCTGTAGCGACTCCCAAAGCGGCGATGCGATCCAAGAGCTTATTAAGGGAGGAGAGCTCCATTGGATCCATCTGTTCGGTGAGCTCCGAATTGACGTGGAGGTTATTCGTGATGACCCGAGAGGTCATCGTCGGCGCGGCAGCCGATCGGGCGGCCATGACAAAACCACCTAGTCGGAGAGTTTGGCCTACAGCCAGCGCTCCCCCAGAGGTGATGTTGTCCTTGACAACGAGACGGGCAATCGAGCCTTGCAGCGACGACACAGAGGAACTCTCAATTAATGCACCAATGTCGGTGTCAAAATCGGCGAATCTCGGGTAGGGGGTCCCGATCTATGCGTCTAAGGCCAATGGTAACAGGAGGCAAGGGACACAATGTTTACCCAGGTTCGGGCCCTCTCTATGGAGGTAAAACCCTACTTCCTGCTTGATTGGTCTTGATGATATGAGTATTACAAGAGTTGATCTACCACGAGATCGTAGAGGCTAAACCCTAGAAGCTAGCCTATGATGATTATGAATGTTATGATCATCCCTATACGGACCGAACCCTCCGGTTTGTATAGACACCGGAGGGGGCTAGGGTTTACACAGAGTCGGTTACAAAGAAGGAAATCTAATATCCGGATCGCCAAGCTTGTCTTCCACGCAAAGGAGACTCCCATCCGGACACGGGACGAAGTCTTGAGTCTTGTATCTTCACGGTCCAACAGTCCGGCCAAAGTATATAGTCCGGCTGTCCGGATACCCCCTAATCCAGGACTCCCTCAAGGAGGCCGGCGGCTAGGTGGAGGCGCGTGCCCCCCAAGCCCAAACCGAATTGTACTAGGGGTGCCCCCCCCCCCTTTCCTTCTTCTCCTCCACCTCTTTCCCCTTCCCCCCTTCTCCGGAAAGGAAGGGGGAATCCTACTAGGACCGGGAGTCCTAGTAGGACTCCCCCCTTGGCGCACCCCCCCCTCTGGGCGGCTGCCTCCTCCCCCCTCCTTTATATACGGGGGCAGGGGGCACCCCAAAGGGACAACATTGTCTTAGTCGTGTGTGGTGCCCCCCCTCCACCGTTTACTCCTCCGATAGTATCATCGTAGTGCTTAGGCGAAGCCCTGCGCGGATCACATCACCAACACCGTCATCACGCCGTCGTGCTGATAAAAGTATCCCTCGACCCTCTGCTGGATCAAGAGTTTGAGGGACGTCATCGAGCTGAACATGTGTTGAACTCGAAGGTATCATACATTCGGTGCTAGATCAGTTGGATCGTGAAGACGTTCGACTACATCAACCGCGTTAATATAATGCTTCCGCTTTCGGTCTACGAGGGTACGTGAACACACTCTCACCCTCTTGTTGCTATGCATCTCCTAGATAGATCTTGCGTGAGCGTAGGATTTTTTTTTTTAATTGCATGCTACGTTCCCCAACAACTGGGGCTATAGTGTGTGGGTGCGTGGCACAACCGAGAGAAAGCAGACGAAGGGCGGCACATGTGATGGAACGTTAATGGGGATAGGCAATGCGCAGAAGGACACATGCGTGTGTCCACACGTGACTAGGCGGCTTGCGGGCTGCCCCATAGTGTCGTTTTGGCATGACAGGCACGCAGTCACCCTGTGTCATTGGCGCCTAATCCACCTTTTGTTGTAAAACCACCGCACATGTGTGCCTCGTTGCTCATACATGCTTTGGTGAAGTTTGGCAAGAATGGTGGCGTGTGGTGATGGCTAAGTCAGATGATAGTGACCAATGTGACAAAATTCCTGCTCAACTGGACCAGGAGAAATAGTAATTGATTTACAATGGTGGATATGGTGGCAAATTTGCACGTGTGGATCATGTGTTCTGGTGTAGATAGTGTTTATAGATGTAGTATAATATATGGGAATTTTTGGAGAGGCTGGAGATAAGTAGAAATGGAGATTCCTTTGTAATCAACATGGAAATGACATTTTGTAGTAGAAAACAAAGCTAGTAGGGAAAAGAAATTTATGGTAAGTTGAGATGGGAATGGCAATGACTTGAGAAGTTCAAGAAAGGTTGGAACCATTTAGTAAAGGTTGGAAGAAAATAAGTTGAGGTTAATTCCAAATGACCTTTCTAGAAAAAGATCCAAGAATCAAGATCCAAGTAAAAATGGAAATAAAATCCAAGGAAAAATAATGGAGCAAAAATTGGGGTATCACACGAGTTGAAGGGTTCCTCCATGACATTACCACTATACGGGAAGTGCAAGGGCAGTGGCGCCACCTCCCGGACCACACAACGAGGAGCACTCGTATGTGTGGCCGCCACCCAAGAATGATGAGGGTGGTGGTGCTTCATTAAAATACATTGCAACTTTATTGAAATACATGAAAACATTATATTCAAATGCAAGACAACTTTGGTAATATTAGTTTAACAATATGACAATCAATATCTAGGTTACTCGGATCGATCAAAGAGGTTCACCAGAAAGCCATCTATCAATCATAGCTAGACACTCCCTAGGCATATACTCAGGAGCTGTGTGGCCAGCGCCCTACAAGGACAATATTCAAGCAATTAATTTGTTTCATGGTGTTCCATCCAACAGAAGTGGTCAAACATAAACCACGTACCTTCACTGTTGCGTATGTCAAGTTACTGGAGTAAGTTGTTGTGTATCTAAGCAAAATAAGAAAAACAAAGAAAATTGTGTAAGACATGTGAATAATAGTTGTTTGAAAATGTAATTAGTTAGTATTAGCACAATTACCCTCTCACCTATCATGAATAAATATCATTTTGAACATTACACATAGTCTAGGTTAATTATGTGTGAAGTTAGAGTGTATTGGATATTCTATAGGGCCCACCAATTGGAACAAACCTCTTTATCATTAGTATGCATGCTTGTGAGACGAGTATGTATATACATCTACGTAAGAAACCAATGGCACTATTCTTACCCTGCAACTTGGTCATCGACATACCATGGTCGCCAATCATCTGTGGTGGATAGGTTAAGATATCTTATCCATGCTTGCGTGCCCACAAAAGATATTTCGCTATCATGATCACCGCTGTAGCATTGGAAGAACAGATTTGATCAACACAAAAATTGGAGAAAACAAATGAACCTACAAGTAGTGGTGGGGGAGGGGAGGAATGCCTAAATTAGTCCTCATGTTTAGGAAGGGGATAGAAGGATTTTTTCGTGAAGTGTTGTTGTTCACATGCATATTACAAGCGAATGTATGATTACGGGTTTATGCCCTGGCCCTGACCGGTCCCCCTGCCTCCGCCATTGCCTACCTATAAGTGATTGAACTAGGCATGCATATAAGTTGTGATGCCCTAATAGTTAGCCATACATAGATCTGATTATCGTGCCAAAACTAGAATCCACTCTAGGAGATAACTTAAAATCCACACCCTGTAATTGATTTTAGGGTATTGCCCCAAAACCTTTTCAAACTGTTTAGAGTAAGCTGCTAGAACATTTCCGCTGATGTTCATATCCAAAAAATGTGGAGCCCTGATACGTCTCCAACGTATCTATAATTTATGAAGTATTAATGCATTTTTACAACCACTTTATATGGTTTTGGTATGATTTTCATGGAACTAACCCGGACTGACGCTGTTTTAGCAGAACTACCGTGGTGTTGTTTTTTGTGCAGAAATGAAAGTTCTCCAAATGAGCTGAAACTTTTTGACGATTTTTGTGCAACAAAAGAGACCCCCCAAGCTTCATGGGAGGGCTAGAAGAGCCACGAGAAGGGCACAACCCACCGGGGTGCGCCTGGGCCCTTGCCCGTGCCTGGGTGTATCGTGCTCACCTCGAGGCCCATCTGGACGTGAGACCGATGCCAAAAATTCCTATAAATAGAGAAACCATCAGAAATAACCCTAGATCGGAAGTTCCACCACCGCAAGCCTCTGTAGCCATCGAAAACCAATCGGGACCCCATTCCGGCACCCTGTCGGAGGGGGGAATCATCTTCGGTGGCCATCTTCATCATCTCGGCGGCCACCACGATGAGGAGGGAGTAGTCCATCCTCGGGGCTGAGGGTTTTTACCAGTAGCTACGTGTTTAATCTCTCTCTCTCTCTCTCTCTCTCTCTCTCTCTCTCTCTCTCTCTCTCTCTCTCTCTCTCTCTCTCTCTCTCTCTCTCTCTCTCTCTCTGCGCGCGCGCGCGCGCGATCTTGAGATGTCACGATCTTGATGTATCATGGGTTTTGTTAACATAGATGGATCATATGATGTTTCTCCCCTCTCTACACTTGTTCTGATGAATTGAGTCTTTACCCTTAGAAGTTTTGTCTTGTCGGATTGAATGTTCAGATCTGAGAACACATGATATATGTCTTGCATATGAATACCCGTGGTGACAATGGGGTATTATTTTGATTCACTTGATATATGTTATGGCACTCAACTTGCGGATTCCCGAGGTGACTTTGGGGTAATCTATGCATAGGGGTTGATACACGTTTTAATTATCTTTTCTCCGATAAAAACTTTGGGGTCTCCTTGTAGTTATTTGTGTGGATTGAGTATTATGAATCTGAAATTGTTTGATACATATCGTATAATTAACTCATGGGTACTCGTCGTGACATTGGGGTATCTACGTGACATTAGAGTTGGTTGATATGCATCATATGGTGTTATTTTAGTACGAACTCTTGATTAGATCGATCGGAAATAATAGCTTGCTGTTATTTTAGTACGAACTCTAGGATAGATTGATCATAAAGAATAGATTTGAGGTGGTTTCTTACCCTACAAACAATTTCTATCTTTTGTTCTCCGCTAATAGGAACTCAGGAGTGATTCTTTATTGCACTATGAGGGATAATCATATGATCTAACTATGTTAGCATTGTTGAGAGATTGCACTAGTGAATGCGCCCTAGGCCTCGTTTTCCATCATTGCAATACCGTTTGTGCTCCATTTACTATTTACTACCTTACTGTTTTTTTATTGTTCGCATTACAAAAACTCATATATATACTATCCATACTACACTTTTATCACCATCTCTTCGCCGAACTAGTGCACCTATACAGTTTTCCATTGTATTGGGTGTGTTGGGGACACAAGAGACTTCTTATATTTGATTGCAGAGTTGCTTGAGAGAGACTATCTTCATCCTACGCCTCCCACGGATTGATAAACCTTAGGTCATCAACTTGAGGGAAAATTTCTACTGTCCTACAAAACTTTGCGCTTGGAGGCCCAACACGAGTCTACAAGAATAAAGTTGCATAGTGACATCAAGCCCACTCATCATTGTGTTAGTGAATTTCCCTCCACCTCTACTTCGACTCTCGCAACCACCCACCTCCTTTAAAGCTCCTCATAGCCCTGCACCTATGGCTCATCCTGTGTATGTCCTCCTCGAAATCTGTAGAGCCTGCCTACGCCTCTCTCCCTGCCACCACAATGTTCGGCTTCCCGGCCTCCACCCAAGAGCAATACTACCACTTTAGAGCCATTAGTGATGGGCCTCTGCTCCAAGGACAATGATATCCTATTCCTACAACTGTCGGTGAGTTGTGCTTCATGGCATGATTTTTCTGCGAAAGGGGTCTGAGAGGTTGTAGGCGGGCACAACTGTGTGGTTCCAGCAATCACGAGAGTGCGATGAGGAGAAGTTCGAGAGAGATAGGGTGGCATTTGTGCGTGGCGTCCTCTCCCTGCCATGATGGAGGTCCGATCAATGGGGCCCCCCTAGGGTTGATGGTAACCTAAGTGTGCCGGTAGAAATGGAGATAATTTGTGGTTGGAGATGACATCACACTCAGAATTAATGTCTTTGCTGAGTACCAAAGTCTTTGCCAAAATCCACTACCAAAATTGACAACTTTGCCGAGTGCCAAAAGTGTGCATTGGTAGTGGCCATGGGGACACATATGATGGCACTGCAGGAGTGTCGCGCTAACGACACGGCGAACCAATGGGGGTAGGCGGGAAGGTGCACAAGTGGATGAGAGGGAGATTAGCGGCCGATGGGAGGCAATATGGAAGACAATGGATGGAAAATTTGGAGGGTGATGGTGGGTTGAACTTCTTGCACGCCATGTCGATGAAAATTTCACGATATGGGTGTTGCATATCTATAATAAGATATCTGCTAGATTTTTTGTATACCCTATATTGGCAGTCTTTAGGCATGGATCTGCTAGAGTTACTCTGGTGTAACTTATAACCATTTCATGAGCACTAGCTAGTATAATCTCACTCTTACCTGTATACCATGGCTCTGTATCCTTTGGTAATCAAGCTTAAATGGTACCCCACTGTACTGTCGATGTCTTGTATGTAAGGGAAATGAGCATGTATTATCCATGATGGAACAGTTCCCTGAAAAAGAGTCAAGTTTTTTATATTGTTAAAAACTGAGACATCAAAGTATGTGTCAAAATATTTAACTAATCTATACTCTCCGTGTCTTCCATTTCTTAGAAGATTTCGTTTACAACACAAGATTACACTCCAATTCAATGAATTGATAGGTAAGGATCATTGTCAAACGGCTCTTCTTCATTTCTTAATGCCCTTTCATTCAAATACGGATTGGGAAGCATCTCAGTTCCCATGATCTTGGAAAGAAACATTAACTAGAACGTACTTGCACAGATTTCTTACAACACCTCGGAACAAATTAGAAATAATGCAGCAAGAAGTGGGAAATCCGCAGCAAGAAATAGGAGTGCGTATATATACCTTGTGAATACGCAAACTCTCCCTCACATGTACGTCGTTTGCCCATATGTCGGCAAGAACATAAGTGGCATTCTGCAACCAAATGAATCACGGAAAGATTATGCATATAACTATGCACAATTAATCATAAGACTAAAAACACTAGGATGTTGAATGAAAAGAGTGGCTAGATAAAATTTAGAATGGGAATTATAAACTTTACACAGTTCCTTAATCTTACCCTACAAACAGAAGAAACCGGAGATTGTCGTAGCCTTTTCCTTTCATCTTGGGATGCGGCCTTGTGAAGGGTGAGGCTTGGATATGCATCACAGTTTGGCTCCAAAATGTGCATAGCATTTAAATCCTTTATGAGCTGCATCCCACCAACTATTCTGATTAATACTCCCTCCGTCCGGAAATACTTGTCGGAGGAATGCATAAAAATGGATGTATCTAGAACGAAAATATGTCTAGATACATCCATTCCTCCGACAAGTATTTCCGGACGGAGGGAGTACGTTTACATAGATCTTGTGCAAGTTATATTGGAGTTTTCAACATAAAATTCTCAACGTTAGGAGGTTGTAGAAAGTAGTAAATGGATTACTTACGTGATAGATTGATCGGACAGACTTGGCACATAGAGCATTCGATGGGCTGGTGTATTTCCCCCCACAACTCTCCGAAGCAACCTAATAGGTGGGTATACAAGTCAATATGATCGTACGCAAATTAGATCAGTTTAATTGGTTCCTTTTGTGCTATTCCAAATTACATGAACCAAACTTAATATGAAATCTTCATTTAACCTGACTGAAAAGCATCGCTATTTATAGAAATATAACGACAAGCATTATAATTTACATTTGTTTTAGGAGTTAGCTAGAAAACCAAGCAACACATAAATATGACGTGCATAATTTTTGTACATATCATTTTGTCTGACATAGCGCACAAAAAATAAAAGGAGATTTAAATATATGCAAGCCTTTTTTTAATTTTGTCACCTGGTAGAGTTCATCTGGTATAAATCCCATCCTATGAAGATATGGGAATTTAGAATTGCCGTCAAACCGTGCCAAATCAGTCACCGGATTGCCAGCAATGTAACCCTGGAAAAGTCAGATAAATTTCTTCCCGAGTATTAAGCATTGCTTATAAAGATATTATGAGGATTTCACATATATACACTCCCTCGGCTCGAAAATATTGTCATTCTAGTCCTCGGCCTTTTTACTAACTTAAAAAGCAATAAAAAGACACATGCGCGCGCGCGCACACACACACTACGTTTGGTAGATTTCATTTCACAAAAGATGATAAAATATTGGATAGTTCGCAATTCAGAGATATATGAAGATTGACCAAATAATGAACGTAAAAGGGTGAATCCCTGATTATCAGATTTAGTCATTTCTACCAACTCATGATGCATAAGTTATCAAAGATGGCTCCTTGGGACTTCCCTTAGAACCATGTGAACCGTCCCAGAATGGTACAAATAGAACCGTCTTTTTAAGTATCACAATGAGAATAAGCATTCCAACAGCGCTAAACATAACACAATTTGTTTAAGAAGTGGGGGTAGAGAAGTCATGGTAATAAATGCGAAATACCTTGAGGTTAAGAAGCCGCTGGTCACCGGATTCTATACCTAAAATTAAAGCAACATTTATTTGAAACAATGAGTGAACAACTTGGAAGACAAAATATTCCGCACCGAGGGAAGTTTAGTTACCTTTAGCAATTTCTATAGCGAGAGAAGGTATGATCATGCCGCTGTACGAATCGCCGGCAATATAGAGAGGGTTTGACAAGAACATTGGGTGTTCATCAAACCACTACAAAGTACCGACAATTTGCATGTAAATCATACAAAGAAGGGAGTCGAATACATGGAAAGTTTGTATGTAACAAACTATCTTTTTTAGATGATGTGACAAACCGTTTCAAGGAAAGTGTGCAGCTGGCGAACAACGATGGTGTCACTGGGCGTCAATTTGTCGTCCGTGGGGTCGTAGGTGAAGCCAGTCCCTGCTGGAGAATCCACGAAGATGATGTTGCTAACCTATAGTCATCGAGTGAAACAGAAATTAAGAGAGAAGAAGAAGAAGAAGAAGACAACAACAACAACAACAACAACAACAACAACAACAACAACAACAACAACAACAACAACAACAACAACAACAACAACAACAACAACAACAAAATTAAGTACAGTAAGAGTAGCACTAGTTAGTTGATTATACTTGTTGCGTGGTAGTTTGACGATTCTTTTTAATAGATGGATTCTTTTGTCTTACAAAATGTAAAATTTAGAGTAGCCGAACGCAGAAATGGGATGAAGTGATGGCGAGTGCTAGAGCAAGACCACATGAGGAGCGAGAGAGAAACACGAGGGGGCGTCTCACAAGGCTTTGAATTACTAAGCCCATTGGATCAAACAAAACCAAATACACGCTTGAGAAAATATTTCCCGTAGCACTAGTAAATTGTACTACAAAACACCCCCGTTTTCTTAAAAAGGAAGATATACGAGAGTAACCCGAGTCCTGGAGTCAGGGTAATAGCCACGTGACATATGTGGTAAGCGATCCAAATAATTTATAAAAAAGAGGCAAGATAATTATGATATACAATAGAAAGAACCAAATTAAAAAGAGTAATCTAATTTTACTGGGCAGTAATTTGACAAACTAACTAACAGATGGATTCTTTATATTCTTATATATACTACCAAAAAGATACTAGGCTAACCTGAGTCCAAGAGTCTGCTCTGTATAGCAGGCTAGGCAACCCTCCTCGGTAGCCATCGAAGTCGAAAGCCAGAGGTCCGACCTCGTAGACGAGGCCGGAGAGGGCGGAGGCGCCAGGCCCGCCCGTCAACCAGAGCAGCACGGGGTCGTCCTCCGGGCTGCGCTCCGACTGGATGAAGTAGTAGAAGAAGCGGACGCCGTCGTCGTCCAGCTCCACGTACCTGCAGCGGCAGCACCGGTCGCCGCGTCATCATCCTGCTAGTGCTAGGAACCAAAACAGAGAGCGGAGCAGAGCCGAGCACGCACCCTGTCTCGAGGGAGAAAGGCAGGGGCCGCTGAACCCGGGCAGGGTGGTGACGGCGCTCCTGGTGATCACCGGCGGCGTGGCAGCGGCAGCAAAGACGCAGGACAGGAGAAGCAGGAGCGGCAGCAGCCAGCGGTGCGCCATTGCTTTGCTAGGAGTGGGTTATGTTCAGCTGGCTTTCTCTTAAAACAATTATGTTCAGCTGGTGGATGAGAATTAAGGTGGTGGCCATTGGAGCCGATAGAGTAGGTGCGTGCTGCAGCGTCGCCATCCATCCATCCTAGTCGTCCTAACCCGGCCTGTGGATGATGCCAATGCCACGAGTAGGAGTAGGACAGGGCCAACAACCAGCTTTGCAACGTTGCCTCATCCTGTTAATGTCGACTATGACGGTGTTGATTCCACACAGCGACATCTCTCCCGTCCCATCCTGCTAGATTTCTAAGTAGGTTGTCGTGTTTGCGCTTTTGTAAATTTACTTATAGCCTAAATACATCATGCGAACACTTATTTTGTTATATCTTACTAGTAAGATTGCACGTGCAATGCACGTAATCACTCCTTAATACTCCATGGTCAATGTCTCGTTCTCATGTGTAAAAATAGACCATCTTCGCATTGCCACTCCTGCCGAGTTTTTTCGTGATGGTGCTCGTAGCCTCATAGGTAAAATTATTGTCACTATCACACTTGTTGAAGTAAAACCTCTTACGCTGGTCCTTCTACAGTTCAACCCACACAAGGCATGTGATGCACGGGAGGAACACTTGGCATCACCCGGCGAATCGCATCGTTTGTGTCGAAATACTAATAAGAATTATTGACCTTGTCGGTGCACATCAGAGAGCTTTAACTGAGATGTTGGTTCCTCATGACATTCATATACTACTATATAAGAATGCAGTTTATGTGTGACGAAAGCATAATAAAAGGAGAATAGATTGTTCTATTCTCACTTACATAGTTAACATCAATTTACGAAACATACCATATGTAATTCTCTCAGTGCTTTAAACACGATGTGTAAAAATGAAATGTACACAGATCACAATTCTAATATGACGGAAGCTTCTCCATGTCACTTGACATGAAGAACCTTGTATAAAGTTACATCAGAAGAGTATGAAACACATCTCTAAAGGAGACAAACTAATGTCTTGCAATGTACGCAAGTACCTAGTTTCATTTGGCATTCAGACATTAATCAACACAAATCACCATGAATCAAACCCGGTAGCTCCTTACTTGATGCATTTGAAAGGAAATCCTCATATCAACCTATCTAAATGCCTGAAGATTCATAACTTGGCACATCAGTCGCCAAATGACCACACATGTGCCTCAGTTCTCCTTACTTGATGCATTTGAAAGGAAATCCTCATATCAACCTATCTAAATGCCTGAAGATTCATAACTTGGCACATCAGTCGCCAAATGACCACACATGTGCCTCAGTTCTTCTGCATATGAAATATTTCTGAAAATTGAATCCAAAATTCTATTAACTGAGTTGGGCATAGTCAACTGGTGGAATAAGCACATAAGGTAACTCAATCCAACTATACTAAACAAACACACATAATAATGAGTTAAAGATGCACGCCTTGAAGACTCTGATCCAATTGAGACTGAGAATTGAATAGCAACCCATTAGTCAGGCAAGCTGCTGCGAGGATCCCAAGAGTCCTCCGAGTCTAAGGTGGCTGTTCAGATAGAGCAGGTAAATTTGGATGCTTGTTCGAGGACTCCTAGTAGCTTGCTTAATACCATTTAATTTGCAGCTATATGTTTATGGCTATCCAGATCAAAATTGAAAGAAATACATCTAGCAAAAATACCACTCAACTGTTAAACCTCATCTTGTCGTTGAAGCTCTGACCTGCTGCTTGTTTCGCCCTCATGCAGTCATATCAATTGAATGAAGTCTATGTGTAAGCATATCATATTATCGACTTGATGTTTAATTCACCACAATGAGCAAGGAAAGGTGTAAAGAGTTGTACCAATTTCTGATCAATATGGTTAAATCAAAATTATTTGAAAATATCATCGGAGCTAATCAATCAATCATAAAAGAGAACATGACCATAATGAAACTTTCAATGATTACCAGATAATTCGACACAAAAAAAAACTCAAAAGATAGGTATGGAAAAAAGAGAAAGAGGTGATGAACCTTTATGGAGACGTGTGTTATTATGGGACAAGCTCGCAACCACATTGCACCGATCCAGCACACTGAGCAGAGAATGAGCAAAAAGGTCAAAATAAAAATCAAAGAATCGACTTGGAGGTAGCTAATAATATCTCCAATCCACGATGAAAGCGCATACAGTTTGTCAGGTACCGGCAAATGAAAAAGAAGCCCTGGTGCATCGGTGAGCTACTGTACGTCAACACACATCAGATCTCCCCCAGAACTATCTTCAGCTCTGCAAAACAAGGTCAAAAGAAAGTAAGAAACTTGGGGAATGACAAGATAACTGATTTGAACACGCAGGGCATTGTTTCCTCATGCAGAGGAACACCGATTCTTGGATGTGGTAACAAACTGCATCTCATCTGATAAGAAGGGAATACATCTATGTACGAGCTAACTCAACAGGCAAACATTAGTCAACGGGGAGCACCATGAGAAAAGTAAAATCTAACTGAAGTAGTTAGTCTTCCTCTTACGTTGATATTTTTTCAGATCTGCATTAGGCCATTAGACCATTAGCTCCAACCAGGGTTTTTCATACCGGGCGGAAAATTCGGTTCCCGCGTTTCTTGCTACCCCACGAGAAAGCTGCATACCGAGCAAAAAAATCGAATTTTTTGAATTTCAACGGTGATAGTATGGTCCAGAGCGGCATCTGCTTCTCCTTGGCGCGATTGGCCCAGAGCGGCATCTGCTCCGCGGTGGCCTTCTAGGTCCTTGCGATGGCCGATGGGCGCAGCCGCTTCGGGATCTTGGGTTGATGAGCCTTCGCGCAATGATATTCCGGGCGAACTTACTGGCCTAGCCGATCTCCAGCATCGTCTCGCCGAGGAGCATTGCCAGCAGCGACGTCCTGTCCCATGGGCCGCGCCCTCGCCGCATGTGATCTTTGTTGTGGTTTGCTAGATGGGAAGGCGCTCCTCCATTCGCGTCTCGTGTAGCATGCATCGCGGGGTAATTGTTTTGAGCGAGGACCAGCAATCGCAGCGTACAAATTAAGGAGATCTGATTGCGATCGGTTTCCTATTTTTGTGCGGTGGTAGAGATCGCGAATGTGGGACGGCAGAGCTTTCGTCCGCCCATGAAAATTGCTAAACGCAGTTTTGTCTGAGGGTTAGTGTAATCTTAGCGGTTAGATTAGATTAAGTGATCCTGATCGTGAGGTTGTAATTGATCCGTGTTGTTTTGTGTAGTTTAGACTGGATGCACTTGGCAATGAGTATGTTTGCTTGTTTAGTAGTAGTAGAGATTCAGATAATTGTTGCTACACTAGTTAATCTAGTGTTCAATATATAAGAATGATTGCAACAACATGCATATCTTGTGAAACAATTATTGAACTTTAGTTAAAACATTATCTATAGTTGAATGAGTTGTTGGTAAGGATCCTGATATGCCAGTATTGTAAAAGACAAAAATATATGTTAGTAGCTTATATGCAAAAGTATTAGCTCGCATACTACTTTAATTAGCTTCCACTCGATTTTTTCTGATCATTCATTCGTGTCTATCTTCCATCAAAAACTAAAACTAAACACTAAATGCTATCTTCTACACACATATTGGTTGTATGCACTTGTGTTTTTTTATTTGTGCAATACCAATATACCATCCCGCAAGATATTTTCATGTATGCTCATCATACATTTTCTTGTATAGTTTGATCATCTAAGGAAGTGCAATTATTGGTATAGTTACTAAAAATTGATAAATATTCTCTCTCGCTCGCTGTCCAGATAGTTTTTTATTTATCATAGCAACATTGTCCTACACATATGAAATTCATGTATAAAACACATGAATTTCTAAGTAGACGCAATTCGAATGTCCGTGCAAACATTTGATTTATCTTTTTGAGACACTGCAAACATTTGATGAATGTCCGTGCGAGGGAGCAATTAGTTGACGAGCGCTCCTTCGGGAGCCTCGCAACTTGATGCGCTCTCAGCCGCCGTCACGTGTCGCGCCCTGGGTGCTCCCTCCTGTTTTTTTATATATTTTTTTCGCATGCATTTTTGGTTTTGTTAGATGTGTTTTTTTTCGGGGTTTTTTTTCAACTTTTTGGTTTTTCACCGGTCTTTCTTAACTTTTCGACAAAAAGAATTTTAAATTTGTTTTGTGCAAAAAACACGTTTTTTTATTTCGTGAGAGGCACGGTTTTGCTTCCATGAGATGCATGATTTTGTTTCCGCGAAAGGCACAGGAAACGAAGAAACGCGTTTTCACATTTATTTTCTTCCGTGAGAGCCACGGTTTTGCTTCCGCGAGAGGCATGGCCTTTTTTTTTGCCTTTTTTCGTTTCTTTTTTCGATTGCGAGAGGCACGGTTTTGCTTCCGCGAGAGGCACGGTCGTGCTTCCCGGAAACGGCTTTCAGAAAAGAAAAAAAAAGTGCTCCCGATTTAGTTTTTTCGTCCATTTTCTTATGAAAAAACATACAGCACGCCCCTTGTAGTACAATCTAGGGAGGCGGGAGTGCCTCATCCTCAGTTAGGCTGGTCATAGTGGGGAGTAACTTAGAGTAATAACATGCATACGTTACTACTCTATGTTACTACCTTTATAGTGGGAAGTGTCATATGTGTAGTAACATACACATGTTCATTTATTGTCTTTGTAGACTCATTTTGCATTGGAAAACGCTATGTGATGGTAACATATTATGTTACTCTATTTGCCTCTCTCCTCATTAACTACTTGCCACATCAATATTTTTGCTTATGTGGCATCTATGTTACTACCTATGTTACTCCCACTATGACCAGCCTTAGTGATTTCGTCCGTGTGACGATCCACTTTTTTTTTTAGAAACTTGTGACGATCCACTTGGAGATGAACACTTGGGCGAGTCTTGGGCTGCGCTGGACGGGTCACCGAAAGCCCAGTCCAGTCTGCGCCGTTCCTGGCCCAGCTCCCGAATCTAACTGCCTTCCCGTCCCCGTCTCCCCGTCAGCCATCTGACTTCCCCGCTCCACCGCGCGCATCCGCCGCCGTCGCCGTCGCCGTCGCCGCCCGCTCCGGCCCGACCCGGCGGGGGAATGGGGAACATGACCCGGTCGGACTCCCCCGTCTCGCGCCGCATCGTCCTCTCCTTCCTCGACTTCCTCAACTCCGGTCAGCACCGCCACCGCCCCCCCTCCCCCCTCCCGGACCCGGTTCCCCATCCCCCCTCCCCCTTTGCCCGCCGCTGCCGGAGCTCGCGCCGTCGTTTCGATTAGCTCCCCACGCTGGTAGATTGATGCGTGGCTTGCCTCCTGAGCGGGAGGGGATCGGATCGCCTGCGGCGGCCAGGCCAACCGATTCTGATATGCTAGGGTTCAGGTAGCCACGCCGACTAGGTAGCCTGGCTCGATTTCGGATCCCGCGACCTTTGCCAGGCAGTTTAACTGGCTGGAATTCACGATGTTGGAATTGGGCTCTGTTTGGTGTGATACCGCTGATATTCATGCGTATGGCCAGATTGCATTGCTCAAAAGTGGCAATTGTAGGCTTCTTTAGGAAGCGTAGGCTTGCCGAGGAGACGCTGGCCGGTTAGACGGTTCATGCGCACATGCCGCTTGTTAATCTCCGGTTGTTTGGCTTATCAGGGATGCGGTGCCGTGTTATGCGGTCATACCACGCATCCGGCTGAAAATGGAATCTGCGGTCACGGTCCTCGTGGTACATTTATTTGTCACCTCCGCAGGTTAGCGATGTCATTGTGTCGTGTTGCTCTGTGCCTTTTCGCATTTGTGGCTTTCAATTGGTGAAAAGGCATATGGATCTTAAATGGGGGTTATGGGCGAACATGTACGAGTTAGGAAATCGGGCTACAAGCTGCTCACTCGCAGCAAGCATTTCATGGTCAGCGATTGTGGCAAGGCCACACTATGCTTGGCAGACCGCCTAAATCGGATTCGTGCAGCCCTCATGGGGGTTTGGCCTTATACTTTGAAAAGAAAAGGAGCTCTAGATCTTATGCCGACTTGCCAAACATGAAACTAATAGAAGCTTATGGAATTCACAGGGCATATGATTACTTTCAACACGGTTTTATATAGCTGACGCGAATGCGATACATGGCGGATGCATCGTGTACAACTGCGTGCCTCCTTTTTTTTCTCATTGAAAAGATACGGTGTTAAAATTATGACCATAATCAGTTTGTGTTTCGTGTTTCTTTTTCCTTTTTGTCTCTAGATGAAAACTACGATTTCATTAAAATTGCATGGAATTTGGTAAAAGCTACCAGCTAGTTTTGTTGGCTTGTTGCTACAGTTGTAATTAGAAGGGGCGCCAACTCTTGTATAGCGTAACGGTTGGCTCCCCAGGTGACGGGGCTGCCGGCCAGGGCTCGAACCCAGGCGGCACCAATGATTTGTGGAACCAAAAAAAGGCCCCTTTCTGGTTCCCTGTAAGTCGCTGTTGTGCTGGCCTGTTCCTGGAGCGGGCAACGTTGTGGACGGGCCCTACGAGTCGATGACAGGGTCCGGGGCCTTTTCTCCTTATATTTAACTGAGAGCTCTTAGTACAATATGGAGGGGCTGTCTTTCCCCACCGGCCGAGTGTTTTTTATTTAGAAGAGGCAAATATGTCAATAAAATAACTCGCACACACAGAAAGAAAAGGGTCACAGCTGAGGCACATTACTGCTCTGAGTTTTCCTTTATGTTTTTTTTACCATCAGTCCTTCTGACATTGGAAGCATATATGGAATGCAGTTGAGTTAGCTCCTGGGACTGACCCTGAAGCTCTTGAAGTCGCTAAGGATTGCCTGGAGACCCTTTTTGACATCAACTCATCATCAACTAGCGAGAGGATACAGCCAGGACTTCTCCTTGAACTCTTTACTTCTCTGCAAGCTAATGAACAAGATAGGGCAAGACCAGATCCCGTGTCACGATCAGTATCAAACAAACCTTCCTGCAGTGCAAGTACCTCCAATATCCAAGAAGAGTCAAATAAATGTACAACATCAAATGTATGCCCCCCTTTTCATGTTATATGATTTATATCTCCCATCATCACCTATCCTTTTCATATTAATACATATCAATGCATGTCTTTTTCTTCAATTGACATGCCATTGCACATCAATTAGATATATGCATTATGCTTTATTTGATCAGTTTTTACTATTTTCTTCCCCAAATACCCTTCAAAATATATGAGCTTTTGATATATTCTCTGCATCTTCTCATCAGAGTGAAGGCCAAGCAGAAGAAACCTTTGACCTAGGTATGACTATGGCTTAAACTGTAGACCATCCATGACGAGTTGTCCATACATTGTCGGAAACTTTCAAGTTTGTTTTTGTAAATCTTTGCTGCCATTGTGCTACTTGATTCCATTTGTAGGGTCTTGGGGTCATTATCTCCTAATGAGGGATGTCGAAAGAATCAGTTTGTCTCTGGGCATTTGATTTTTTTTGTCAGATCATGCAGGAGATGAGCTGTTTGCAAAATTCTTTGCCGCGCTTGATGAAATAAATTTCTTCAAGACATCACCAGCTGGTGCTGAGGATCCTGATCAACTTTCAAAAGCATCACAATTCTTTGATGATGCATTACTGGTATGATGTGTTGTTTTTGTTATTTGCCTGTCTAGCATCTTCAGGCCTAAGGGAAGACTATTACTTTTCCACTTAATTATTTACATTGTGTTAGTGATAAAGTATGGTTTATCTCTGTTTAGGAGGTGCGCAAGTCGGGAAGAAAGGTGGCAAGCTTAGTAGACCTTGCAGAATTCTTTAAATCAAAAGGTACTTAGCTAGAATCCTTGGTTGTTTCATATGTAAGTTTTGGTGTCACAATCTTTTTTGTCCGTTCATTAGTTTGTGGAGCAAATTTACAGCATAGGCACATGGCATGACTTAGAAATATTTTTTTCTTTCTTTTGTCATAAAGAGCCTTCCAGTTCAGGCCTTCTATGTGCATTATGTTATTTCTGCGGATGTGCAGAGTTTTAGTAGCTAACTGCATATTTGTTCATCAGGCAATGACTTCATGAGATCAAAACAACACCTAAAAGCTGTAGAGCTGTACACCGGTGCCATTGCATTGAGCAGAAAAAATGCCATTTACTATTGTAACAGGTATGCATTAAGTTACTGGAATTTTGAATGACTGTTTTAATAAATGCATAGCTCGTAAATGTGCAATTGCAGCTTGTTGGATCTAATTGGGAAATCTCGTACAAAGTTGAACTTCACCGAGTATTTTCAGAGATGATGATCAGAATGGGTGGAACTTTAAAAATGGATCTTTCATTAGCAATGTGTAATGGAATTTTGAAATGGCTTAATTAGTCAAGTATCTTATAGCACTTATTTATAAGCGTCAACTCTGCGTGTCGGCCCAAACTAGTTTAAATGCATATTGCTACATTGCCCCCAAATTCCTGCTCCTGCACTCTTATTCCTACTAATATAGCATGCGATGTGGTGATGAGTCTCTTATTGATTCCTAATCTTGGCTGCTGGTACAAAGAGTTCTGAAAACCACTTCAAACCAAGGTACAGCTGGTTTCAAACTATACATGTCTTGGGCTGTTTCACCAGAAAACACCTGGAAATCTGATATTAGAGATTATTGAAGGCTTAGGAAACACAAGCTTGGCACTTCAGAATTCATGGAATGGAATGAATGGTCCCTGTAGATACCGGCTGATTTCTTATGCCAGCAGGGGCAGAGCTAAATCATTTATGGTGTCAAATGATTACCATCGATTTTGTACTACTATTCTGTAGTGACAAAGTACTGTTACACATGTGCAGTGACCCCAGTCTATTTAGAAGAATGAACACTGGCCATATTTTCCCTGGCTTCGTCTCTGTTTACCAGCGTGATCTTTATTCTTCTTCTTGTTCCAGTAGCGGTGTTATGAACCCTTATAACAAGTACTCTTGACTGCTGTTCGCAAGATCATTTATTCTATTCATGCTTTCATGTAACATGAAAAGTACATGCTTCTTTCAGGGCTGCTGCATATACGCTTCTTAATATGTGCAATGAAGCTGTTGAGGACTGCCTGAAGTCAATTGAAATTGATCCGAACTACAGCAAAGCATATAGCCGACTTGGATCTGCTTATTTTGCAATGGGGAATTTTCATGATGCTTTACACAAGGGATACTTGAAAGGTGGGTAGAGTAGAAACTTTAAGTTGATTTTGTTGAAACAGTGATGTATAATGCTGCATATTACATTATGAGATGCATATGGAAGTCCTTATTGGTGCAGTTGTGTGTTAAGTGTTAACTAGTTCTTTTGGTAAGAATTGTTTATTTGAATTTTGGGCTGAAACATTAAGCTTTCTCCTAACTTTTAACTTCAGTAGTATCCAACCTAACCTAAATACAGTATTTTTTTTGTAATTTATGTAGATAATTCTGTTATGACCTGTTGTTCCACAACCTACTAAATTGATGTGACTCTAAATTTATATATTTATAGTGTTACCATACAACCAATCAAGTCGAACAGATATTTGCTTTTTGTGCCATGTTATCTGATGGTGGCTTGCATTGCGGACTGTGTAAACTCTGGTTTATTTATTGGATATATTCTGTTGACATTCCAGTGACAGTGATTGTAATATTTAGCTGTAATTGTTTTCATTTTGTGCTCAATCAAATTAACAGTTCCATGTGCAGTCTTCAGATGAACCTTCATTGTTATATCCAGTAATTATGGAGTGTATAGTGTACTCACTTTGTTCTTCCTGCAGCCTCTGAACTTGAGCCTGGCAATGAAAATGTTCGACTGAATATTGAGGTAGACTTGTTTTGTTCTCTTCTCTTTTCCATTAGGCATCTGGATAGAGTTCGTTTTGTTTCCTTTTATTAGCACTAATCACTATCGAATTTTTATTTTCCTCTGCATCGAAAACTTTAGGCCACCAAAAGGAAGCTGGCTGAACAGCGAGCTGCACCAGGACAGGTACTGTGATCAGAAATCTACATGTGCTTTTTAAAATGAACTACTCCCTCCGTTCCTAAATATAAGTCTTTGTAGAGATTTCACTATGGGCCACATACGGATGTACTCCCTCCGTCCGGAAATACTTGTCTTAAAAATGGTTGTATCTAGACTTATTTTAGTTATAGATACATCCATTTTCAACCATTTTTAAGACAAGTATTTTTGGACGGAGGGAGTATATAGATGCATTTTAGAGTGTAGATTCACTCATTTTACTCTGTATGTAGTCCATAGTGAAAACTCTACAAAGACTTATATTTAGGAACGGAGGGAGAGGGAGTATGAAATATATCCCATTGGCTTAACAAATCAGGACTGTTGTTTTCCTTATAACAATGTGCACGATCAGGGCTCCTACCTGGAACCTCCATGATATGCTAATATGTATAGAATGTTGATATTTTTTGGCTACGTGTGTGATTTAATTTCTTCACTTGGACTTGTCAAAATCACCGAGTAATCCATCTCCTTGTTTGTAGAACACACATGGACCTCATTCATGGTTTGGTGGCCAGGCGAGCAGTGGTGCTCCTTTCACAGTATTCCCTCCTGGAAGTGCTCCACCTCCTCCTGACTTCTTCAATATGATGAACCGTGGGTCTGGTAATGGGCAGCAGCCACCTCCGCACTCCGTAAATATAAATCTGAACGACTTCTTTGGTCATGCAAACGTCAACGCGAATGCCCAAGGACCAACGGCTGGGAATCCAGGCACCCATACCCCATCAGCTCCTTTCCCATCAGCTCCTTTCCCAGCCAACGCTGGAGTCCCTCCAGTTTTCCCCTTCATGGGCCCGGGCACCGAAGCAAACCATGCGCAGCAGGCTTCAGGCGGACATGGCGGAGGGCAGGGCGAGCCTGGTGCCCCGACGGACGCCGGCATCCACATAAATATTGGGGAGAGCATGGTGAGCCCGGAGCAGGCCGCCGAGGCTCTGAGAGCTGTGATGCAGATGTTTGGACCACAGATGGGCCCACATGAAGGTGGTGGTGCACCCAGAGGTTCGTTCTCTCTCTCTCTCTCTCTCTCTAGACAGACTTAACAAGGGTCTTTCATTTCTATCACTGAATTTCACACCTTGCTTCATACCTGAAACACAACAGGAAACACAACAGGGGGTAGCTTACGTGCTTTGCATTTTTCTTGACGCGCCAGTAGTATGAATCTTAGCCCTGCATATATCTTCCCACGAAATCGCATCCATGTGTTTTTCATTTTTTTTTTGTGTAGCCTTATCTGGTGTAGGAATTCTTGTACAATGATGCAAGGTGCTTGTAAAACTGAAGCGGTTGGTTGTTTCATAAGCACCACCGGTCCTTGTTTGCATAGCGCAGCCGCGTACTTACTTAGCACATCTGTCTGCTATAGAAACCAGCAGCGGTGGCGGTGCTTGACCGAAAACAGGACGGGTTTTATTTTTACAAGCAAGCACCCTCCTAAGCAATCGCCTTGCATGAATAGCTAAATGTGCGAACGGAAAGGCTGAGGCACTGGCTGACCGCTGTGCTTTGCTGTGTTTAATTGTGCAGGGCCACCACCTGGTTCAATCTGATGTGATCTGAGAAGCCAAGCCAAAGGGAGTGGAGTGTAATGTTGTTGGTTGTTGTTCATAGTGAGACATGCCGTGTGTGGCCGTGGTTACCTGCTCATCAACAAGATGTTGTTGTCCTCCTGGTGAATTTGGTGGCTGTTTAGATACACATGGTCATGGACATGGACCTGCAGTTGTATCCTGCTGCCACCCTCCTCTTTCTCTCTCTGCATATTATCTGAGAATCACCTGCAAAAGATTTCCTTCCCTAGCCGCGGGTCGCATTGAATTCTTTACCGTCGCGGGAGGGACGTAAATGGAAGAAAGATGTTGGCACTGACTCAAGTTGCCTGATTGATGATGAAATGTGTGGGTCGGTGGTGAGATGTGTGTCTGCTTTGGAGATTATTATTATTGTTATTGTGTGGTAGCAATATGGGTATCTGACTAGATAGATAAAATCTGGCATATCATATTGTGAAAGTGAAACTGAAAGAATCCGTTGTACATCATTGGGCAACATAGTTTGTCTAATGATATCTTCATCCCAACTATTTGTAGCGGGATCAATCAGGTCACAATTTCGATAACAAATGTCCCCTTTGGGCGTCACAATTTTCCTTGTGGCACATTTGGGGATCCAGGCATCTTCCCAAATATTATTAATATTTTGACCATTCTCCACTCGTCAAATATAGCTGCGTTTTAGTGAATCCGTACTTGCCATGATACTTTGCCAGGTAGAAGAAGATTCGTTCTTCAGTTTGGTGTTCAACAAATCTATTTAGCCCTTAGGATGGTGGTACACCAAGAATTGGGGTTATCAATAAGACTCCATGCCTGCTTGGCGAGCAAAGCCAAGTTGAGACACTGAATATCATGAAATCCCATCCTCCTTGGTTTTTAGGTACGCACATCTAATCCATCCTCCTCTGGTTCTCCTCGTCTCCCCACCAGCATTCAGTGGCCAACTGGCCATCACCATCCTCGTACACGACCACCTGCCGGTCCACCTCATCTCTTGCATCTGGATGCGCGCGTTACGCCGATCAAATCAGACCGATTAGTCAGAGAGAGGGCAAGTAGCGGAGGGGAACATGAGGTGGGAGCCGTGGCGGAGGAGAGCGGCCGTGTGGCCACCGACCTCCTCTTCTGGCTGCGTGCGTGGTCTGCCGGCGGCGGCGCCAATCCCAGCTCCAGGTCCAGCTCGTAGGGCGCCGGCGACGGAGAGAGGGAACTCACCGCTAACTCCCGTTCCCAACTCCCATCCATCTCTAACTCCAATCCCTCTTAATTACTAGGAGTCCCCGGGAAGAGACAAAAAATGGGAGTTGGGCCTCTAGGAGCATCTTCAACGGCAGCCTTATTTTCGTGCACAAAAATATTTTTTTTCTTGGGCACGAGCAAGCGTCGTCTTCAACGTCAGCCCTATAATAGTGCATGGGAACGCTTTTTGGCATGAAATAGGGCAAAATTGCTCCAACAGCTGCCTTAAACAAGAGTGGCGACGAGCGTATCAGCCTCGGCGGCTGGGTCGGAGGAGCCAGCCATGGCGCGCGGCGGCTGGCGTACGAGCGGATCCGAGGGTTTCTGGCCGTGGGCAGGCGCCCGGATGCGGCCTCGCGTTTTTGGGCAGCCGCCCGAGTGCCCTATACTTGGTTGTGTGGTCGTTCGTTGCAGCCCAAAGTCGTGCTGGCCTCCATGTGTACTTGTTCTCCTACAAGAGTGATGAACCCTCACTACCAACTAGCACTCGCCGTTTCATGAGCCATACGTACGCCGCCCCATTCATGGTCTTGACAAAATACCTACCTTACAGTAACAGTCTTGCTAAGTCTCAGTCGACTGAGGCTTCGTTAAGTCTTAGTTCGATACCATATTCATAAGAACTTTTATTTAGATTCATGTAAAATTTTCTTTTTAGTTTTTCTTTTTTTTTTCTCTCTCTTGCTTGTTATGTCACTTGACTGAGACTTGGTTAATCGCAGTCGACTGAAACCTAGCCACACCCTTATAGTAAAGCCGGCAAGGATCAGGGTTTTCTTTAACTCCAAAAAACTCGGCAAAAGTCGATTCCAACTCGACAGAGAATTTGCCGAGTTCAGATCTTGGCTAAGGGCACTCAGCTTGTGTGACGCCCCCGATTCAATCGTACACTAATCATGCACGCAAATGTGTACGATCAAGATCAGGGACTCACGGGAAGATATCACAACACAACTCTAAAACATAAATAAGTCATACAAGCATCATAATACAAGCCAGGGGCCTCGAGGGCTCGAATACAAGTGCTCGATCATAGACGAGTCAGCGGAAGCAACAATATCTGAGTACGGACATAAGTTAAACAAGTTGCCATAAGATGGCTAGCACAAACCGGGATCAGATCGAAGAGCGCAGGCCTCCTGCCAGGATCCTCCTAACTACTCTGGTGGTCGTCGCCGCTGGCTGCACGTAGTAGTAGACACCTCCAGTGTAGTAGTCGTCATCGACAGTGGTGTCTGGCTCCTGGTCTCCATCGTCTGTTTGCAGCAATCGAGTAGAGATAGGGGAAAAAGGGGGAAACAATGCAACCGTGAGTACTCATCCAAAGAAATACTACGACTACTGCTTCGAGCAAGTGAAAGCTGATGAGGCCTTTGGATGGCTATGGAAATCCAAGTGCCCGATCAAGTTTAAGATGTTTGGATGGCTGCTTCTGGTTGATCGTTTGAATACCAGGAACATGCTGAAGAGACGACACTTTGCTGTGACCGGGGGCAACTACGCTTGCATGCTCTGCCAAAACCCACCCGAAGAGACTGTAGAACATCTCTTCTTTGAGTGTCCTTTTGCCAAACATTGTTGGAGCAAGATTGGCCTAACCTGGCCAGAAGGAACCAATCGGTTAGCCATCTTACATGGCGGGAACGAGGTATGGCGTCAGCCGCTCTTTATGGACATTTTTCTTCTTGCAGCTTGGAGCCTGTGGATGGAAAGAAACAATCAACATTTCAGGGGGATACCACACTCGTTCGTCGCGTGGCTGGCCAGGTTCAAACATTTGTTAGGTCTAGTGATTCACAACTGTCCGGAGAAGGTTCATCCTTTTCTTTCTGAATTTATTGTAAATTTGGATCGCTAGTCCTAATTTTGATTCCCATATGGCCGGGGGGGCCCAAAACCCATTGTAACACTCTTGTAATTATTATGTGGTGAGTAATACAAAGTCAGTGGGAGCCTCTCCCACTGTCACTGATTCTTCAAAAAAAACCATGAGTACTCATCCAAAGTACTCGCAAGCAAGGAGCTACACTACATATGCATGGATATATGTGTAAAGGGTCATATCAGTGGACTGAACTGCAGAATGCCAGAATAAGAGGGGGATAGCTAGTCTTATCGAAGACTACGCTTCTGGTCACCTTCGTCTTGCAACAAGTAGAAGAGGGTAGGTTGAAGTCCTCCAAGTAACATCACATAGCAATAATCCTACCCGGCGATCCCCTCCTCGTATCCCGGAGAGAGAGCGACCACCGGTTGTATCTGGCACTTGGAAGGGTGTGTTTTATTAAGTATCCGGTTCTAGTTGTCATAAGGTCAAGGTACAACTCCAAGTCGTCCTGTTACCGAAGATCACGGCTATTCGAATAGATTAACTTCCCTGCAGGGGTGCACCAACTTACCCAACACGCTTGATCCCATTTGGCCGGACACACTTTCCTGGGTCATGCCCGGCCGCGGAAGATCAACACGTCGCAGCCCCACCTAGGCTCAACAGAGAGGTCAGCACGCCGGTCTAAACCTAGGCGCCCAGGGGTCTGGGCCCATCACCCTGAGCACACCTGACGTTGCGAGGGCGGCCGAAAGCAGACCTAGCCTAGTGGCGTTCCAGTCCAATTCGGCGCGCGCCGCTCAGTCGCTGACGTCACGAAGTGCTTCGGCTGATACCACGACGCCGAGTGCCCATATCTTTCCCACGTAGTTGGTTAGTGCATATAGGCTCGTAGCCAACTCAGATCAAATACCAAGATCTCGTTAAGCGTGTTAAGTATGCGCGAACGCCGAACAGGGCCAAGCCCACCTCTCTCCTAGGCGGTCTCAACCTGCCCTGTCGCTCCGCCACAAAGATCCACTCGCGGGTGCTCACCAGCCGACCCGACTTTAATCTCCACATGTATCATGTATAAGTATATAGTATATACCCGTGATCACCTCCCGAGTGATCACGGCCCGATAGTATAGCACAGCAGACGGACAAGAATGTAGGGCCACAGATGGAAATACTAGCATCCTATACTAAGCATGTAGGATTGCAGGTAAAGGTAACAACAGGTAGTAGCAAGGACAAAGCTATGCAAAGAAGATAGGATTAATCGAAAGCAATAACATGCCACACTACTCTAATGCAAGCAGTATAGAGTAGAATAGGCGATATCTGGTGATCAAGGGGGGGGCTTGCCTGGTTGCTCGGCAAGAGAGAGGGTCGTCAACTCCGTGAGTCGAATAGGCAAAGCAGCAGCGTCGGTCTCGTAGTCTACGGAGAGAAGACGGGAAGAAACAATAAATATAATGCAAACATAAGCATGACGGTGCATGACAAGAAAATCTGCGGTGCTAGGTGTGCCCTAACGCGGTAGGAGGTGATACCGATGAAGGGGAAAACATCCGGAAAGTATCCCGGTGTTTTGCGTTTCAGACAGATGAATCGGAGGAAAGTTGCGTGTTCGATAGGTTAGGGGTGTGTGGCGGACGAACGGACTGCGTATCCGGATTCGTCTCGTCGTTCTGAGCAACTTTCATGTTGAAAATATTTTAATCCGAGTTACGGATTAAAAGATATGATTTTCTAAAGATTTTATTAATTTCTGGAATTTAATTAATTATTTAATCCAACATTATCCAGAATAGTAAATGATGACGTCAGCATGACATCAGAGTGATGTCAGCAGTCAACGTTGACCATTGACCTGGTCAACCTGACGTGTGGGTCCAGGGGGACCCACCTGTCATTCTCTATGATTAACTAAAACAGATTAATTAGTTTAATTAGTGATTAGGTTAATCTAATCAGGATTAATTAACTTAATTAATTACTTAATTAATTAATTAATATTTTAATTATTTTAGTTATTATTTATTTATTTAATATATTTTTTTCTTTTTCTTTTTTTTATTAAACGTTCGGGCGGGCCCCATGTGTCATTGCACAGTGTGGGCCCAACCACCAAATGGCTCGAGGGCCTAATGGGGCGGTCGGACACTGGCGCGCCGACAGGGCGCCTGGGCGCCGTGGCGAGGCGTGAAGCGGGCGAGGCGGTGGTGGTGCACGGCGGCGTGGCCGTGGGCAAAACGCGGCGTGGCTGGGCTAGACAGCAAGACGGTGGCGACGCTGGACGAGTTCCGGCGCCAGAGGCGTCGCACAGCGAAAGCATCATCGGTCGTCGGGAGGAGGAGGCGAGTAAAAGGGCACGAACGGGCACGGGACAGAGGGAGAGGGAGGCGCGGAAGTGCGTCCATGGGCGCGGCCGAACACGACCGTGGCGCCCAGAGGCGCCGGAGTGCGGCCGCCGGCGCAGCGGCGGCCGGGCGCGTGACCGCAAAAGGGCGGCGAGAGAGAGAGAGGAGGCGCAGCTCACGGGGGTGTAGGGCACGGGCAGCGGGCGTGACGGCGGTCGGGGAGGACCGGCGAGGAGGAGGACGGGGACGCGAGATCCCGCGACGACGGAGGAGCTCCGGCAAAAGGGCGCTCGGCGATGTGGCTCCAAGCGACGGCGAACCAGGGCGATGGCCGATCCTGGCGAAGACGGTGAGGGGGCTCCTGCGGCGCGGCCCTCGTCTGGCGCGCCATGGTGGTCGGGCACGATCGGCGGCGCACCCGGGCGGGAACTGCGCGGGCGGCGTCGTTGAAGGGGGGGCCCTCTCGCCCGATCCGGACGGGAAGGAGAGAGGCGTCCGGGCTCTGGTGAGGAGGCCGTGGCACGGCCGCGAGGGAGAGCGGTCGTCGCCGTGGTGGCGGGATTGGCGATGGGGACGGGGCGCCGGGCGTCGGCCTGATCCCGATTGGATCGGGGAGGAGAAAGCGTGGGGAGTGGGGGAATGGGGGGGTTACGGGTTAGGGTCCCCCGTGGGGATAAGGCAGGGGGCGGTTCGGCCGGCTGGGTCAGGTGGGCCGGCCTGGCCGGTGAGCTGGGCCGTCTGGCCCAGTTGGCCAGGGGGCCTTCTTTTTTTTTTCCTTTTAGTTTTGTCTTGTCTTTTGCTTTTGTATTTTTTTCTTTTATTTCTTTTCTTTTCTGTTTTAACTCATTTTAAAATACTTAGACATTTTATAAAAATGTGTTTACTTCACCATAATTACCGATGCAATATTTGGCAACCCCCGAACATTTTTGTGTTGACTTTTGAAAACTTTGGGTGTTTGTCGCTAATTCATTTTGAATTTGCTATGTTTTTGAACTACCACTTAATTAGCAACAGTAACATAGATGACAAGGCATCATCAAGAGAGTTTTACTGTAGCCTAATTATCCGGGCGTTACAAATCTCCTCCACTACAAGAAATCTCGTCCGAGATTTAAGCGGTGGAGTAAGGGGGGAAAGGTGTTGGTAGCGAAAAACCTAACGAGCCTTCTCGGTCTTGGTTGCTCTTCTCGAAGTGGTTGACCCATAGCACTGATGTTTTCATTCCTATGCATCAATGCATCATGATGAGGTTGTCGTCCTTTCTTCAGGAACTTCATCGTACTTACGATAATGATAAGGGGTAACTTCTGAAGAACGGACCTTCAAGGTCAACTATCTGGCAGATAACTCAGGGAATGTGGTAGAAAGTAATTCTCGAATAGATACTTAAGAAATTATCGAGAGTAAAGTAAAAAGGTACCATGATTAGTTTCCAATGGCAAGCAATCGTTCGATGTCCTAATCAGAAGGTGAAAGGGGTTCAGAGCAACAAGAATAAGTATTGCGTCTGATGCCAAAGTTGATGATCTCTTTGGAAGGTGGCTCATGAATTACATACGAGGCCATGCGCGAGGAACAACCTTGGGAACAGGGGGTGTACACGAGAGTCAAGTTTTCGATCCTGTGGAACTGTGGGTTATGGGCCCACCATGTGAGTTAAAAGCAGGAAGGCGTTAATATTTGCACGGTCAAGATAACAAGGTATGTCAGAGGATAGCCTGTCGGTTTTGTTGGCAACAATGTCGGTACCAAGGGCGAGGGACGAAGAGAACCATTTTCTTGCTCGTTGAACGAGGCGGACCAATAGGCAAGGTTCTCGTCCATCGGTGGCTACCAGAATGTCATCAACAATAGAAACAGGGTCTTACTGACACGGTTTGTACACCAAGGTGTTTTACCTATAGATCACAAGAAGGGTTAAGCAACCCAATGGAAAGGAAAATGATATTCTCGGATTAAACAGAACAATGGAAAGGACAATGTGTTTAAACGCATATTTCAGGGGTATATCCTTCCCAAGGATAAGCAGAGCACGATATCCATGACAGGATATAATGTAGAAAACTCTCTTTAGGTAGGGGAGAGAATTTTCATGACATTACCCACACATCGGTGTTTGGATAATTGAGCAAGAAACATTTAGCATTGGGCTTCAAATGTTCTTGTTGAAAATCAGAGTATCGCAGACAAGCTTTTGAGATAGCATTGACATGGTCTCCAAACAAAGGTCGGACTTTAGATACTCAATGGATCCATCAGGAACAGCTTATAAAATAGGTCTTACAATTTCCTCCAGGAAGAATGGTTATCCTTGCAAAAGAATTTATAATGATCGGTCCTCCACCCAGGGGGGGGGGTGCTAGGCATGACATCATGTTACTGGTTCATCAAAGGACCAATATCATAACTCTTGGAAAGTTGTCCCAGCCATCATATCTGACCGAGATTCAGATCCGATTGGTGTCATGATACCTCAGACTCGGGATGTCCGAGAAGAAAAGGTGCAACACAAATAGACGAAATGACATTTCAAGATTCTCAGGAAATGAACTACGGGAGCGGATTCTTGAAGCAATAGTTCATCCTTAAACCAAGGAGGGGATGAGAAGGTGGCTGATGGGCTCAGCGACAATTCATCGAGAATTCCAAACGGATGGCTTTCCACAATAAGGTGAACAAGAAGATGACACTTGTTAGATCAAATGATATAATGGGATATGCTCGAGGAAAACATACATAATTAAACATTGGTTGAACGGTGCACCCGAAATATGGGTTGGGTTGCACGGCCAATGTTAGAATGGTGATTCAATTATCGAAAGACTTAGAATGATTTATCACCCATTCACTTCAAAGCAATAGGGTTGCTAGAAGTTTTGAATTCACACGTCATAGCTCAATTGTCGGTAATCCGGTTGAAAACAATACGGGGACCAAGGAATGAACAAAGATGGCAAGAAGTATCATGATATCAAGAATTCCTAAGAGGTGGTGAAATTCTCACCACATTCTTGATAAAAAGAGATGGTAATACTTCCGAGGTAAGGAAGATCAACTGCTGGGTAGCAGGGATCTCAAGGTTTACACAAAACACGAACAAGTTGCGTTGAACGGGAGGCAATAAGGTGGTCGATGAGAACAGGAATCATCGAGGGGCAAGGATGGTATTACCCATCATGAATTCAATTGAATTCCTGGAAGAGCTCATAAGGTTGATGATGATCACGACACAATTGTCGAGAGATTTCATGCAGATGTAATCAATCAGCGACGACATCAAGTCAAAGGAATGATGAAGCAAGAGGTTATTGGAACCACAGTTACGACACAAACTCGAACTCAAGCTTGTTGTTTAAGGTGAAAGGGTATGACGAGGAAAATCGACGTAAGCTTAGCTATCGTCGCAAATTGGTGCTCCGAGAATAAGGACCAGGTAGCACAGTTAGAATCGTCACGACAATGATATAGCCAAACAGGCTAGGAATGGCGTGATCGGGTACAAACTCGTACTTATAGAAGCTTACTGAAGAGTTGTTGAACCGTAGAGCGGACTCGGTTCAGTTATCGGTGTCTTTGAGTGTTTAATAACTCAGAGCCCGTGAAAAATTGGAATCAGTGGGAAGGTAGCACTTGATGAGGAAGTCATAAGAAGTTATGTAGTTCCATGATAATCTCGAGATACCAGGGGGGTAATACTCGACACAAGATCAAAGTAAGGGTTGGACTGGTGTATGGATCCATAGGAGACAATTGTTTTAACTTGTCTGAGAAATGGAATCAAAGAAGAACAATCATGGTTGGAACCACGGTTGCAAGGGATCAATTCACAGATACCATATGTTAGTTATCAAGGAAATAGTTATTATTACAAGAAGCTTCCATGATAGGATATACATCGCGTCCATGGGCATGAACACAAAGTTCAAGGTCGACTCCCACTTCCTCAATGCATAATCTTCCATTCACCTCTCGATTTCAAGATGACATTAGTTGTTGAAAGTTTTACCTGGTGCAATACCAGATAAGTATGACTCGTGAAATCTTTCGGGTTCACACCAATGAGGGAAGGCATTGGTTCAATCCCATCGGGGCTTCTTACGAACATATACCATAAGCTTCAAGAGTAAATATCACCAACTCGAAAGCAGAGCATGGTTGACAAAAGGAAAGGATACAATTTACCAAAGGCATTATGTATCGGAGAAAGAACTCACAAAGTGATTAATTATGAAGGACACTGTCGGATAATAATCCAACAATGGATATGGCGATCCACAATGGGGCTGATATGAGTATCGATACCCAATCAGAGGAAGAAAGATTGTAAATGCATCGGTTTATAGAACAGCTGAATAGTTCAGCGCTTAATTAGCAAAGTAATTATGATTTTCAAATCAAGGGATCAGGAGCAAATGCTCTGATCAAGAATGGATAAGCTGAACAGACTTAGGGGTACAATCAACGACAATTGGATTGGTCGAGAACCAATTCCAGTTAAAAGAATGGCAGCTCAGCCGGAAAGGTAATTTATAAGGATCAATGATGATTGCGTGTATTCGCAAACATATTGAGTCATTAGACCCAAAATGGTAATGACAAGGAATGTCAATAAGGCTACGAGACTTATGGGATTAACCATAATGCGAGCAAGCAAGAATTTCAAGAGCAATAGGCTGCTCAGGATTTTCGGAAGATCGGGTAGTATTTGAATGTATTTTTGTGAAACACATGAACAACTTTGGACGAACGGATACTCGGCAAGCGCGAGTATTTATCCGGAAGGGTATTCATGCAGTAAGGAACTGCATGGCAGTAAGCGTAAAGAATTCTCGGAATATCGAAGGGTATTTCAGGACATCTTGTAATAACAAGAGCAATTGGGGATGACAATATGAACGATAGGTGTAAGTAGTTATCCGGAGGAATTTATCGATGGAAGTGAATGGCAAAAGCGATGGCACATAGTCTCGAGAGCACATCGTAGAGTATCTTCGGAATCTTCTGGTGCAGCAGGCGGTCATCGGTAACAGGTGGCTCTCCGGGAGAAAGTACTTGCGAGAACCTATAGTTAGTTTTGTTTTTAGCAAAATCATTTAACCCGAATAGAAGAGAGCTCAGAGTCCCAGAGTAAAGATCGAGGAGTAAAAGATCGTAATACCACCCGATGGCGACGTGGGCCCGTAAGGCACACAGCCAAGTTAGTAAAAGTTTTTGCAATGTCTAGACTCGACTTCGCCAAGGAGTGTGGAAAGGGATTCCTACAGCGATCGGCTCGATACCAACTTGTGACGCTTCGATTCAATCGTACACTAATCATGCACGCAAATGTGTACGATCAAGATCAGGGACTCAGGGGAAGATATCACAACACAACTCTAAAACATAAATAAGTCATACAAGCATCATAATACAAGCCAGGGGCCTCGAGGGCTCGAATACAAGTGCTCGATCATAGACGAGTCAGCGGAAGCAACAATATCTGAGTACAGACACAAGTTAAACAAGTTGCCATAAGATCACGGCTATTCGAATAGATTAACTTCCCTGCAGGGGTGCACCAACTTACCCAACACGCTTGATCCCATTTGGCCGGACACACTTTCCTGGGTCATGCCCGGCCGCGGAAGATCAACACGTCGCAGCCCCACCTAGGCTCAACAGAGAGGTCAGCACGCCGGTCTAAACCTAGGCGCCCAGGGGTCTGGGCCCATCACCCTGAACACACCTGCACGTTGCGAGGGCGGCCGAAAGCAGACCTAGCCTAGTGGCGTTCCAGTCCAATTCGGCGCGCGCCGCTCAGTCACTGACGTCACGAAGTGCTTCGGCTGATACCACGACGCCGAGTGCCCATATCTTTCCCACGTAGTTGGTTAGTGCGTATAGGCTCGTAGCCAACTCAGATCAAATACCAAGATCTCGTTAAGCGTGTTAAGTATCCGCGAACGCCGAACAGGGCCAGGCCCACCTCTCTCCTAGGCGGTCTCAACCTGCCCTGTCGCTCCGCCACAAAGATCCACTCATGGTGCTCCACCACCGACCCGACTTTAATCTCCACATGTATCATGTATAAGTATATAGTATATACCGTGATCACCTCCCGAGTGATCACGGCCCGATAGTATAGCATGCAGACGGACAAGAATGTAGGGCCACAGATGGAAATACTAGCATCCTATACTAAGCATGTAGGATTGCGGTAAAGGTAACAACATGAGTAGCAAGGACGGGCTATGCAAAGAAGTATAGGATTAGCGAAAGCGATAACATGCCACACTACTCTAATGCAAGCGGTATAGAGTAGAATAGGCGATATCTGGTGATCAAGGGGGCTTGCCTGGTTGCTCGGCAAGAGAGAGGGTCGTCAACTCCGTGAGTCGAATCGGGCAACAACTTGGCGTCGGTCTCAGTAGTCTACCGGAGAGAAGAGGGGGAAGAAACAATAAATACAATGCAAACATAAGCATGACGGTGCATGACAAGAAAATGTGCGGTGCTAGGTGTGCCCTAACGCGGTAGGAGGTGATACCGATGAAGGGGGAAAACATCCGAGAAAGTATCCCCGGTGTTTTGCGTTTTCGGACAGATGAATCGGAGGGGGAAAGTTGCGTGTTCGATAGGTTAGGGGTGTGTGGCGGACGAACGGACTGCGTATCCGGATTCGTCTCGTCGTTCTGAGCAACTTTCATGTTGAAAATATTTTAATCCGAGTTACGGATTAAAAGATATGATTTTCTAAAGATTTTATTAATTTCTGGAATTTAATTAATTATTTAATCCAACATTATCCAGAATAGTAAATCATGACGTCGGCATGACATCAGAGTGATGTCAACAGTCAACGTTGACCATTGACCTGGTCAACCTAACGTGTGGGTCCACGGGGACCCACCTGTCATTCTCTATGATTAACTAAAACAGATTAATTAGTTTAATTAGTGATTAGGTTAATCTAATCAGAATTAATTAATTAATTAATTAATTAATTTTTTTATTATTTTAGTTATTATTTATTTATTTAATATTTTTTTCTTTTTCTTTTTTTTATTAAATGTTAGGGGCGGGCCCCATGTGTCATTTGCACATGTATGGGCCCAACCACCAATGGCTCGAGGGCCTAATGGGGTGGGTGAACCTTGGCGCCGCAGGCGCCAAGGCGCGCGGCGAGGCGAAGCGGGCGAGGCAGCGGTGGTGGTGCACGGCGGCCGTGGCCGTGGGCTAAACGGCGGGCTGGCGGGGCTAGACGGGCAAGACGGTGGCGCACTGCACTGGGACGAGTTCCGGCGCCCAGGCGCATGAAAGCATCGCTGGCCGCAAGGGAGGAGGCAGTGTGTGGGGCACGAACGGGCGCGGGACAGAGGGAGAGAGGGAGGCGCGGGGTGCGTCCATGGGCGCGGCCGAACACCACTGTGGCGCATCCAGAGGCGCCGAGTCGGCGGCCGTCGCGCGGCGAAGCGGCGGGCTGGTGACCGCAAAAGGGCGAGGGCAGAGGGAGGAGAGGAGGGCGCAGCTCACGGGGGGGGGTGTAGGCACGGCAGCGGTGGCGGACGGCGGTCGGGGAGGACCGGCGAGGAGGAGGACGGGACGCGAGATCCGCGACGACGGAGGAGCTCCGGCAAAGGGCGCTCGCGATGTGGCTCAAGCGACGGCGAACTGTGGCGTGGCCGATCTGGCGAAGACGGTGAGGGGCTCGCGGCGCGGCCTCGTGGCGGCGCCATGGTGGTCGGGCACGATGCGGCGGGCGCACCGGCCGGCGGGAACTGGGCGGGCGCGGCGTCGTTGGGAAGTCGGGCCCTCGCCCGATCCGGACGGGAAGGGAGAGAGGCGGCGGGTCTCGTGAGTGGGAGGCCGTGGCAAGGGCGCGAGGGGGGGTCGTCGCCGGCTGGCGGCGGGATTGGCAATGGGGACGGGGCGCCAGGCGTCGGCCCGATCCCGATTGGATCGGGGAGGAGAAAGCGTGGGGAGTGGGGAATGGGGGTTCTGGGTTGGGTTTTCCCCGTGGGGATAAGGCAGGGGCGGTTCGGCCGGCTGGGCCAGGTGGGCTGGCCTGGCCGGTGAGCTGGGCCGTCTGGCCCAGTTGGCCAGGGGGCCTTCTTTTTTTTTCATTTTAGTTTTGTCTTGTCTTTTGCTTTTGTATTTTTTTCTTTTATTTCTTTTCTTTTCTGTTTTAACTCATTTTAAATTACTTAGACATTTTATAAAAATGTGTTTACTTCACCATAATTACTGATGCAATATTTGGCAACCCCCGAACATTTTGGTGTTGACTTTTGAAAACTTTGGGTGTTTGTCGCTAATTCATTTTGAATTTGCTATGTTTTTGAACTACCACTTAATTAGCAACAGTAACATAGATGACAAGGCATCATCAAGAGAGTTTTACTGTAGCCTAATTATCCGGGCTTTACAGCTTGAGCCCTTCAAGTAAATGCCATTTTGTCGAGAGTCAACTGGCGGGGACTCACCAAACACTTCGTCGAGACCCAAGTCTAAGTGGGTTATACTCAGCAGAAAAAAGGCACTTGACGTCCTGGACAAATACGGCGTGGCTTGCCACGTGACATATGGCCCAAGAGCCCACTGGCGGAACTCGACGAACTTGAACGTACAACAGGGCAACCATGCAGTGGCGGAGCTTCATGGGGGGGGCAAGGGCCCCCCCCCACACACACACACACAAAGCGTACCCTAGTAGCAACAATGCAATACGTGCATAATCGAAAGTGACACCGGTCAGATAGTTATTGCAGCCTTTGCCGTTACGTCTACCTCAGGTCTAGAATTCCGTTGACGGTCTGAGCCGTCTCACATACTGCTATGGGCTGTCCCATAAATTATTGGCCGGCACGTCCGCCTTGTTCGCCAACCTGGATGGTGCCACTTGTTAACCTAAGCAACTGAAGATGCAACTTCCTGTATCTTCTAAGCATAGTATTCAGAAGCCAACTAATGAGAAACTTACTTACCTCCTCGCTGGACCCTGACTTCAATTGAATTTGTACTCTCCACTGGAATCACCGAATTGACGTTGTAGGTGTCGGCGGGGGCCATGGCTTCCAGTGACCACAAACTCAACTTTCGGTCCTTGCACATGTAGATGAAAGTCCACATTTCCCATCGACGACATTCAAATTTTAAAACGCGAGCCTGTGACCATGCCGCAACAAATGCTGGGAAACCATGTCCATCTCCTTTCGCTTTGCAGGCGGCGATAAACCACCCAACCTGTTGCCTAACACAGATACTGCACTGTTATCAACACCTTCAATAATTACCTCAGTTCCTCTCCGTGTCCATTTGATTCTCAAAAACTCCATTGTTGGAATAATCCAAACATAGATGAGTTAGTGGATGTACCGTGTGCGTTGGATGCATGGCAAAGTTATGTCCTGTTAGGATTACCATTATTGCGATCAGCGTGGCCCTGTAATTAGATTAGGAAAGTTATCTAGTTGAGTCCGGCTAAGAGTTGTACTTGGTTGTTTGCGTGTGTTGCTGTGTACGTCCGTGTTAGTTTTAGGTTAAGTCGGTTTGGAGTTTCCTTGTGCTAGCTTCTAGGTGATGTGCACAGTTTGTGCTTGAGTCGGAGTAGCACAAGTTGAAGGCTGGGGTCGTGTATATATACACACCCTGGTGCGTGAGTTTTGTAATACCGTGAAGAGAAAAGAGAAAAAAGAAATAAAGAGGGGAAATAGGGCACGATACGGGTGCTTGGCTATCAGTTTTTTGTGCACGTGTGTTCGTGTGATTTGATGTGATCGATCTTGTGGGTGAAAACCAACAATTGATATCAGAGCAAGGTTCAAGGATTTGAAACTACGCTTGCCCCGGGGTGGCGGCCTACTAGCGCCTCGGGGCGGGCCATATAGTCGTTGGGCGGTACAACGACGAGAAGGAGTAGGCGATATAGCCGCTGGGTGGTGCAGCGACGAGGTGGAGCAGGCAATAGTCGTTCAAGTGGCAACCTGAATGATCTGGAGATAATCGTTCAACAGAGTGATGGCAATCTAAGTTAGCTTGATTGTTCTTTTTTCTTCTCCACTTTCTTATGAGCGTATTGAGATTTTTTTTTCAACTCATAAAAGAAAGGTCCACCCATCAGTACTAACTACTAGTACTTATTTTTGGGGAAGCCAGTACTAGTAGGAAAAGGACGGCACCAGGTAGTTTTTTTTGGGTAGGCACCAGGCGATTGGGTCGGTTGGCTCCGGTGTCAGTTTTGTGCCTGGAAGTTTGTGTTGACGCTCAAAAGTGGCACAATGGTAAAAGTTTCTTTAAGCTATGTCAAGATTAATTCAAACTTATGATTGGAGGTCACCATGGGATGGATCTTTTCGAGAAGATCGAGATGGATATAAAAATGGTCTAAAACGGAGCTCGGATGCAAAAGTTATAACAAGTTCAGATATGCTCATGTTGACATCAGATTAAAAGAATGGCTGGAAACCCAATTAAGATGTCCTCATATCGAAAAATGATCAACACGAATTGTCTTCGTCTCGTCGAAACGGTCGATTTTGATATAAAAATTGTCTTAATCCAAGGTCGTATGCAAAAGTTACAGCCAGTACAAGATGTTGCTACACTGGATGGCCGGACACTCCGGGAAAAACCATCCGGGTTTTCATTTTCTCTGTGGATGGCCGGACACTCCGGGTATTTTCGTCCGGGTTTTGATTTTCGCTGCTGCAGACTTCGGAAAACAGCCGAAAACCCCCTCAAGATGGCCTCAGGTCAAAAAACGTTCAACATAAAAGTTGTTCGTCTCATCGAAATGGTCAAGATTGCTTTTGGGCTCGTTTCCATCCGAGATAGTTTACTCCCCCAAACATGGCCCGCAAGGTGCAGCCAGATTTTACCGAACAGTTTTGGAAAGTTCGGACCAAACAAATCCGAATTGGACTAGGGTTTTGGACGTGAATTGAAGCCTTTTCCTTGCACGGGAAGTCCAGCCGCCTCTTATATACTTAAGGGGTGACGGCCGATTGAAAAAGAACACACAATCGCAAACGCATCTACAACTTTTTCATCTACGTTTTGTTCCTCCCTCGTTCTTGCTCCCTCGTTCTTCGTCGTTCTTCGTGTTGGAGAGCTGCGAATACCGAGGCTCTAGGGGCGGCTTGACCGACCTAGGGCAGCCCATAGCCGCCGCACTCCCCGACGGGGTCCCTCCCGGGAGTGTAGGGTTTCGGGTCTTCAAAAGCTCTCGCCGGTCGACTTGCGAATCGCGCTTCCGGTGAGACTCCTTCGACGTGAGCTGCGGTGCACCACCCCCGACGTCGAGGGTACACGTGACGTGTTCGTGTGCGAACACACTTTTTGGCGACTCCGCTGGGGAACAAGATCAATCATCATCATCATCATCCATCATGTCTGGCAACGGCAAGATGCCCAAACCCTCGGAAATCGACGCCGATAACATAATCAAGCCCAATTTTGAGGAGTTATCGGAGGAACATCGCCAAGCTTATGAGGAGTACAAGAAGGCACGTGAAGAGAAGGAGATGCAGGAGTTCCTTGCTAAGTTCAAAAAGGATCGTCAAGGCAATGTCACTCCGGTTGGAGAAATCAAGTTTCCTCCTCTTCATGATGAACATGTTAAACCCTCTGTAAGTAATACCTTCTCTCCTGAGGTATGGGCTGAAATTGATAGTCGCATTACTGATAGCAATAATCTTTTATACCAAATTTTCTTGGAAAATAGTAATGCTAAAAATAGTGTGCCTCAATCATCTAGTGGTAATGTTGGTGTGCCTGTTACCGCAGAAATCCCTAGTGCCTGAAATTTTATTTAACTCTTATATATATGTTAACTTCTTTTGAACGCACAATTAAACACTGCTGCAATTTTCAGGTTTTCCGAGTGCCTAAAAAACTCGGCAAAAGCCGATTCCAACTTGACAGAGAATTTGCCGAGTTCAGATCTTGACTAAGGGTACTCGGCTTGAGCCCTTCAAGTAAATGCCATTTTGTCGAGAGTCAACTGGCGGGGACTCCCCAAACACTTCGTCGAGACCCAAGTCTAAGTGGGTTATACTCAGCAGAAAAAAGGCACTTGATGTCCCGGACAGAGACGGCGTGGCTTGCCACGTGACATATGGCCCGAGAGCCCACTGGCGGAACTCGACGAACTTGAGTGTACAACAGGGCAACCATGCAGTGGCGGAGCTTCATGGGGGCAGGGGCAATGCCCCCCCCTCCCCCCACACACAAAGCGTACCCTAGTAGCAACAATGCAATACGTGCATAATCTGTTGACGGTCTGAGCCGTCTCACATACTGCTATGGGTCGTCCCATAAATTATTGGCCGGCGCGTCCGCCCTGTTCGCCAACCTGGATGGTGCCACTTGTTAACCTAAGCAACTGAAGATGCAAATTTCTATATCTTCTAAGCATAGTATTCAGAAGCCAACTAATGAGAAACTTACTTACCTCCTCGCTGGACCCTGACTTCAATTGAATTTGTACTCTCCACCGGAATCACCGAATTGACGCTGTAGGTGTCGGCGGGAGCCATGGCTTCCAGTGACCACAAACTCAACTTTCGGTCCTTGCACATGTAGATGAAAGTTCACATTTCCCATCGACGACATTCAAATTTTAAAACGCGAGCCTGGTATGAAACCATGAAGAAGACGCCACATGATTTTAACGGAATTTTTCTGCCCCATACTTCCTCCGTTTCAAAGTAAGTGTCTCAACTTTGTACTAGCTATAGTACAAATTTGTACTAAGCTCAAGACACTTATTTTGGGACGGAGGGAGTATAACTGAAATTTACCAATGTCTGAACACACACCTTGGCTACAGTTCAGTAACTGACTACGGATTGCCCACCACATGTGCTCCATTAAATCAAGAAATATAAATTAGTTGTCAGCTTATATGGATTTCAAATTGTGTGTCCCACTCCTTAAGTAATTAGTGCTACGCATGGATTTCAAACTGTCAGTACATAACGGCACAACACAATGAGAACGTACTGTTATTATTAGAGAATAGCATAACTCATCGAATTGTTGTATAAATCCAAATTCGTCAAAATTTACCCATGGAAATGGTGGCGCCCACGATGTCGTCATCCCACAGGGCCGTCGGGTAGTTCGTCGGCAGCGCGTTGCAGGCGCAGCTGGCGTTGTTCTCCTCCGTGATCGCCTGGAGCTCTGCCTCTGTGGCGGTCGCTTCCTGATGTGCCACGGCTTGAGCGCGGACGACCCACGCTGCTCCGTGGCAAAGTTGGGGTTCGTCCCGGCCATGGCCGCCACGGCCTCCTCGCTCGTGCGTTCGCCGTAGATCTGGCCCTCCACCAGCCGATAGATATCCGTCTATCGTCCAGTAAATGTGTCTCCGGCATTGAACATGCACGGACACCAAGGACGCGTCGCGGACGGCGCCCTCGGACGGTGCACCGCTTCAGTGGCAGAGGCAATGAGAGGCCGCGTCTGCTCTGGGCTGGCTTCAATGTGGAGTGGCCACTCTACAACGGCATGAATGTGGCGCCAGTCGGTCACACGCGTGGGCGAGGGAGGAGGAGGTTTGCGTGGACCATAGTGGTCAGAAGCAAGCATGGGTGATGTCCGCAAGCCCGCAAAGCCGCCCCCTCCTCCTCACATGTTTGTCTTCGGTTTACGGAAGAAAGTACGTATGAACCATCATGCAGATCGGTACAGGACCACATTGAATGACATATATAACACGTCCGTCCGGACCGCGCGGTTCGGATGGTTGCGAGCGATTTAAGGATCGGCGTTGAAGATGCCCTGACCCCTCTTTGTGTGCGTACACACATCCGTGAGTTGACGTACCATTTGTTTTGTTAGTCCGTGGCGATGCTTGTGTGATGAGTGTCGAGATGATGCTACAATTTCGAGAGACAAAGATTGATGTTTGATCTTTCTTTTTTGCTTGTTTACCATGCATCCTTGATTGATGAAGCTTGTGGGCCGGTGAGTCCATAGGACCATAAACGTGCACATAAATGTGGCAGTATGAGTACAATTTCGAGAGACGAAAACTGAAGCATGTGGCAGTATCATCTTACACTTTTGGAGGCTACACGAGGGAAGGGGGGCGCAAGAGAAAGTGCAGCCTGTCTATTTGCTTGACGTAGCATGTGGCAGACAGGGGGTATGATCCAAATCCAACCAAAGTGCGCCAATCATTTGGTGTATCGTTATCTCACCCTTTGGCATGCATGCATTGCATGCCAGGAGGAAGTCTTCTTCTCAATCAAAAAAAAAAAAACGGTGGAGAGATGTGGCATTGCATGGCCGGTGGGTCCCACAACCTTGATCCTCCCTCCCAGACCTAGATTGAGCATCTATCTGGCACCAGTCTCTTGTCTCTGTGACACTGGGCTTGAACGAGCACCCATACCATCGAAACATGTATGCTGAATGGAGCATCTCGTCTATCTGCACAGAGCATCTATCTCCATCTTGCTTCTCGACTCTGGAGAGACATGTCCAGCTAGCCTTGAAGTCGAAGCATCCATGTTGAAAAGAATGGAAGGGAATCAAAATTAGCATCCCAAATGGATCTAGAGAAGTGGCAGAACCAAGAATGGGTCATATGTCAACATGATCACTACCATTAAAGCGGGGCTTGATGTATCAACAAACTTTCATGTCACGATAATACCACCCCGGCCGCCCGCCAAGCTCTCTTTTGCAGGATCTTCGCGACCTCCGCCGCTACAACCGGCCACCACACCACTTTGCGTACGCCGCCTTTCCACGCCTCTTGTCCATCCCGGGTACTTCATCTTGAAGAAGGATGTCATAGGAAGAATTAAATTCTCTGCTTGCCAGAAGATGTCATGGCCGCAGATTCATGAGAGGAGTACCCCAGGATGTCTGAGGGCATATGTGGACATGCCATGGTCAAATTTTTTACTGTAGTGGCCGAGATGTTTGGACCTCGGTACTTGAGAGAACCAACGGTCGTAGTCACCGAAAGTCTCATGGAACTCTTGGAAGCAAGAGCATGGACATGTATGCTCGCATCTCTTTATTCCATGGACTGGAGATGAAAGAACTACCCAAAAGCTATACAAGGACAATATCAGGACGTGTTACGAAGCTGACCATATCATTCTTGATGTAGTTGCATCACAAGACCTCTGGATTTGGCATGCTTTCTTTGGCATGTCCGGGTCTGACAATGCCATCAATTTGCTACAACAGTCTCCATTGTTTACTAGGTTGACTAAAGAACAAGCTCCTCTGTGCAACTATACTGTCAATAGGCATAAGTACAACATGAGCTACTATCGAATTGATGACATCTGTCCTCCGAGGGCGACCTTCCACAAAACCATCTCTGAGCTAGTTGGTCAAAAAAGAGCTTATTTTACCCAAAGACAAGAAGTAGCTAAAGGATGCGTAGAGGACATTTGGAGTGCTCCAAGCCCATTTTGCCGTTATCACTAGTAGAAAAAGGGCTTTCGTCAGGCAGTTTAGCCCATTAGTCCTGTTCAATCCGAACCGGACCAATGGAGCTATTTGTCCGATTCGTGAGCCAGGGGGCGGCCGGGCCACGTGGGCCATTGGTCCCGGTTCGTCCGGACCTTTTGGTCCCGGTTGGTGGGACGAACCGGACCAATGGTCCTGGCTCTGGCCCACCACTATTGGTCCCGGTTCGTCGCATGAAGCAGGGACCAAAGGCTTCCTTTAGTCCCGGCTCATGCCACGAACCGGGACCAATAGTGTTGTTTATATATACCCCTCGTCATGAAAGAGCACTCCATTGCTCTGTTTTCTCTTGCCGGCGAGGGGGCATTGTGGTGCTCTAGCTCACCTCCTATGCACATGAGGTGTTCGATGAAATGCCCGAGCCACACTACTTAAGCTTTCTCCTCTCAAGCTCGACCTCCAACCTCCATTTTCCTCAATATTTGTCTAGGTTTAGCGGTCCGTCACGCCCGTCCCGTCTTCACCGCCGTCGATCACCGCGCCGATCTCATCGCCAAGACCACCGTGGTGAGCCTCTTGTTCTTATCTTCTTTACGAAAGGAAAAATATTCTTACTTGTATTATTTTCTTACTTTTATTATTGCATCTTATATAGTGCGATGGTTTTGGTATCCGCCCGTCGGCCCTCGCCCTGTCTATGATTCGGATGTGGTATATATTATCTTTTCATAACTATTGGTTCATTTATTGTTTATGAAAATTATGCCGACCAACGTGACATAGATTTTATTTATCTAGGAGGTTGTTGAACCGGAAATTCCAACCGACCCTATTGTCGAGAGGTTAAATTTAGTTGAAGAAGAAAACAATTTCTTGAAGGAAAAAATAAAAAAACTTGAGGAGGAGAAGATGATATTGGAGTTGCATGTTGCGGACGTCGTCGATGATCACAAGATCAAGATGGATGCAATGCGCTTGAAGATGAGAAAGATTAGAAAATATGCCATTCATACCGAGGCTTGGTATCATTATGCCGTTGGATCAGTTGTTACCTTGGTTGCGATTATGATCGATTTGTTTTCACATTGAAATGTTTTACATAGTTTCAATGTATGGTTTAATTAATTTAGATGCTCTGCAGAGCTTTATGTTGTTAGATGAGAACTATGTATGTACTTTGGTTTTATGTGATGATGAACTTCTATTAATTTGGTCACTTAATTATCTATTCATGATGTTCTGTAATGATTTTGACACACTTAATTATATATAATGCACGCAGATGAACCGGCAATGGATGTACGGTGTGAGACACACCTCCGAGTACATTAAGGCGTGCATGCTTTTCTCAAGTGGCTGAGGCAAACAAGCAGAATGGTTTTATGTGTTGTCCATGCCCTATATGTGGGAATCTGAAGTCTTACTCTGACCGGAAAATCCTTCACACCCACCTGCTTTACAAGGGTTTCATGCCACACTATAATGTTTGGACGAGGCACGGAGAAATAGGGGTTATGATGGAAGACGGCCAGGAAGAAGAGTACGATGACAACTATGTGCCCCTGAATACGGTGATGCTCTGAACATCAAGATGCACTGACGATGTGCACGATGGTGCTGCAACGGGCTAAGCTGCTGAAGATCAAGAGGAACCAGACGATGTGCCCCATGATGATGATCTCCGCGGGTCATTGTCGATGCAAGGACACAATGCGAAAGTCAAAAGGAGAAGCTGAAGTTCGATCGCATGTTAGAGGATCACAAAAAGGGTTGTACCCCAATTGCGAAGATGGCAACACAAAGCTCGGTACCGTACTCAATTGCTGCAGTGGAAGGCAGAGAATGCTGTGCTCGATAAAGGATTTGAGAAGCTACTGAAAATAATGAAGAAGAAGCTTCCAAAGGATAACGAATTGCCCGACAGTACATACGCAGCAAAGAAGGTCGATGCCCTCTAGGATTGGAGGTGGAGAAGATACATGCATGCCCTAATGACTGCATCCTCTACCGTGGTGCCTACAAGGATCTGAACGCATGCCGTATGCGGTGCATTGCGATATAAGATCGACGAGATGACCTCGGTGATGTTGACGGCGAGCCTCCCGGAAGAGGGTTCTGCGAAGGTGATGTGGTATGCTCCTATAATACCACGGTTGAAACGTCTGTTCGTAAACGGAGAGCATGCCAAGTTGATGCGATGTACAGTGAGGACCATAAGAAAGATGGGAAGTTGAGAGCACCCGCCGATGTGTCGCAGATGGAGAAAAATCGAGAAAGTCTCGGGATGAGTTTGCAAAGGACCCAAGGAACGTATGGTTTGCTTTAAGCGCGGATGGCATTAATCCTTTCGGGGAGCAGAGCAGCAATCACAGCACCTGGCCCATGACTCTATGTATATATAACCTTCCTCCTTGGATGTGCATGAAGCGGAAGTTCATTATGATGCCAGTTCTCATCCAAGGCCCTAAGCAACCCGGCAACGACATTGATGTGTACCTAAGGCCATTAGTTGAAGAACATTTACAGCTGTGGAATGAAAACGGTGTACGTACGTGGGATGAGCACAAAAAGGAGGAATTTGACCTAAAGGCGTTGCTGTTCGTGACCATCAACGATTGGCCCGCTCTCGGTAACCTTCGTGATGGACAAACAAGGGATACCACGCATGCACGCACTGTTTACTTGACACCGATAGTATATACCTGGGAAGCTGCAGGAAGAATGTGTACCTGGGCCATCGTCGATTTCTTCCGACCAACCATCAATGTTGAAAGAAAGGCAAGCATTTCAAAGGCGAGGCAGATCACCGGAAGAAGCCCGCCATGCGTACCGGTGATCACGTACTTGCTATGGTCAATGATTTACACGTAATCTTTGGAAAGGGTCCCGACGGACTAGCTGTTCCGAATGACGCTGACAATGGCACCAATTTATCCAAAGGAGCTATGAAGGAATTTTGTGAACGAGATCACATCCGGCTTGATGTTTCTTCTGTAGCCCACCCGCAATCCAATGGTCAAGCGGAACGAGCTAATCAGGAAATTTTGAAGGGTATCAAACCCCGGCTTATGGTCCCTTTAGAGAGGACGCCGGGTTGTTGGGTGGAAGAGCTGCCATCAGTGATATGGAGTATAAACACTACCCCCAACCGATCCACGGGATATACGCCGTTCTTTATGATCTATGGAGCGGAGGCGGTTCTTCCCAGTGATATCCGTCACGACTCGCCCCGAGTAGCAGCTTATGTTGAGGCGGATAGCGAGGCAGCACGGCAAGATGATTTGGATCGATTGGACGAAGAGCGCGATATGGCAGCAGCTCGCTCGGCGGTTTACCAGCAGGATCTTCGTCGATATCACAGCCGGCGGGTTAAAACCAGAACCTTTCAGGAAGGAGACTTGGTGCTGCGGCTAATTCAAGATCAGAAAGATATGCACAAGCTATCCCCACCTTGGGAGGGGCCTTTTGTGGTCAGTAAGAATCTATACAACGGGTCCTACTATCTGATTGATGTTCGAGAGCGAAAAGACTCACGCACGTCAGAGGAGGAGACCAACAGGCCATGGAACATAGCTCATCTTCGGCCTTATTATACTTGAGCCATTGGCTCCACTTATGTACATATCAAGACTGTATATATTATGAATAAAAGCAATAAACCGGATCCTCGGTAAAAGCGGGGTATCTGTTCTGTATCTAAGACCGGCTTGGGTACATGGAGATGCTGTTGTAAAGCGGCCTCCGGTTCAACCCTTAGCCTTGTTTTCAGAAACTTTTGTCATTTGGGGGCTTGGTCGTATCCGAACCAATGCAATGCCTCTTGACAGGCGAAAGCCACCAGATCATTTGGGGACATGGTCACGTCTGAACCAGTCACGCCTCTTGGTCGGCCTAAGGCCATAGAATCACTTGGGGGCTTTGGTCGAACCCGAACCATTGCAATGCCACTTGATCGGCATCATGCCACGAGTTCAGTTGGGGACCTGGCTGACTTGAACCATCGCTACGCCATATAGGGGGCTTGGTCCTGTCCGACCATGGTAACACCATCTGATCCGGCTCAGTACAGCCTTGTCTCGTAAAGCGGTTTTTTCTCATTGATTTTGTTTTCATGTGGTTTTGATACCTATCATTTGTTTTTTGTCGGCCTTCGTAAACCGGATTTACGTTGATGATCCGTTTTTAAGCTGTCGATTTTGTTCCGGTTTGATTTTACTGTTAAAACATCCCATTGTGGAGTAACAGGGGGCTTATTATGCCCGGTACGGTTTACACGGTAAACCGGTCTTATACAGGGATTGCCCTCCTTTGACGATGATGGTTTATAAGACCTCCGCTTCGGGATTGGCTACAGCCAACTGTGTGCCTGATGCTGGCAGGTATGTTTGTATCACATAATTTTGATCGTATACCTCAGTTTTCTCTCATATAAATATTGGTATCAGCCTGGTTGGAGGTATACACCGCCATGGCGGTTTAAGAAATTGTGATTGCAGGCAAAATATGTGGCAGGATTCGCTACAAAAGCCAACGGATCTAGCACCGCCAGGCAAAAGTTTACAGACCAGAGTTGTACCGGCATTGTTCAAGGAAATACACTTGCTATCCTATTACAAAAGCCTTTCGAGGCCCGGCGTTTTACGCGGAGTTAGGCCTTGAGGTTTTGGATATGTCACCCGGCTTGACGGATTACGCTGCTTCACCGGGTTGGCGCGAGGTGGAGGGGGCGGCGCCTGGCGTCGGTTTAGCTTCTTCCTCTTCCTCACCCAAAGCCCGGAAGTCATTGGTAGACCAGTCAATCCGGGTTAAGGCCTGAAAGACAGCTTCTTCACTTATCAGTTCAGCCGGATCAACGTCAGGGGCGTAAGTGTGCTTACGGATTGGAGGGATCAGGCTCTGCACTTCCGGGATGACAAACTCCACCCGCTTGTTATTGGCATCATAAAAAGATCGGTGAACCTCCAGGTTGGCTTCAGCGCCGATTGACTCGCCAACGGACGCACTTCCTTGGTAATCCGTTTGAACATTGTTATCAAAGGCTTCACCATTCTCTTGAGCACTGGAAAACCTTTAGCTATGTCACCGGATCAAGATCGCTATCCATGCTTTGGCACGAGTCGAGCGAGCGTGCCAGCCCGGCTGCGGATCGCTTTATCTCTTCAAGCTGACCGGAATCATGGACAGCCGGTCCAGCGTCTCTCGATCAGGGACGGCGCCGTGTTGTCATATGAAGTGGCGCATATAACCGCTGGGCGCCGGTATATAGCTGCTCAATCAGAGTGTACTGAAGCCTTGAGTTTTTTCCGCACGTCAGAGCCCAGATGCGCAATACGTTTGCCTACACCAGGTTTAGACAGCTCAAGTTAAACCGGCGGAAGCATTAACACAGGCATATTCAGTATAAGTTTGCTTACCAAAGATGGCAGAAGTCATCGCATGCACTTGGCGTTTGAGTCCGGTCAGTTCTTCAGTCACCGGTTTAAGGGCCGCCTCAGCTTCCTCCGCCCGCTTTACTAAACCGGCCTTCTCGGTGTCCCAGTTGACCCGCTCGGATTTGTACCATTCCTTCAGCTGTGCCATGCTGGTCAGGGCAGTTTTTAGCTCATCCTTGGCTTTGGTGGCTTCTGTTATTTGGGTTTCCAGATTGCTTCGGAGGTCCTTTAGTTGCACAGCTTGCTGGTGTATTTCATTCTGATGACAAAAGAAGCATGTTAGTGGGTTTATTATACAAGTCCCAAGCTCAATACAAGTATTCAACTTGGCACTTGGGGGCTAATGGCTAGTTGATCTCAATTTATTATGAAGAGACACACCTTAAGTCCCGGTTTACCTTTACAAAGTTAAACCGACCCTTGGGGGCTACTATGCAGTTAAAATAACGAAAGGTCAGCTCATTACCTCATAGCGGTCCTTCATGCGGTTTACTAGACCGGCTTCAAAGTCGCGGCTTGTGTAAAGCCGGTTCAGAAAGCCGGAATGAAGCTCTTGGGCAGAGAAATTGTCGTAAGCCGACATATCAGTCTTCCCCTTGTCCTTGCTCATAATAGTGGAACCGTCTTTGATGTTGTGCTTTGCTAAAGTGACCGGTTGGCTAGGAGCAGTGTAGCCAGTGCCTGTCACCATAACATCGTCATTTTCAGCGGTCTTGTTTGGGCTTGCCGTCGTTTTGCTTTGGCTCGGCGGTTCAACAGTCACGACCCGCTCGGCGGACGGGTTTGATGGAGCAGGCTGGGAAGTTTCCACTTGGACCTCCGGTTCAACCTCCGCGGATCAGCAAAGTGTCGTCTTTGTACAATTCGCCGAGCTTTCCTTGGCGGCTTCGGATTTTCGTGTGTTTGTTCGGGGTTTTCTCCGGATCAACATCCGGGTAGGATCAAGAGTTTTCGCCTTCTTGCTCAAGCGAGCCTTGGTACTGCAGTATTCAGAATCGGATCAAGACAAATTGACCAAGGTGACGGTGAGTCGAATTGACAAACAGTAATTACATACCCTGCGGCGATGTTCGGCGGAGGCAGTTGTGTGGTGGATGAACCGCCCAGACGAGTTGGAAGAGGCCTGATAATTGGTCGACGGATTGAGAGGACATCGGAAGAAACCTTTTAAGGATAACGCTTTTCGGAGAGCAAGTCACCTCGGCCGACGCTTCCGGATAGGTGTGTCCGTAAACCGGCTGAGGTAACTGTTGGCCATCGTGCGGGTTGTACGGCGCTCTTCAGCCTGTTGTGTCTTCAAGTTAAGATTTGGATTCAAGTAAGCACAGGAATGGTATTTTTCACTTTCCGGACGGCGCGATTTAATTCTCTTAACCGGCGCAAGATCGGATTCGGAAGAAAGTAAGATTACCTCAACAGGGTCGGCATGGCTGGCTTCAGCATCATCCTGGGAAGAAAATTGTCAGTAAAAAGATTGTAAAAGGGCCAAGCATATGCAAGAAGAAACACAAAGCGGCAAGCCGGCTTACCTCAGCTTCTGATTCTTCGTCCTCCGGCGGATCAGAGGACTCGGCGGTCTTCTTCTTGCCCGTTTTCTTAGTGGCCTTGGACTTTACGCGAGGCGCCCAACCGGTTTGGTTCGCTTCGTATGAGCTGTCGGCCTGAGAAGGAATAAGGATTAACGTGTATCAACGGAGTATTAAGAGCTTGAAAGACAGTGAGTAAAACTTACCGCCGGCGGTTTGTTGGTGACACAAAATGGAGCCAACCCGGTTAGGCTGCAGACGGAGATTGGCTCATCGAGCATCTTCTTGACGATCTCGGTGACCTCCTGTTCAGTTATAGGCAGCTCATGACGCCTTTGAGGATCTTTGAGGCTGCGGTGTACTCGTGCATCAATCCGGGCGGCGGCTTAGTGGCAAACACCCCAAGAGACCCAACAACGCACAAGATCCAGGCGGTTAAGCCATTGGCCATTAGAGCCCGGAGCTTGATTATTTGCGGTGCGGTTCTTCCGTTCATGGCGGTTAAGCGGGAAGGCAGCGGATGCTGGTTGTTGAGCGGTGAGAACGGTAACCCGTAAGGGGTTTTCGTTGGCGTGGGCAGTGTTCGCAGAGAACCAGGTTTGGTTCCATTCCTTTGGATGGCTGTGGTGCTTGGCGTGAGGAAAATCGACTTCCTTCCTCTTCGGATTGAAACGCCGCCCAGCTCCGTGTTAGGACCGCGAGAAAACTCGTGCGGCGGTTCAAATGGAAAAATCCGGAACAACTCCACGACGGTTCTTCTTGAAGATAGACTTCACGAAGACTTGAAAGTTGCATATATTCGACACGAATTCGGGCCGATGTCCCGAGGATGAAGTTGCATCGGCAAGGACATCCCGAAAAATTTTGAACTGGCGGACAGAACCCCGGTCTAAGTGCTGCATAAACACGATCACTTCTCCCGCCATGCTCGAGGAAACTCGCCTTCCGGAACACGCCAATGGAGGACATCTTTTGGAGCCAAACCGCCAGTGGTGACATAGCCGTTGAGCTGCGTTTCAGTGACTCTGGACCGGACCCAGTTGCAAGCGGAAAATTGAGGAGCCATTCCGGAGGATTAAAGCTGCGAAAGAAAGGAAGAAAACGGTTCACTGTTAAACAGGTCAGGCGTTACGAATATTGTTAAACCGGCAGTTCGGCAGCCGGCTTCCCGGTCCGGTTTAACTAAGGACTAATGGAGGGTCGGATTAGATATCAGAAGTTAAACCGCCAGAGGAGGTAGTGCTGAAAAAATTGCTAAGTGTAGACGGAAACAGGTTTCCCATGCAAAAGGAAATAATCTAGATCTACCAGGTTCAAGAAAGAAAATTTCTGCGACCTATACTGCACCTCCTACGGCGCAGGAAGGTTCAGGTATGTTAAAGTGAAAGATCTGAACAAAAGGAGAAGGTGCCTAGAATCGGTAAACGCTAAAGCAGCCGCTTGCATATGAGGAGCGGTACGGCCGAGCCGTACGGCCATGGCGGAACTGGCATGAAAGGGTCGGCAAGAACGCTCATGAGCTATGCGACGAACCGAGTTTCCAGATGAGATCTAGGGTTTAAAGATGACCTTACCTGACGAGCGGGAACCGCGGAGGAGCGTTGAGACTCTGGTCGGATCCGGTTGATGCAGCGGCCCGGCGGGAAGCATCGGTCGAAGGTTGAAGGCGACGGCAAGAGCTTCAGGGTCGGCGGGTCGCGAGGAAGAAGAAGAGAGGAAGGAGAAGAAGAGAATGACCCGACCGGTCTATTTATAAGGGACCGGAGTAATCAATGGGCGCGAGAATTGAGGAGCCAAAAGCGGCGGAAGGTGCAGCGGCCGCCTCGATTTCCGGGATAGCCTTAATGAAGGGAATCTTACTGTTCAGATTTTTGTTCAAAATGACGTCAGGGGACCCTGACACGAAGATCAGAGGATGATGTCACGGCGGTTCAAGCAGATGGCGGTTTACAAGGGAGATCAAGGGTTGCTCGAAGGCGAGAAGATTAACTTGAACCGGTTCAAGTCAACTGGGCCTAATGTTGAGGATACAACTACGGAGTGTGAACCGCCCTGAGGAATCGGTTTACCTCGGCGTAATCCAGGCCCATATGGAGGCCGGAGCCCGTAAGGGAATTAAGGTCCATACATGTAAACCGCCCTAATCAGAACTTGTATTGTAAGACAAGAAAGGAGAAACCAAGCCGGACTCTTGTATGAGCCGGATTGGGACTCTGTAAGCCGGCCGGGCGTTAACCCGTGTATATAAGGGGACGACCCGGCGGCGAGTTAGGGACAGAGGATTCGAGGCTAAGGCAAAGCTATTGCTCCCTAGTCGCCGAATCATATCAATCACACCACAACTGGACGTAGGTTTTTACCTTCATCGAAGGGGCCGAACCAGTATAATTCCCGTGTCTTGTGTCCGCATTAACCCCTCTAGGTTAACCCGTACGATGGCCCTACGACTAAGTCCTTTCTTGAGGACATCTGCCGTGACAATTCCACGACACATGTGGAAGAAGAAATCTATATTTTGGGACCTACCCTACTGGAAAGACCTAGAGGTCCGCTCTTCGATCGACGTGATGCACGTGACGAAGAACCTTTGCGTGAACCTGCTAGGCTTCTTGGGTGTGTATGGGAAGACAAAAGATACACACGGACGACGAGAGGACCTGCAACGCTTGTACGAAAAAGAGGGCATGCCTCCAAGCAAGATGAAGGTCCTGCCACCACGCTCTATTTAAAGAAGAGAAAGAAATATTCTTTCAATGCCTGCTCAAGATGAAGGTCCCGGCGGCTTCGTCGAATATAAAGGGAATAATAAATATGCCGGAGAAAAAGTTCCGAACCTAAAGTCTCATGACTGCCACGTGATTATGACGCAATCGCTTCCGGTTGCATTGAGGGGCTTCTACCGAAAACGTCCGATTAGCCATTGTGAAGCTATGTGCATTCCTCAATGCAATATCTCAGAAGGTGATCGATCCAGAAATCGTACCAACGCTAAGGAGTGATGTGGCGCAATGTCTTGTCAGTTTCGAGCTGGTGTTCCCACCATCCTTCTTCAATATCATGACGCACGTCCTAGTTAATCTAGTCGACGAGATTGTCATTATGAGGCCCGTATTTCTACACAATATGTACCCCTTTGAGAGGTTCATGGGAATCCTAAAGAAATATGTTCAGAATCGTGCTAGGCCGAAGGAAGCATCTCCATGGGCCATCAAACAGAGGATGTCATCGGGTTTTGTGTTGACTTCATTCCTGGCCTTAATAAGATAGGTCTCCCTAAATCGCGGTATGAGGGGAGACTGACCGAAAAGGCACGCTTGGAAGAGACTCAATAATATGCAGGGACGGATATTCTTGGTCTCAAGCACACTACAGCTTCTACGAACTCTACCTTGGTGACCCGTATGTCGATGAACACAAGAACAGTCTGCGCCCAAACACCGGAGCAAAGGCGACGATCGGATTACATGTGAACACATCAGACTTTCAGCAGTTGGTTGGAAACACGCCTCGGAGGTGACAACACTGTTTGTGATGAGTTGTACTTGTTGTCCAGGGACCATCTTCGACTGTAATGATTTGGAAAGGATACGAGATAAATGGGAATACATTTTACACGATTGACCAAGATGAAAAGAGCACCAACCAAAACAGCGGTGTCCGCTTTGATGCAGCAACCGACAAGGAAATGACACATATTATGGTTACATAGTAGACATATGGGAACTTGAGTACGGAGTAGATTTTAAGGTCCCTTTGTTTAAGTGCAAGTGGGTCAATCTGTCGAGGCGGAGTGCAGGTAGACCCACAAAGACGGAATGACAACAGTGGATCTGAAAAATCTTGGGTACACCGACGAACCGCTCGTCTAGCCAATGATGTGGCACAGGTTATCTATGTTAAGGACATGTCTACCAGACCGAGGAAAAGAAAAGATAAGGAAGCGAATACATCATACAATGAGCCAAAGCGCCACATAGTTCTTTCGGGAAAAGGGACATCCACGGGAGTGGAGGGCAAGATGACATGTCGAAGAGTATGAAAAGTTTCATGAAATTCCCCCTTCAAAGTCAAGGCTGACCCAAGCATCCTGATAAACGATGAAGATTATCCATGGTTACTGGCGCAATAAGCAAACGACACAAGCGAAGAAAAAGTGAAGACTTTCTCCGCAACTATTATGATGATACCATGCCAAGTTTGTAACACACGAGTATGATACCATTGTCCGTTTTGTTCATGAACATGCTATGCCAACTTTTTCAGAGTTCATTTGAAAACTATGAATTTGAAAACCTCGCCAACCAAGGGCGCCACACCGGTTTATAAGCCCGCCCTCTCACGCCTTGTTGAGCTCACAAACTTGTGATTCACACAAATTTCAAAGAATTCAAATTTTATAAAACTAATGGCACAAACAGAAAGTTTATAATTGTTCTAAAAAAATGGCACTAACAGAAAGTTTATAATTTTGCTGACCTAAAAGCAAAAAGAATTAAAAATAAAGCAAAAACCAAAAGAAAATAAATAATGCAGAAAACAAAACAAAAAACTTGAAAAAAATAAAAATAGCAACAATAAGCATTTTGTTGTAAGTAGAAACAAAATAAAATAAATAAAGCAACAAAGAAAACAAAAAAGTGTTTTCAATTTTAAAACTAATGGCACTAACAGAAAGTTTATATTTTTCTAAAACTAAAAGCACTAACAGAAAGTTTATAATTTTGCTGACCTAAAAGCAAAAAGAATTAAAAATAAAGCAAAAACCAAAAGAAAATAAATAATGCAGAAAACAAAACAAAAAACTTAAAAAAATAAAAATAGCAACAATAAGTATTTTGTTGTAAGTAGAAACAAAATAAAATAAATAAAGCAACAAAGAAAAAAAAGTGTTTTCAAATTTTAAAACTAATGGCACTAATAAAAAGTTTATATTTTTCTAAAACTAAAAGCAAAAAGAAATAAAATATAAAGCAAAAAAAGTGCCACCCATCGGGCCCCACGGCTGAATACGACTAGAAACCCTATGGGCCAGATTCAGGCCAGCGAAGGACCAGCAGCCCACAGCACAGATGGCGAGTTAGCCCAAAGCCTGCTTTAGAGAGGAGCTCGAGAGGGAGCCGCACCGCACCTTATAAACTGGTGCGGCTCCCTCTCAACTAGCGAGTGGGACTAAACATTTGGCGAGGGCAGCACATGGCCTTTGGTCCCGGTTGGTGGCACCAACCGGGACTAAAGGCATTAGTCCCGGTTCGTGGCTACAACCGGTCTAATGCCTTTAGTCCCGGTTGGTGCCACCAACCGACCAAAGGTCGCCGCTTCCGCCCTTTGGGCTGCTGAAAATTGGCCTTTGGTCCCGTTGGTGGCTCCAACCGGGACTAAAGGGGGCATTAGCCTCGGTTGGAGCCACGAACCGACTAATGCCCTTGCTATATATATAAAGACTTAGCAGTTTTCGCCAAAATTCATCTGTTTTTCTCGCCCGACGCTTGCTTCCTCGTCATTGCCGCCTTAAGCCCTCGCCCGACGCCGTCAGTTGGTCCACTCGCCGTCCGCCGCCGCCCTGCCCCGACCCCGTCGTCGTCGCTGCCGCCGCGCTGCCCCGACCTGACCGCCCGACACGCCGCCGCCGCCGCCCTGCCCCGACCAGATCTTCGCCGCCCAGATCGCTTCGACACGTGCCGCCGCCGCCCCGCTGCCCCGACCCGTCGCCGTCGCTGTTGTGTGCCGCCCACACCGACCCGTCGCTGTCGCCCGTCTTGCTTGCGCCGCCCTGCCGGCACCGACCCGGCCCGACCCGTCGCCGCCGCCCGCTGGCCCTGCCCGACCACACGCCGCTTTCGGTCCGGCCATGGCGCCCTTTCCTCTTATTTTTGTGCATTTTATGTATATGTTCTCTGTGTATATATGTTCATATAATGCAAAAGTTAGATTTTAGAAAAACTTTATATAGGCAAAAGTTTCTATATGCAAAATTTATACATATATGTAAGTATATATGTATGTATAGATGTATGTATGTGGATACATGAGGGGGTCGATATACCCTCTCCGATAGCATTTTTGTGCATTTTAGGTTAGTGTATATATATGTTGATGTATATATGCAAAAGATAGATTTTAGAAAATATACTATTTTTTCTGTTGATGATATGATGATGTTTTTTTAATATATGCATTTTTTCATATATGTATTATTTTTTAAGTTGTTAGTAGATATCAATTTTAGGTTAGTGCATTTTATCACTGATTTTAGGTTAGTTGATCGATTTAGTGCATTTTATGTTTGTTGCATTTTAGGTTAGTGCATTTTATGTTAGTGGAGAGGAAAAGTAAAATAACGAAAAGGAAAATAAGTAGAGAAAGAAGGAGAAGAAGAAGGAGAAGACGAGGAGAGGAAGAAGAGAAGAAGAAGAAGAAAAAAGAGGAGAAGAAGAAGGAATAGAGGAGCTTCTTCTCCTTTTTCTCCTCTTTTTTCTTCTTCTTCTTAATTTTTATCGGGAACAAGGGTGTCGAGGATCGCCGAGGGTCGAGGGTCGGGAACTAGGGTAGAGGGTCGAGGGTCGTTAAGGGTCAAGGGTCGAAGGTTTCAGGTCGAGGTTCCTATAGTGTCAAAGTATTGAAGAAATCCATGGCTTCATCATTAGCCGGAGTAACCATGGCATGATGGTGAGAAGTCCTCCAAAGTTGTTCGGAATGGAGTCCGGATAGGATAATTTGCCTTTTGCTGAACTTTGTACCAAAAAGCTAATTATCCTATCTCGGGTCTCCGCTCCAAAACAACTTTGGAGAGCTTGCATCATCATGCACTGTTATTTTCGCCTAATGATGAAGACATGGTTTTGTTGAACTTTGACACTAGGCAACCTCCCAACCCTCGGCGATCTTGACCCTTGACCTCGACCGCTCGGCGATCCACGACCCTCTACCCTACATGCAGGCGCCGATGCCCACGCCACTTGTGGGACATAGATGTACTGTTCAACGCCGACCCCTCCCGATAGCTTCAACACACGGGGGTCGATATTACCCCTCCTAGCTTGAAGCGTTCTCGAGGCCACCCCTAACCCTTGAAGCGTTGTCGAGGCCACCCCAAACCCTAGAGAAGCAGCGTCGAGGCCACTAATATGATTCCTTATTGTGATTAGCTAGCTAGTTCTACGTTGGCACTAATATATCCACATCTGTCATGTTTGAATAATAATTGCCATGTTGTAAATATTTGTAGAAACTATGGACACCCCCCAAGACGAAGCACAAGAAGCATTGTTGAGGGACATAATCGCACAAGGAAGTGATGCCGTCTGCTCGTTGATGTTTCTCAACGACAACGATGGTCTGGAAGGAGAGGGTGAAGAAGCAGCTGGCTATGATTTACATGGCTCCGATGACCCAATGCCGGTGCAAGAAGGAGAGGGTGAAGAAGTAGACCGTGAGGACGGCTCCGGTGATCACCAAACCAAGTCCGCCAGGTATATATATTAATTAAGCTGTCTGACTAGCTCTCATCTTTGTTTTGGTATATATGTACACATATTAATTAACTCTCGTCTTTGTTCCTTTTCTAGCCCTCCGGATCGAGCACAACTTCGTAAAGAGACGAGGCCCAAGAAAAAGTTGAGCTCGGATGAAAAGTTTGAGATCATACAAATCGCGCGACGGCCAACCGATTGAACCCTACCGGACAAAGAAGGCATTTGTTGCTCAAGGGGGTTTCGTTAGGGACAAGATCCCGATCAGCATCCACCAATGGTATAAGCCTAAGAACGAAGACCCCGAGGTGTCTTGTGTCAATGATATGCGAAAAATGATCTTTGGACTGAGCTGAAGTCAAATTTTACCCTACCGCTAGAGGATGATCCGAGAAGCTAGTAATAGAGCCATTAATCAAGTCTTTTGCTCTTAAGAAGATGGCAGAACTATTCAGGAATTGGAAGAAAGAACTCAATACGTATGTCGAAAAAATGAGACACCAGAATTCAAGGGCAAATATGAGAAGATCGAGATGATGGCCCGCATTTGTGGCCTACAAGACATCGGAAAAGAGTAAAAAGATGTCAGCGACAAACAAGAGAAATGCTGCGAAGAAGAAGCTTCACCATCGCACGGGTCGTGGCTACCTCGTAGTCTGCCTAAGTGGGCCAAGGCTGAGAATGATCTGCTTGATAAAGGGATCAAACCCGAGACAATGAACTGGCTAGACCGTTGCGGACTTGGTTCTTCGGGCGGCGGATCCTTGGACCCTATAACAGGAAGTGCATTTGGGACGGACGAACAATTGGACATACCCACCAAGAGGCTTCAGCATTATATCAAGCAGCGCAACAAGGGAAGTTCGTTCGAGACAGGGAGAAGGACGAGCTCACAATGGCCCTCGGGAATCTCGAGCACACTGGACGGACACGAGGCACGCCATGCTCGCTTCGTGGAAGGCTGGATTTCGGACGCAGGGGTTACAAAACCCATGAGAGGAGGAAGAAACGGAGCAGAGCCTAATGCAGCGCTGCACGAAAGGGTAATGGGGCTAGAGGAACGAGAAGAGGAACGAGAAGCAGCAGATCACAACAAACGACCCGCCAAGCTTCCCCGGTTACCCCGCCATCTCAGCGGAGAAGCAGCGTGGCTTCCACCGAGCTGCTTCAGCCAGAGCAACATGCCTTGACGGCTCCTACCAGCTATCCGTGGATGCTATCACGGATGTTGAAAATTGCCACCTTATGGCGCAATGGAGCAATTTGAAGGTCAAGGCGGTTGTTGGCTCTGTTTATCCTACTAAACCCGACTCAACTTTTCACCGCCGCCGATTCCGAAGGATATGCTAAGGTGATGGTCGATGAAATAACGAAGGATTTGAGGACCTCCGGCTTGACCACCCTACCGGTGAAGGGAGTATCACTGGGTTACGCTCAAGACTCCATGCCTATGGCGGAAGGATCTCATCAACCTTCCGAACTGGGCGCCTCCGCCTCCTCCTCCTCCTCCGTGAGTCAGGCACTCCGCCTCCTCCACCGCCTCCTCCCGGGCGAGTGACGATCAGGCACTCGGCCGGCTCCTTCTCCGCGCGTGGCGGCACTCCGTCTCCTTCTCCGCCTGCACCGGCGCATCCGGCAGCCAGCCTCGTCCTTCTCCGCCTCGTCGGCAAGGGCGGAAGAGACCCGCGCCGCCCGGCTGCTCCGCGCGTCGTAGTCCTTCTCCTCCGCCTCGTAAGCAAGGAAAGAAGACATCCGCTCCGTCTGCTCTGCCGGCGTCTAGCAGACAGCCAAAGGCGGAGGAGATCTGATTCGGTCCTTCTAAAGACTCGGAGAAGTTACCGACGAGAGGAGCAGGAGGAAAACGCGAAGATCGCGCAGACCGAAGTGGATGACTGGTTTCAAGGGTTGAAAGCAAAGAGACATCCACCTCCGGAGGAGAAGGTAGATCCGTCAAAGCGAAGCGCACTGCTGCCCCGACAAAACCACCCAAGTCTCCGCCAAAGGCAACTATGAGCGCATTATTGAAAGGCATTTGCCAAGCGGGGAGATCGGGAAGTCTGCTGATCAAAGGATGAAAGAACGACGAGCTGGGAAACAAATTGCCCAGCTCGGCGAACAAGCTAAGCAATCGTGCCCCCGCTCAAGGTGCTCGCTAGCGACATCGTCGATCCGAGGATGGTGCCGGTTATGGCAATCCTACAGATTACCTGCCCGACGATGTACATTATGATTTCTTGGAGGTGCAGATACAAAGATACGAAAGTACGGGAAGCCTCTCGTCAAAGATGAAAGCTCTCTAACAACGATGATGCTAAGATTGCATGATTGGTACATGAAAGCCTGCAAAGAGTCCGAGGGAGGAATACTTTGTATGTGAGAGTTAAAAGGAGCATGACCTCCTTGGAATTAAACTGTTGCCTATTCCATTTGAGGAGTTCTATCAGTTTTCAATCAATTGGCCCTCGATAAAGCAACGGTCACCTGCTACTGTCTGTAAGTAGTACTACTTCTATCATTAAGTATCTCTATATAACTCAGCTCTTTCATTGCATGTATTTATAAATATCCTCACTATATTATGCAGATTGAAGATCGCAGAAATGAAGAAAAAACAAGTGGGTAATATTGGGTTCATTAACACATATCTCATAGATGCAAATGAGGTTAAATATCGTGTCATTGAAACCGAGGCCAACTTACTACGATCGTTGGAAATAAATGAACACAAAAATATAATACTCTTTCCTTACAACTACACGTGAGTGTTACTGTCTTGTGGCATATTCGGTTTCCCTTATTTAGTCCAGGTTATAGTAATGTAATATTGATGAGTTATGCATGCGTGCGCAGGTTCCACTATATTCTCCTAGAGATTAAGCTTGAGCAGGTAGTAGCAACTGTCTTAGACTCGAGACGAAAAGATCCCAAGGAGTATGCGGAAATGACTGAAATGCTCGAGAAGTAAGTTAAATCGATCATTATCCACCATATCAGCAACTTTATTCATTTCTGATATCAAGTAATTGTTTTCTTTGTATGGCAGGGCTTGGGAAAATTCACCAAAAAGCTCCGGACTACCAAGAAGCTGCAATTTAGACACCAAAGTAAGTACTATATAGTAGCATATTCCACGCGCATCTCCTAGTGATTCAAGCGCTAGTTTCATCAATACCATTTAGCATGCTTGCTAATTATCAGTTTAATTGACCTCTGTTTCTTGTAAAGTGGTTGTGGCAGGAACAAGGAATGATTTCTGTGGATACTACGTTTGCAGTCCATCCGCCACACGACCTGTGAGAGGGCTACTCCGACAAACAATATGAAGTGCCTAAATAAAATATTCACAATTTTATTTTATTACCATCATTTGTGTTGAGTTTCATTCATTCATATATATATATATATATATATATATATATATATATATATATATATATATATATATATATATATATATATATATATATATATATATATATATATATATATATATATATATCCCTTTCTTAAAATTAGATGTTTCGAAGCGGGATGAACTCCTAGCACCAGATCGCATGCAGCAATTCAAGAGGAATTGGCGGCATTCTTTCTTGACCATGTGATCACTGGAGACGGAGAATACTATGTGGACCACGCGTCCGTATTGTAAAAGATAATTATTGTATATATGTAGCGGTAGTGTCGGATAGATATACGAGAACTTGTTGTTCGACCAATCTCTCGGAGAAGGAGAGGTGGTCGATATCACTTCTCTCTGTATGCATATATGTTCATGACGATCTTCATTTGCTTAATTACTAGCTAGCTAGCATGTCTAGTTAGTCCTCTCTATACGTATGTATAGTACGAAGCGTCGACCAAGCACGGACAAAAGAGAGGACACTTTTCTCTATTAATTAGCTAGCTATAGCACAATATATGAAACACCTAAATTAACCCCCAAAACCCCCAAACCCTCCCCCTTTTCAAAAAAAAACAAAAACAGAGCTAAAGAAATCTCGACGCGTGGATGTTTATTGGTCCCGGTTGGTGCCACCAACCGGGACCAAAGGCCCTCCCGCCTGGCTCAGCGGACAGGCCACGTGGAGGCCCATTAGTCCGTGCTTCGGATTGAACCGGGACTAAAGGGCCAGGGTATTAGTACCGACCCTTTAGTCCCGGTTAAGGCCCTCACCAACCGGGTCAACAGGCCCTTTTTCTACTAGTGGGACCTGCTAAACAATGAGATCATTAGACCTTGTGGGAGGTGATAGATGTGATCATGCACAACATGATTGTGGAGGATGAGTGTGAATATACCAGTGGAGGTCTGAAATTTAAAAACATGGGTGATCCTATCCAACTTCCATATCAGAATCCGGCAACGTTTGAGGAGTTTGTGCAAGTGTATCAAAAACTTCTGCATCGAGCAACTCATGAGCAACTCAAGGAACATCTTATTGAGCATCTGTGTGCGGTTAAAGGGGACAACTAGAACATATGTGCTAGTTGAATTCAAGGTTGAACTATTTTTTACAAAAAAAAGTTGGATTGTAATATGTAAATTTGAACTACTATCGTGTTTGAATATTTTCACTCGTCGAAGATTTGATATGCCATTATTTTGATTGTTGCGGATGTTAAAAATAAAATCAGAGACGGGTGTTTAGAGGACAGGGTTGGATGACCGACTCCCGTATTTCTATCTGTGGACGAAACCAAATCAGTCTGCGAACAAGTATTGTGTCTGTACTCATGGGCGAGCGTTGGAGATGCCACAATCATATCATTCAGTAGCCCGCGCGGAGGTTTGCGTGATGGATGCGTTCTGCAGCCTTCCGATGTATGCGGGAGGAAATTTACGGGCGCCGTTGAAGATGCCCTAACTCTCTCTTTCTGCGCCCAAGAACCAACACATATTGGGCCCTAGACATATCATTCCGTAGCCGTGCCGAGGCTCGCATGAATGGACTCGACAAGGATGCTAGAATCTTATAAGAGAAACAAGTGGTTCATGTTGGATTGTTCTATGGCTGGCCTACCACGCATATTCTTGGAGCCATCTTTTGGTAGGAAGTACAGATTGATATCTGTTGTTTTTGCCAGTTGTCGGACAATCACTGGTCCCTGAGCCAAGCACCTGATGAAGCTCGTGGGGCGGTGAGTTCATGAGATGTGCACATGTACGTGTCTCTACTTCGGAGTTTATACTGCTATGTACACTTTGGAAGCCCCCGGCAAAGGAAAAATGTGCACTTTGGAAGGCTACACGAGGGAGGGAGCAGGAGAGGAGATGCACCCTGGCCTTTTGCCCGATGCAACCAAACAAAGTGCAACCAATCATTTGGTGTCCTGCTTTCACCTTTGCATGCATGTTATGAGGAATAAAATGGATGGCCGGGCTGGCATTGGCAATCTTGATTAGATTTCCTTCCACTTTCTTTTTTGTGAGCTTGCTACTAAGATCTTATTCTTTCAACTCGTCAAAGAAAGTCTCTCGAAAAAGAAGGGAAAAAAGAAACTCATCAAAGAAAGGCCTCCCTCAGGTGCCTTTTTCTTTTCAGGAAGGCCTGTCTCAGGTGGTGGCTCATCGGCCTTGCCTTTTCCGGTGGGCTCTGTCCTGTGTGGCCCGTGCGATGCTTGCATGCGGCCCAGCAGCAGACCGTGGGTGGACGGCAGCGACCAGCGTGTACGTGTCACCCGGGCGCCGATGACGAGGATTCACCGGTGGGGACACGTGGCGGCGGAGGGCCGGTGGGTCAACTCCCACTCGGCCGTTCCATGACCCATCGGACCAGAAAAGGAAAATCTTCAACCGTTCCAACCATGTCTGGCACAACGATGTTTGGCACATGACACCCCAACTGTCCATCGTACTCGTACTACTTTCAGGTTTCACCCATACCATACCACCACAACCTCGACCCTTCCCCAGGCCTAAACAGAGCAGAGCATCTGTCTCCATCGTCAGCATCATTGGCAGGCACTAGCGCTTGTCTTCGTGCCACTGTTCGGACTGGAACGCCCCACAGAAATTCAAATTCATACAAGTACCATATGCAAACGCAAGAAATTCGTACAGATATATTTATCTCACGTGCAACAGAAGAGGTTCATTCAAACCAACAGATGCTGGCGAACTTGTGCGAATACAATTTTCGCGCCCAAGGACCTCACAAAATCGCCGCTTACGTAATGATAAGAAAGAAAAAGAAAGAGAGAAGTACATATTTCAACCCCAAACTCTTGCACTAGTTTAATTTACAACCCCGAACTTCAATACCGTCTAAATTACAACCCCAAGTATCAAAACCGGTCAGGATTCAACCCTCCCCTCTCCGTTGACCGGTTTTGACCTGGAGTGACCAGTTTTGACTAGTCAACGGGTCCAATCAGTATGCCACGTCAGTTTTTTTAAAAATTTCAAGAAAAAGTAAATAAAAATCTGTAAGATCGGGAAAAAATCAAGTGAAAAAAATATAAAAAGAAAAATTCCGAAAAAATTGTTCACGAAAAAATAGGGAAAATAAAAAATGATTTTTTGTTTTTTTCTAGAAATATTTTTTTCGGGAATTTGAGTTTTTGGGTTTTTCTGGAATTTTTTTAAAATTAATTTTTTATTTTCCCTGTTTTTTGGAAATTGGATTTCTTATTTATTTTCCTTGATTTTCTTCAATTTTACATATTGTTTCCTTGGAAATTTTGTATTTTTTGCTGATGTGGCATGCTGACTGGACCTGTCAACTGGTCAAAACCGGTCAACAGAGAGGGGAGGGTTGAATCCAAGCCGGTTTTGATACTTGGGGGTTGTAATTTAGAGGGCATTGGAGTTCGGGGTTGTAAATTAGACTAGGGCAAAAGTTCAGGGTTAAAATATGCACTTTTCTAAAAAAGAAATGGTTTTAAAACACGGCTGAATTTGTGCCGCCTATATAAATGATGTCGCCGGCATCCGCGGCCGGTTTCATACCGGTTAGATCAACTCAACATAATAAACACAGCGTTAAACAATACCGGAAGAATTCATGGGATTTTCACATCACGACAAGGCGCCTTTTATATCAATCCCATGGATAAAAGGTGTCAACGGAATTCCCGCATCGTGACGAAGCGCCTTTTATATCAATCCCATGGATAAGAGGTGTCAACGGGATTCCCGCATCGTGACAAAGCGCCTTTTATACCGATCCTACGGATAGGAGGCATTGTAGAGCATCCATGAAACAATGGTTTGATATGCAACGACCAACCTATAGACCGGATTCTTAGCTCGAAACCCGAATATCAGGATTTATGGGTGGATCATCTCTGCGCATATGTTTGCTGAATATCAGGATTTATGAGTGGATCATCTCTGCGCATGTGTTTGCTTCGAAAGAAGAACCCCCTAGGACCAGCACTATACTCCCTCCGTTTCTTTTTAGTCCGCATATAAGGTTTGGTTAAAGTCAAGCTTTATAGAGTTTGACTAATTTTATATTAAAAATATAAACATTCACAATATAAAATCAATATTACCATATGCATCTGAAACGTATTTTCATACTATATAGTTTTAGTATTGTAGATGTTCATATTTTTTTATATAAATTTGGTCAAACTTTGTATAGTTTGACTTTGGCCAAATCTTATATGCGGAGTAAAAAGAAACGGAGGGAGTACGTGCCAGGAAGACAGTCATACGAGTGTCCTATGTAAACAACAAATGTGTGCAAATATTCATCAGCAAAACAAGAGGTCCAAAACGCCATTTTGTAAAATATAAAAAAGAGGTCCGGACGATCAACCATTTGCACGAATGCAATTTCTTCCATGAAGGATCTCATCTATCACCGTGGTGGTTAGGATGATAAGGAATGAAATATCGGGTTCGTAGCACGACATGATTTGTCTCGCTTTTGTATCAGTGACATTGCCGGTATTCACCTTTGAATTCCTACTGGTCATGTTACCAACGCCATCAATATCCTGTTATTTAGAGTAGTGTCGGAACCAAGACCAAGCCATGTCAACATGATAAAACACCATCAAACGATACTAAAGTATGAACAGAGTTTTCCATCGAGCGAGGCGCCTTCAATAGCAATCCCACTGATAAGAGGCATTACATGAGCATTTATTATATGCCGTAGTTTTGAGTGGCAAAGGACGCTTGAAGATCGGACTCTCAATGAGAAACGGCGATATGTTACCAATATGTCTGAAATATCTTGATGGATGACTGGACCGGGCCTCACAAATACATTTGCTTCGAAACAAGACCCCTAGACATGGGCGCCAGATCCTCGAGGCCAAACTTAGGCGGTTGAAAATGTGTTCCGGTAATGGTTTTTCATTTTTCGAGCATCTTGTTCCCTTTTTCAAACTGTTTTTCTTACCGAGTTCTCATATAGGAAATCATAGAAAAAAGATATCAAAAATATTTGGAGATGGCAAATATTCAGATCTAAGATGGAGGGGACATGTTCCAGCCTAACAACCCCCCATCCTCGTGTTAACTATAAACACCTTGATGATTAAACTAATTAACCCATGTAATTTTACAATGATTATCAGTTTATTATTACTACGCATGAAATTTGCGGTAAAAATGCAGCCATTGTAAACACCAGAGGGTGTAGCTGTGGGTGTGCTCAAATAGACACAAGCTCGCCACGAACTGGAAGGAGGGTGGGGAGGTCTCACGCTGCTGACTAGGCAGGCGATGTCCATAGAGATGGTCGGGATGGTGTGCTTCAGGCAAAATCCAGGTCTTAATTTCATTGGCAATGATGACGGCGACACCTTCGGGCACCGTTTCTCTTATTGAAGGTGGCATTGAGGAGCTATCGTGGCTTGCTAATTCGTGTGCCCGAGAGGAAAGCATCATATCCTTTTCTGGATTGGATAAGGATGATGCTCGATGTCGTTTATCCACTTGGGGGCATTGTTTTGGGCGCCATTGATCCTTTTGTTTTTTGCTTGATGTCTAGGTTGGATTGTTTGTTGGGTTGTTGGAGTGTAGGGTGGTGGCGGTAGAAGTGGTTTGTGGCGTCGTCAAATACCTTTGTCATCCTAGCGCTGATGGTTGACCTATGTCTTGGACGCTCGTGGTGGTTGTGCTATCTCGGTGTTCGGTGCCCTTCGACAACGCTTGGGATTTTGTAGCCTCGCATAATGCTTTTGTTCTCTCTATTTTCGATGGTGGTCGTGGGGCCTAGAGGACATGTAGGAGCTATCTCAACCTAACATTGCCCTTTGACATGGTACGTGGTTCTCTCTCACGTGCGCGACATACCAAGATAGTGGATGCTCTTAGACAATGGTTGTGACTTGCCGAGCTTTTCAAGGGGCAGAGTGATTGCATTGCTGGTGGTGACCTCTTCTCTACGTGTTCTCAGTGATGTACCTCCTTTCAATTGATCCAACAAACTAGCTCCTACTTTTATCGGCATGCGTAATGGTAATGGGTGCTAAAATTTTAATGTTGGATGCTTGTCGTACCACCTTTTTGATTCTCCTCTTTCGTTTCGGCGCTACATACTGCAGCCGTAACCGCTGAGTCGTATCTCACGCAGCTTGGCTTTTGCCGATAGCAACTTAAAACAACAAAACACTATTGTGCTGACATTCTCTAGGAGGGCATGACAAATCAAAAGTTTTTATAGCAAATTATGTTGTCACGGGGATAAATTCTTTCAACAAGCACGAAAAATCTTGGGAAAAAACTAAACTGGGTGGATACTTGCTAAATTTGCCAGATAGGCTATCATAAAAACATTCAATTGCCACCCTCTTCCACGAAACGTTCGTTGGTTATCAAAATAACAAACTAAAGCTCATCCAACAAATGTCGGGACTAAGGGCATCTCCAATGTTGACCGACTAAATCCCCCTCCCAGTCCCATTTTTTCCAATCCGCCCCTTCTCCCCCTTGCTTTGCATCCATCCCTCCTCCTTCGACGCCGCCGTTGTACCTCTCCAGCCGACACACAGGCATTGCCGAACCTCCGCAACCAGCACCAACACGCTCGCTCGCCTTTTACGATGGCGTCGTCCACCCAAGACCCGTCCGTAGGCCCCCTTGTCGATGTCGTGCATGGCAGTCACCATGCCTGGTAGGTGTTCGGGCAAATGCCGTTGAGTTTTATTTTCGAATGTCGTGTCATGTTTTTAGAGTGGCGGGGTACTCGACCATGGAGGATGAGTTGTTGTGCAATGCGTGGTCGGCCGTATCCGCGGATTTCGTAGGTAGGAGCAGAGGGGGGCCTTTCTGGCAGCCCGTGCACGAGTCTTTCATGCGTGAAAGCACATTGCGCCCTATGACATGCACATCATCCATGATCGCAACGTAAGGTCATTATCATATTGATGGTACGCCATCCAGACCAGCGTCACCTGTTTTGTGCCACGGTTGATATCCTGGAGGCAAGGTGGTCACTGCGCGCAACAGCCGAGGAGATCGTAAGTTTTGCTTCTTCTTGCTCAACTTGTCGATTGAATCATTCATTCAATACTACTCTACACATTGTGTAGACCGTTCGCGTTGCCTTGATGTACCACAAGATGGGGAAAAGGCCATTTAGGTACATACACTGTTGGATGAACCTGAAGGGGCAATATGTGTGGGATGACATGGGCCGTTCATGAAAAACTTGTTAAACATCCGGTTATGTATGAATGAATTTGAACTAGTGTTGTACTAGACTTATTTGCATGTTATGTATGGATGATTTGTGCTATTTTCTATCCGTTGATGAAATTTGCCGTGTTTGCATGATTTTCGTTCGGTTGGTTGAAACCCGGCTTGAAATGTATGTGGATAACGTTGGATGGCTGTCTTTCGCATCTGTGTCCATAATCTGGCCCTCCTTGTCCGTGGATGGATGCCAAAGCAAATTTACGGGTCAGCATTGGAGATGCCTTAAGCAAATGCTTCGAGTCATTTTTAGGATGGCCTCACTAGTCACTCAGGGTGTGTTTGGTAGAGTGCATGGATGGTGAACACGCTCAAAAGTTCCCCTATCGACCCATTTCTGGGTGTTTGGTAGCCTGGACGGGGGCTCCTCAGCATGCACGTGCTCAGCCCAAATACCCTCATAGCATGCACGAAGAAAGAACACCCCAACAGTCGTTCGGTGGTCAGGATGCATGAGCGAAGCGAGCAACAACGTGTTCTAGAAAATGTTCAGAGTATCTAAAAAAATTCAGAAAATGTTCAGAATACCAAACATTGTTCAGATTTTCAAATTTTGTTCAATTTTAAAAAATTGTTAACATTTTCAAAAAATGTCCAAATTTTCCAAATTCGTTTAAATTTTCAAGAACAGTTCATAATTTCAAAAAATAGATATTTTATAAAAATCATAATTTGGAAAAATGTTTGGATTTTCAAAAAATCATACCTGCAATTTTTTTAAAAAAATTCAAAAAATGTTCGAATTTTAAAAAATGATTTTAAATTTTATAAAATATTAAACTTCCAAAATTTCTTTAAATCTTCAAAAAAACTTCAGAATTTCAGAAAATGCTTAAATTTTCAAAAAAAGCGCTATATTTTTCCATGTTTCAAAAAATTATTCAATTTTTTAAAAACATTGTTCACTTATTTGAAAATACCGGTTGCTACCACCGACATGTCTAAACAGATGCGAGCTGCCAAACAGAGTCTCAACTTAGCATTGTCTCAGTACATACAAGCATCAGCTAATGCATGTACTCCCTCCGTTCCTAAATATAAGTCTATGTAGAGATTCCACTATGAACCACATGCGAATGTATATAGATGCATTTTAGAGTATGAATCACTCATTTTGCTTCGTATATAGTTCATAGTGAAATCTCTCCAAAGACTTATATTTAGGAACGAGTTCGGCCTTTTTTTCCCTAGGGGCATTTCTAGTACGGTGTGCGGACTTGCCTTTTTGGTGAGGGTACTGGCCTACGTGCACGGGCCGTGCGATGCTTGCAGCCCAGCAGCAGACCGAGCAGCGAGCCAGCAGGTACGTGGACGTGTCAGCCAGGAGCGGATGACGAGGATTGACCGGTGGAGAGGCGTGGCAGTGGACGGCCGGTGGGTCCCACGGCCGTTCCATTTACCTACCGGAAGAGAAAATGAAGGAAAATGTCTTTTTAAGGAAGTCCATTAATGCTTGCGGTGTTGTTTGTCACCGTCACACCCACCCAACCCCCAAGTGTCCATGGTTTCACCCATACCAAAGCCTCGATCCCCCCTCCCACTTCCAGACATGGAAAGACAGAGGGAGCATCGATCTTCAGCACATTGGTACGAGAGCGCCTGACACGCCACAAACAAATTCATACGAGCACCCGCATGCAAACACAAGAAATGCATACAGATTACTTTTTTTGTTTTGGAAAAAAGCATCTCAAACATAATAAAAATTACTACCTATAACGGCGACGCCACCGGTATTCGTTTCCTTTTTTACATTGCATATACTTTCTTTTTACCTTGCGTATACAATTTGTTTGAAGTCGGACTCCATGAAATTTGACCAATTTATCTTAAAAATAGCAACATTTACAGCACAAAATTTATATAGTATGATAGATATTGATTTCGTATTTTGAATTTTGATATTTTTTCTTATTTCATTGGTCAAACTTTACGAAGTTTGACTCCGGACAAATTTATATGCGGACTAAAAAGAAACGGAGGGAGTAGTTTTTCCACTGAAACTTGCGATTTTCTGACTCACTCACTCCTATCAAGTTTCATAGATAAAATTTCAATACATTTTTGTTGTCCGTCGTAAGCACAAAAATCATGATTTTATCGGTCGCTCATAGTAAGTTTCAAGAGCTCAAACTTAACATTTAAATTTGAAATTGCCAAAAATGTATTTAAAATGGATCCTATTTGAAAGCCTTCATCACGAGAAACACGGATATGAAATCAAAACTTAATTTGGACTTTTCATTCAAAAATTATAAAAAATTGGAAATTGGAAGCCAAAAATTAAAACACGCGTGAGGGACTCGATGCCCTGAGACATGCATGCCACAAATCCTGTCCCACACTGATAAGAGGCATAACCACAACATCTATGAGACGCCGATTTTAACAGTCATGCTACTGACGCCACCAATATCCGACAACAATCCCATAGATAAGAGGCGTTACCCCGATCATTTCTTACATGCTACAGTTCCTACCGGCAACAACCGCCCGAGGATCGACATCTAAATTAGAAACGACAAATAATGTTACTTATTCGTCGGAAACATCTGATGGATGATGATACCGGCTTCTGTGGATACATTTGCTTCGGAACAAGACCCCTAGGTGGGGCGCCGAATCCTTTGAGCCAAAAGTTGGCAGTTGAAAATGTGTTTCTCTAACGATTCCATTTATTCGAGCGTTCCGTTCCACTTTTCAAACTCCGTTTATTATCAATATTCATATAAAAAGATATATAATAGAAAGATGATATCGAAAATACTTGGAGATGGCAAATATTCGGATCTAAGACCGGGGGAGGGGGGCACTCCAAGCTAACAAGAGGCATCATTCCTGACGGTGTCCCGGCCTAGGGGTCTCTTACCACTTCGGTTCCCGGTCAGGTGGGCCAGACCGAGGACCCTTGATCAGTTTCGTCTTAGGCCACTTTGGGCGACTCATGGCGAGCTGTATGAACACTCTACTTGTGGAGGACTCTACCTCTGACAACGTAGCGACTAGGATCTGTAACCCTAGGACCCCATGTGTATTAATTATATAATACGGGGGTCGGGCCCATCATAAAACACATTACAACCTCTCAGTACTCGTTGTACTTTATACACACGCAACGCAATATACACGAGCAGGACGTAGAGTATTACCTCCTCCGTGAGAGCCTGAATCTGGGAAAAAACCTTGCTTTCTGTTAATATCCATTTACTTCTTCCAGTAAGTTGTTGATCTTAAAAAATATCTCTGGTCCTTTTTCTTTTCTTTTTTGAAACGGTCTCAGGCCATCTTACATTCTGCCAGTAAGTTTTTTTTTAGATCAAGCCAGGTAAGTTTTTTTTTTTTAGAATCATCAAGCCAGTAATTTGCTTTTTTTTAGGGAAAGCCAGTAATTTGCTGAGCTATGCTTCTCCAGCGGGTTCTACTTTGCATGGGCCGTGTGAAGGTTGCGGCCCAGCGGCAGATCGTTTGGGCCAGGTAGGTACTACGCGTCAGACGACCGAGTGACCAGTGGCGACACGTAGCATTGTTCGGCCGGCGGGTCCCACCTCGGCCATTCCAGAAAAAGAAATCATCTTCTGTTTAAGGAAGCCCATTAATGCTTGCGGTATTAATTTGTTTGGCACAAGGCGCGGTGCGTCGTCACACCCCAACTGTCCGTCGTACTTCTACTTTCATGTTTGAGTTTGACCCATACTCCCACAGCCTCGATCCTTCCCCAGATTAGATTGAGCGTCTATCTCGATGCGTTCTTCAGACACATTGGCACTGTTTCGGCCTGAACGAGCACCTCACACGCCAGAAAAGAAGTCCACACCAGCGCCCAAGGGCATTTATTTTTCCTCATCAGAGCTGGGCAAACATTGTTGTACTCGTAAATAGTTACTCCCTCCTTCCATCTATACAGGGCCTAATGCGTTTTTTAAGACCGCCTTTGACTATTGACAAGATTAATAGTACATGACATGCACAATGTGAAAATTATATCATTGCAAGCTCCTTTCACACACGAATTTAACGATGTGCTTTGTGTAAGTTGCATGTCATATATTATTGCTCTAATATTTGGTCAAAGTTAGCCTCAAAAACCGCATTAGGCCCTATACAGATGGAAGGAGGGAGTAAGAAGCCATCATGCTAAGACTCCATAGAACTAGCGCACCAGAACAACAACCATCGCCAACGAAAAAAAGTGTAGTTCGAAAGGATCCGACCTACAGTCTAAAATATTTGGCTTTATCTTTTTTACCGCAGTACTCAAAGTAATCGTAAAAACATGACACAATTCATTCGTAAATAACACACAAGTATATAGGACTACATCTGCGATAACATGATGTTTAAAGAGTTTTTCGATTTTATCAATTACAAATTCGACGATACTATTTAAAATGACACAAGTCTTCCCACACATATAGCCTTTTAAGTTTCATTCAACAATAGATGTGCGCGAATGATCGACCTGCCTGTAGTATCTTTCGGTAACGTGTGCAGTCTATACAACGTATGATCTCCATGGCTGACGATGGCCACAATGTGCTCCGCTCGTGCAATCGTACCGCAAAACTTCGTGACGGAGTTGCAGATGGTGTATCATCGATGCGATATCGACTTCACATTGTGTTCCTGGATGATGTGTATGTTGTAGGGCGTGATGCACGCGTTGCCAAAAGATCAAGCTCCTTGAATTCCTGCCTACAAAGTCCGTAGATAAGGCCAACCGGCCATCACACAACAACTCATCCTCCTTCACTGAATACCACCATCGTTCTTACTCTTGAAAACAACAAGAAGTTCAACAAAAAAGCTTAATGGCATTTGACCAAACACCTACCGGACGTGGTGTCCACCATGGACGTCGTCGGCTAGGGGCGGATGGTACCTAGTTGTGGAGGGATCCTGGGTGGACGGTAACGTAGTCCAAGGAGGTCAGACATGTTGGTGGGGGCTGTAGAGGTCCTACGATGCCTGGGCGACGGCCGGGGAGGTACAGCGACAACGTCGGACGAGGAAAGTGCAGATACAAAGCAAGGTGTAGTAGGGGCGGAGTTAAAAAAAATGGACCGGCAGGGGGGTTTGAGTGGGCCGGGAGTGTCGGAGTCCTCCATGCGGCGGTTCGGACTCTAGCAAAGCCACCAGTTTGCCTTCAGTTTGCGGGAAAACGGACGTCTGGACCGCTCCATGGACCGACGGGGGTACCGTGTTTGATGACAAAACACCTCCGGACAACACGGTCCAGACGGAAGGGTCGGAGTTGGAGATGCCATAAGAAAACAAGAAACCTATATAAATATCCCAGTAATTACAAAACAAAGGAGGTTCGAACAAATAAGATATGCGCGCGTGAATACAAACCCCGTTTTGCCCTGGAGGACCTCACAAGTAGCTGTGAATGTGATCAATACCGGTTTCGGCAGAATTTTGTGTCGTCTATATCGGCGACACCACCGGTGTCCGCACCTGGGTTTGTATCAGTTAGGTCAGCATGATAAACACACAACGTTAAACAATGCCAAAAGTATCAACGGGTTTTACGCGTCGCGACAAGGCGCCTTTTGTACCTATCCCGTGCATAAGAGGCTTACCAGAGAATCTATGAAACACCACTTTTGATATGCAGTGGGCAACCCATAGACTGCTTCTAAATTAGAGACGATAACACATTGCCTCTTGGTCCCAAAAATCAGAAACGGACTAGCCTCCATGCATATGTTTATTTCGAATTCGAAAGAAGACCCCCTAAGACCATCACTAATCATGCCAGAACGAGAGTCATACAAGCGTCCTAGGCAAATACGAAATGTGTACAAGCGATTTCTTCCTCGGAGGACCTCATCGATCACCGTGGGCAGAATGATAAGGAAAGAAATGCCGGTTTTGTAACACGACATGATTTGTACACCTTGCATCAACAACATTGTTGGTATCCGCCTTCGTGTTCCTACCGCTGACGTGACCGACGCCACCAATATCCGATTATTTAGAGCGGCGTCGGAACCAAGGCCAGGTCATGCCAACATGATAAACACCCTAAAAGACGACACGAAAGTACCAACACAGTTCCGCACCACGACGAGGGCGCCTCCGACAACAATCCCGCAGATAAGAGGCGTTACCCAAGCATTTATCAAACGCCATAATTCCTACCGGCAACAGTCACGTCAAGACCAACTTCCAAATTAGAAAAAAAATGAAAATGGCGATACGTTACCAATTTATCCGAAATATCTGGATGGACGATATAGAACCCTAACCGGGGGCGCCGGATCCTCGGCGCTAGACCCCTAACCGGGGGCGCCGGATCCTCGGGCCCAAAGTTAGGCAGTTGAAAATGCGCTCCGGTAACGGTTTCGGGTTTTCCGAGCATCTTTTCCCCTTCATCAATCTATGGATCTTATCAGTCTTCCAGTAGGAAGATTAACCATAAAAAATGACATCGAAAATATTCGGAGACGGCAAAAACCCGGATCTATGAGGGAGGGGGGAGAGGCTCAAACCTAACACGAGGCATCGCCCCCACATCGCCATTGTTAACTACTACAAACACCTTGATGATTAAACTAATTAACCCATGTAATGTAATTTCGACGGCGATTATCGGTCCCTTATTACCAGTTTACCACGCACGGGGCCTGCAGTAAAAAAAAAACGGCAACTACACCACACGGGCCGCAGTAAAAACCAGCGGGTGTGTGGGTGTGGTTGTGCGTGTGCTCAAATAGGCAGAGGGCAACCCCCCACTCACAAAGCAAACCCTCGCTCTCAAATCTCCTCGCTCCGCCTCCGCCTCCGCCTCCGGCCGCGCCGCCGCGCCGGGAGACCCGCCCCCCCTCCGGCGAAGAACGCAAGCAGACGACGCCGCAGATGCAGATCTCGCCGCTCTGACCGGGAAACGCGCCGACGGACTGACCGAACGCTCGCCGAACGCATTTCGCCACGAATCCGCCGCCCCCCCGTCGGAGGAAAGGAGGAGGCTTTCCCGTCCCTCCCAGGGCCCGATGCACCCGAGGTCGCGCATTCGCGGACGCGAGCCGCCGCCCCCGCCGCCGCCGTCATCGGGAGGACGATACCGCCGCCGGTCCCCGCCCCTGCCGCCGCCCTCCCGCGGCCGCAGCACCACCAGCGCCGGGCCCCGCCGCGGCGCAGCAGCCCCGAACGGCCGCCCCGCGCCGCCTGCTGGCGTTGGACGAGAAGCCCCTCCGCCGCCGGCGGCCGCGCTCGTCGTCGCCGCCGAACGGCGCTGGCGCAACGACGTGCTCCTCGAGGCCGGCCGCCTGGCCGCCCACTACCTGGTCGCGCAGGGCGTCCTCCCCGACCACCTTCTCCACGCCCGGGAACACCCCAGCCCCAAGCACCACCACGTTCTCCACGCCCGGGACGACCCCATCCCCAGCCCCCGCCCCGAGATCTCCGCCCCCGCCGGCTACGCCAGGAAGAGGGATGACGACGGGCCGCCGCGCCCTGATGACGACCCCAGATGGCGACGCAACGGAGGCGGCGGCGGCGGCGGCGGCGACTGGGCCCGCGACAAGAGGGACGAGGACGACGGCGCCAGGCTAGCCCGGGCCAAGTCGGGCTGGGACCGGAGGACCCAGAGCTTTGACGGAAGACGCAGGTACAACGAGGGCGACGGCGGACGCGGCGCTGGCGGTGATGCCGACCGCGGCGTTCGCCGGAGCCACCCGTACGACGAGAAGAGGAGACCCGCCATGTCACGCTCCTACTCCCAGAACGACCGCCGGGCCTCCAGCGACGACCGCCGGCCGCCCCCCATCGATGACCGCCGGCCCTCTGTTGACCGCAGACTGGACCGGAAGCGGAGGAGCAGAAGCAGGAGTAGAAGCCGGAGCCGGAGCCGGAGCAGAACCAGGCCCAGGAGCTCTTACAGTGGCGGCCGGAGGGATCCAGACTGGCGACCACGCGGTGGTGATTTCGATCAGCCACGCAGCGGTGATCTGGATCAGAGCAAGGTGCCAGCAGAGCCTGCAACTGTTGCCAGCCGCGACGGCGATGTGGACGGCGATGATGTCGATAAACTGCCAAGGGATCCAAAAATTCCTCGCTCAGAGGCGGTGATGGCGGAGGCGAAAGACGGTGCCGGCCGCGAAGATGAAGCTGCGGTGGAACCAGAGCATGATGGTGCCAGACATGAAGATGAAGAGGCAGAGTATGAGTATGAAGAGGTGGTGGAATCAGATGATCATGGTGAAGATGATGATGGTGTCACCTATGAATATGAAGAGATGGAATCAGAGGACAATGGTCAGGACGATGAGGCTGCTGCTGTTGCTGGCTTGAATGATGCTGATGCTGATGCTGCTGAAATAAATGCCAGCCACCAACTGTCCATGGTGGATGTTCATCCATCAGAGCCTGCTGAGGAACCGTCGCACACGCAGCCCCAGCCCAGCGATGTCGAGGAGGCCACGGAGGCGGGCGTTGCGCGTGTGGATGCATGCCTGATTGAAGCTAGAGGTGAAACGGAGGCTCCGCAAAGTCAACCTGAAACTGAACTTCAAGCTAGAGGTGAAATGGAGGCTCTGCAGAGTGAACTTGGAAATGAACCTCAAGTTAGAGGTGAAATGGAGGTTCTGCAGAGTGAACGTGAAACTGAACTTCAAGTTGCAGGTGAAATGGCGGCTCCGCAGAGTGAACTTGAAGCTGAACCACAAGTTACCGATGAAGTGGAGGCTCCGCAAAGTGAACGTGAAACTGAACTTCAAGTTGCAGGTGAAATGGAGGCTCCTCAAAGTGAACCTGAGACTGTACTTCAAGTTGCCGATGAGATGGAGGCTCCGCAAAGTGAACTTGAAACGGAACTTCAAGTAGAAGATGAAATGGAGGCTCCGCATAGTGAACTTGGAACTGAACTTCAAGTGGCAGGTGAAATTGAGGCTTCGCTAAGTGAACTTGGAACTGAACTTCAAGTGGCAGGTGAAATGGAGGCTCTGCAAAGTGAACCTGAAACTGAACTTCAAGTGGCAGGTGAAATGGAGGCTCTGCAAAGTGAACCTGAAACTGAACTTGTTGAGGAAACTCCACAGATGAAAATTGAGCTTGGAACTGAACTTCAAGTGGCAGGTGAAATAGAGGCTCTGCAAAGTGAACCTGAAACTGCACTTGTCGAGGAAACTCCACAAATGGAAATTGAGCTTGCAACTGAACTTCAAGTGACAGGTGAAATGGAGGCTCCGCAAACTGAACATGAATCTGAACTTGTCGAGGAAACTCCACAAATGGAAATTGAAGCTGCTGATGGTGATCCTACTAGAGATGAAGAAGAGCTGCCGGCTTGGTATCAAATTTTTGACCTCAATGTCGACGGAACTCGTGAGAGCTGTGAAGTGACTGAGATTCCCGGTGATCCTCCTGAAGAACATGCTTCTGATTCTCTGCCTGATTTAGTTGGTCAGATGAGCCAGCAAGCATACTATGATCCTCCAGATACTCAAGTTCAAGATAAACGTGCAGATGAAAACCAACAGTTCGAGGATGATCAGGTGCTTCTAAATCAGGGTATTGGCATGCATGATTTGGATAGGAACTACCAGAAGAGCGAGCAGATGCTTATAAATCAGATAGCCGATGAGCATGGACAGGGTGATCAACAGCTGGAGGGCGAGCAAATAAACAATGAGGAAACAATGCTAAAGCAAGATGCGGGGGAGCAGGTGCAGAATGAGCAATTGTTACCTGATCGTGCTACAGACGTTAATCACCAGATAAAGGAGGAACAAATGCTTCTAGATCGTGTTACAGTTGTGCATGACTTGGATCATTGTGATCTGAACGGTGAACAGATGCTACTAAATGATGGTTCAGTTAATAAATCTGCAGTTGATGGGGGCCAGTTAAAGGATGGCCAAATGGACCGAGCTGCAAAGAGACAAGCTACGCTTCGCAGCCTGGACAATGGCCAAATGATGATTCCTATAATTAATTTGGATGACGACGACGATGATGATGATTATGCAGAGCAGCCTGGTACCAGAGAGTTCTTAGAACCCAAGTAAGCTTTCTTTCATCATTCTTTTTGTCGCAAATCTCAGGGGGGGAGAGGGGCAATCTTTTACATTTGAACATGTCCACTATACAGAAGTGATGCCTTACACGTGGATAATTTTCTGCCAGAACGTATGTGTTCTCAAGACGAGCAAGCCGCAAGCTTTCCTGACCATCAGACTAACATCCCAGCATCTTCTTCGTCGGTTCCACCACATTCCGGGAATAGGTGGACTGGGATGGGAGCTGTCAATGCACAGGTGAGATGGCTGTTTTGAAAGAATATATCTGCGCCCTCATTTTTGTTCATTATTCTTGGTGCAGCTAGTAAAGCATCTAGCTAGAGAGGGTTAACTGTTACTGTACAACTTGCTTTAATACTAGGGGTTGCTTCTCACCATTGATTTGCTCATATAGTCACATGCTCAAGGGGTAATTACCAAATCAGTCTGTTCATGCTCTGATTGGCATTTGTCAGTACCACACTCGTCATTGTTCATCTCTAACTGCGATCCGCAGCATTGCATTTCTGTCCTGTATTCATACCTTTTTTCCGTTATCTCTTTAAGTAATATATTTAAATGGTTTCTCATTTCACCAGGGAATTCCCAGTGATGATGGCGTCCTATATGGTGGTGCGTTTGACAAGATACCATTAGGTAAGCTCTCCCACTTCACTTCTGGAAATGTGCAAATTTCCTTTCCCAGCTTATGTTTGTTAATGTTGGTAAAATTGGAGCGTTGCCAACTTTGTTTGTCTCAATTTTTTACCATATATGTGTGGGTGAAGCTTGTGTAGATTAGTTAACTTGAGGTTGCACATTCCTAGCTACTCGATTAATATGTATGCTGGTATTCCGTTGAACTTTTGGACCAAGCCCATGATAGCTGGCATGCATGGAGGCATTTGTTTTTTCGGAACATTTTTTTTAAATGGGTCCTGGAGAGCTGTCTGGTTGGTTAGTGCAGCTTGCACACAATAATAAAGTCGCCGGTTCGAATCATAAAAGGCTTTGTTGTTGTTGGGTCCCGGAGGCATTTGCATGCCCACATGGATTACAGCAACGTCTTGAACCCAGGATTGGACATTTAGTGATATAAGCGCAGGTCATTTCTTTCGGTGGACTGTTTATCATTATTTTCTGTTTACGTGGAAACCATGTTTTTTTGGGGGGATGGGAATATGAATACCATATTATTCTTTTACAGAGCATGTTTTTCAGTTCTATACACAGACATTGCTCTTTTTCTGCTTAGTCTGTATGTGTTATAATACGGCTGCACCATATCCCCCATTCGATGATCTATATATATATTTTCCATATCTGGTGACTAGTTTGCCAATAGTCATTCTTGACTTTCTTCCTGGGTTCCTGTACGTGTACCGGTGCCAACTTACTGAAACAACTCTACAGTTATGTTTGTTCATGTATCCTGCATGCTATGTTTAACTGAACTTACCCTGGTATGCGGTAGCTAGTTTCTACAAATCTTGTTTCAGCCAGGGTGCTGCAACCATGTTATCTCCTATCTTCAGGCCGTGTTTGCCGCTTACTGAAACAACTTTTTCTTGGTAGTTTTTCCCATGCTCGGCGACTAGTTTGTCAACCATGACTCTTCCTGTGTGCCTGTGCCAACACGTATGCTTGTTCATTTCTTGTCCACGCTTTATTAAACTGAACCTAACCTTGTGTTGCTGGGAGTGAACTCTACAGTTTTGCTTTGCTGCTAGTTATTTTCAGGCCATGTTAAATAACCTTTTTCCTTTCTAAATTTTTTTGGCCAGAAGTGATCAATGTGTGGGACCTGCCGTCAACGGAGCTGGGGAAATCCTGATGAGTTGCGATGCTGTGTTGTAGGCGCTTTGGCTCCAGCTCACTGTGTGTCAGTTGTTAGGTATTGTGGGCCGTCGAAGGCCGGGCGCTGGAGCCGGTCGACCGGCCCGGTCGTTGTTGATCTGAATCTGTACCATGTGGTCTTGTGCTAGGTAGTTTAGTTGTCTGTCCTGTTGTTAGATGATCCCTAGTAGTAGAGTTGAAAGAAGTCGCATTTCCTTGCTGGTCCTCTCCAGGAAGAAGTGGCAAGCAGCAAGCACTACCCTGTAGCGTAGCTTGTTGACAGCCAGCCGCTCCTCCTACAAGTTTTGACTGCAAAATGACACCGAGTCCTGTTGGTTGCAAAACGTAGGCTCGTCTGCTCCTACAGTTTTGGCTGCAAAATGTAGTAGGAGTCTTGGTTCGTGTAACCGTTCCATTGCGTGTTATGGTCCTCCTGATGCACCTTGTGAAAGAAGGCTCTGCGGATAGGGCCATTGGTGTGGGAGGTGCATGAGCTCCTCCTGATTCAGCCTGTCAAGTGGCAAAAAAGAAGCGTGCTGGAGACCCGGCCTGCCTGCGGCTGATGAGTCGTCGAGCCGAGCCGAGATAGATGAAGAGAGGAAAGAAAGGTGGCAATGAATGAATGAATATGGGTGAGTGATAATTTGGTTGGTGTGGTGCTGCTAACTGGAGCTGTTGTGTATTGGAACAGTACTCTGCTAGCTGCTGCAATGGCATTGTGATGGAAGATGTTTTTTTTTCTTTTTCTTTTTCCTGAACTGATGTGATGCAATGCAAGATGGATGTTGGTGGTGGCAGGGTAAGAAGGCCTGCTGTACTGTATAAGTATAACAACCAACTGTCTGAATTTTTTTGAGCTGGAATACCTTGCATTCCAAAATTACGGTTGGACCGACCATATCGGCGGCCACAGCACGGGTTACATCATCGGGGAACTCCTCAAGCCAAAACCAAATGTCTGAATTGTTACTAAATCGTTGGACCAAAACCAAATCGTAGCTGCTTCTCGGAAATGGATGTATCTAGAACTAAAATACGTCTAGATACATCCATTTCTGCGACAAGTAATTCCGAACGGAGGGAGTAGAATGGAAGAAGTCACATTTGCTTGCTGGTCCAGGAACAAGTAGCTGTGGTTGTAGCTTGTACCATACCAGGGGAGGGGCGGCACCAGCTACTTGTTCCTGGACCAGCAACACCTCCTCCTACAGTTTTGACTGACTGCAAAAGGATACCAAGTGTGGTGTTGGTCTAAGTCCAACCGTTATGTTCCGTTATGTCTCCTCCTGATTCACCTTGCCAAGTGCTGCTCTGCTCCTACAGTTTTGGCTGCAAAATGTAGTACGAGTCTTGGTTCATCTAATGAGACTACCGTGTTAGGGACGTGCCGAGACGCGTATTCTGCTCTATCAGTATGTATGTATGCATACCCCGTTTTAGGGGTACATATGTATGTATGTACTCCCTCCGTCCCGTAATGTAAGACGTTTTTTGATCTAGTAGGGACTGTAGAGTTAAAAAACGCCTTATAGTATGGGGGAGGGAGTATGTATGTATGTATGTATGTATGCATGCATATGTATCCTGCAAGAATGACATGTCACCACTGGGGCACTGACTAGGCTATACAGCACAGAGCACCACCAGAAGAGAGAGAGGTGCGCTCATGTCCATTGATTGGCCCATGGTATAATCCACAAGGCAAAAAAGAAAAGAAATGTATATATATTTTTAAAAATATACCCTGTGATCCATTCTTTTTTTTTTTTTTGAGGGGATCCATTCATTCTTTTTGATGGCCTGTCTGGGTGGCCTGCTTACTGTGCGAGCGCACCTAGCGAAGGAAGGAGGGCAGAGAACGCCCGCGGCTGCCTGCGTTTTTAGTCCCACATCGGGGAGGCGGGGGAATGGCGACCACTTTATAAGAGCAGCAGGTGAATATTACAGCGTGCCCGAATGGAAGCACACTCGACAAGGCATGAGCCACATCAGGCTCCTGCCGTGGCAGTGGCATAAAAAACAATGGTAAATAACATTTAGCAACATAAAAAACAATGGTAAATCAAAGATGAAGCCCACTCACCACCACCGTGTCATGGTACCGGCGCATGACATATGCGCTTGTCTATTTTTCCATTTGTAAATGTTTTTTTGCCACTTGGCTATTCATTTTTTTCATTTGCAAAATGTTTTTTTGCCATCCTGTCGCTCAAGGAAGACCGGCAGCGCGGGGCTCGGGTGTGGAGACAGCGGAGCTTGACCGACGGCCACGGCCTAGGAAGACGGGGCTCGACCGGTGGTGGCAACCTCGAGCTCAAGGAAAACGACGACGGCAGTCAGTTGCTCATGTTTTTTTTTCCTTCAAACCGGGCTTTATCCATTTCCATTACTTGCATAACAGAAATACAGTCTTTCGGATAGCAAGAGATACAGGAGGAGACGGGAAAACGACGATGGAGGACGCTGTTGATCTGTACTACCTACCTAGCTTAAGGCTAGGTAGGTAGCGGTTTGGTTCTCCTGTTGTTAGATCCCTAGAATGGAACAAGTCACATTTGCTTGCTGGTCCAGCAACAAAGTGGCTGCTGCCTGGGTACATTTCTTCTTCTTCTTTATGATGGGCTGTGGATACCGCACTTGTGCTTTCAGAAACTGCAACTATGTCATCTCCTATTTTCAGGCCATGTCTACCCATAACTGAAACAATTTGTGAAACATGAGTATTGGCTTTCTTCCTGTGTGCCTGTGCCCTACAGTTTCAGTTTGCTGCTGCTAGTTATTTTCAGGCCATGTTAATCTTCCCGCCACTTACTCAAACAACTTTTTTTTCTTTTCTTTTCTTTGTTGTGGCCAGAATTGATCAGCGTACGGGACCTGCCGGCATCCGAGCTTGGGAAATCCTTGTGAGCCAGCCATACTGTGTTGTTGATCTCATGTGTATTATGTGGTCTTATGTTTGGTAGTTTATCAGTTGTCTTGTTGTTAGATGATCCCTAGTAGTAGAGTTGAAACAAGTCACATTTTCTTGCTGGTTCAGGAAGAAGAGGCTGGTGCCTTCCCTGTAGCTTGACAGTCAGCATCTCCTCCCTCTGTTGTTGGTCTAACCAACCAACCGTTATGTTCCAAGTGTTGTTGCGCTCCTCCTCCTGACCAACCTTGTGTGAGAGGCTCATCATCTAATCTCCTCCTGATTCACCTTGTGAACCTGCTGCATAAACAAGTCTACTGACTGATAAGCCGTCGCCCAGCAGCTGAGAAAGATGACTGCACTACTGCCCACAACAGAAGAAAGGTGGCAATGAATGCATGAATGACACTAGTGTCAGAAACGTTCTTATATTATGGAACGGAGGGAGTAATTGCTTGGTGTATTCTTCCTAACAAGATAGTGGCACGCATCACATGGCCTGCCCATGTACTCCTACTTGTATCATCATACTGCTGTTATAAAGGGTTGCTGAGAGTAAAACTATAGGTTTATCCAAAGAATTAGCACAGCAAAGCACCAGTGGTCTAGTGGTAGAATAGTACCCTGCCACGGTACAGACCCGGGTTCGATTCCCGGCTGGTGCATTTTTGAATTTTTATTTATTTTTGTTTCATTTCCCTTCGGCCTTGCTTGTCACTTTCATTTTGCAGTACACGATGGCTAATCCAACACCTTTCTGCAGTTTGCATGCTTTCACAGCCAAGGGTATCTCTCTGGGCGTTGATCAATACGTACGTGCTGCATGCGTGTGTCTATATATGCCGGTGTCCGAATGCAGTCACTGCATCATCCAACCTTCTCTGCCCAGGCTCCCGATGAGTGTGCCAATCCAGAAAATACTCCCCTGTTTGCGTCAGGAGCCCCCAAAGGACCCTAACAAACGGCCTACAAGTTGGACTCTGCCCCTCTAAACTCAAAGAAGATCATTCGTCCTTAGTTTTCAGACCTGTCTCGAAAATCATTGATACTTTGTTAAGACGGAAATTGGAGAGTTTATGATGAGTATAAACATTAGGACATTTTTTTAATGAGAAACTAGCTAGTGCTTTCTGCCCATGCTCTCTGATCGGGACAATCTCAATTCGAAAAACAAATCTAGCAAGTGCACGCCTTGTTTCTCCTCATTTCGGCCTATGGCATGTTGAAAGTTATGTGCACGAGAGGCAAGACCGAGAAGCTCCTCTTGAGAATTGAGCAAGCTACACGAGGACAATATATCTAACGAATAAAAAAAATTCCAAAAATAAACCATAAACCGAGAACAAAAAGAAAGAATACAAAAAAAAAAAGAAAAACCGGAGCCCGGAAGCACAGTTGTGGTTTTCACTGTTTTTGGGAAGCATAGTGTCATGGTCTTTCCTCGACATATGCCAAGGGATAGCTTATCGTGTATGGGGACAGGAGTACGTTCACTACTAGAAATCCCCATATTTCCGACGGTGAAATCTAATAGCCGACGGTCCGTCGGTCATTACAGTAATAACCGACGAGGGAGGCAATGGCCGACGGTTATTGGCAACTCATGGGTATGACCACTAATAACCGACGGTGTCCTAAATTATCCGACGGGGAAAACCCAATTCTCGGTTATCCAACTTAATGCCCGACGGTGCATTGTAATATCCGACGGTTTTGGCTATACCCATGGAGATTACATGTAATACCCGACGGTGAAATTTAATAGTCGAAGGTTAAAACAGAACTCTCAGCTATAAGTACAAATGACCGACGGTGCATAAGTCACTCTCGCCTATTAGATTAAATACCCGACGGGGTATTTAATAACCGGCGGTTGAATTTAACCCTCGGTGATATGTTTCAATAGACGACTGCAATAAACATGTGGAACAACCAATAGTTTTATTCCAGAAATTTTTTAATAAAAGTAAACTTCCAACAATTTAGTTCTAGCATTGATGTTGTAAGTGCATCACATGTTATTTTTCTTTAATAGGGTGGGAAAAAAATTTGGTCCAAAAAAAAACAAATATGATGGTTTTAAAAAAATGACCTGTTTGAAAGAATGTGCACTTACACAAAGTATCAAGAGGAAGAGGCCCAATCCCTTATCTGATGTAACGGAGTTGACGAACAGATAAGGGAGATGCTCAACATAGTCTTGTATATATAGGTCTAGGTTGGGTCATTACTATGTGGCACATGGCGTTTTGGCTAAGTGGAGTGTGTTGTCGCCGTGTCCGAGCAGTGGCTGGTGGCTCACCATGTGGGAAAAAAATGGAATTCTATATCGGGATAGAGTTCATCCATGGTTGCTTTGGAGTGGGTAGGCGTTTGTTGCGGCGATCGGTTGTTGTCCTGTTTCACGACACCACCCCATCTGCTGGCCCAAGGACGCCCATTCATCTTCCCCCTGACTAAGGAGGTAAAATGGAGGCAACGCTGATTCTCCATGGAGTCTGTGTCATGGAGCCACAGAGGTCTTGTCATTCCAAGTGGTGTCATCCTCGACGACAATGAGGATATGCCTGTATATAGTGGATCGTTCCATCAATGTTCTAGGGCCCTCTTTGTAAAATCTAGGGTCTAGTTTGCTATTTTTTATTAGTAGTTACGTGTCCTTCTGTAACTTGTTGTGTATGTTCATGTTTTTATTTATTTAACACACCTTTGTGGTCTAGAAGGACCATAGCCTCCACGTTTTTATTAAATGCAATTTAGATAATGAATTATAGAAAAACATGAGTTCTGCATTTCAAAATTAAAAAAGAGTCCTGCTATGCATACGATTCTGTATGTATGATCCTTGTCCTGCATTATCCTTGTCCAGCACAACAGATCAATCCATTTGGGGGGCAACATACAACACATTAATGAGTTATCCACCATACATGGATCGCACCAAGAAACGTCATATGTGCAACTGTTCGGATTAAAATGTTGACCTATGTGAGAAATCTAAGAATCAAAATATGATTTTTGTAAAGAACAAATGGCCCAATAGAATAAGTTAATTAGATGGTTTTCGTGGGGTGGAACCAAAATACAACACACCAATGAATCATCCATCGTGCATGCATAGCACCAAGAGACATCTTATGTGCATCAGTTCGGAACTTCTAACACTGTTGCTTGTAAGTGTGAGAGTGTCAAGATGAGATATTATCTTTATAAGCAAATACGAAGTTACTACATCAAAATTTCTCATTTTTTTTTTGAACATTTGGGGTCCCATATTATTTTAAAATAACAAAGATATATATTTGGTGGTGTTACCTTTTTTATGTGAAAATTGTTAGTGTTATGTTGATAGCATGCTTGGAAATATATGAGACATCATTGAAGATGTGCCCCTTCAATGAAACCTATAGTTACGGTTTTATCAAATCTTTTGAATATTGGAAAGATTATTTGGGAAGCGTGTACCATAAATATTGATCTGGAAACTTCCAACTAATTTCTACATATGTGGGACCACATTATACATGTTCTATTAGATTGTTGCAAATTTCTAAACTCTTTTTCTATCATTTAGAATTTAAATAAATATTTGCGAAATTAACTTTACCTAAATGTACATTATGGATACAATTGACATCACGCGAGTTTAAAATGTTGCAAAGTATATTTCATCATCACATTGAATTTACTGCATTGTATTTAAATTTACTGCATTGTATACCTACTAATAAAGCAAGGTGTGTTTCTCCATTTTTTTCATCCGTTCACCAACAAAAATATATTTTTTCTATCCAAGGTGGTACTAAATTTTTCTGCGTCCATCTTCTACAAAAAACCAATTTTATCAGAATTTCGTACATGGGCTGTGCGTGCTGCGGCCCAGCGAAGCCAGCCCATTTATTTCCTGCCAACGCAGCCGCAAACCCTTATTTGCCGCACTGAGCGACAAATAGTCCGAGTTTCGTAAAGGACACCCAGATTGGGCCAGCACGTTCTCGTTCCTCTCTATGTTCTATTTATATTTTCTATTTCTTTTCCTTTCTCTTTCCTCTTTCGCTTCCAAGTTTATTTTTAGTTTTTCAAAATTTCATTTTCTTTTCAGAATTTCCATTTTTATTCAATTTTTCATCAAATCTTCATAATTTCCAAATTTTGTTCCCATGTTGAAGATGTGGGGAACTTTTTATTTTTCTTCTCGTTCCAAAATTTTCCAAAATTCATTAAAAGATTGCATTTTGTCACAAAATGTTTGAGTTTTCCAAAATTGTTCAAGATTTTTTAAAAAACTGCATTTTAAAACATGATACAAATTAGAAAAATATTCCTGTTTTATGACAATATTCACAATTCAAAATAATGTTTGTGTTAAAAAAACATATTTTTTAAAAAATTGAATGTTCAAAACATCTTTCAGTTTTAAAAAATTGTTCGTAAACTCAAAAAATGTTCCTTTTTATAAAAGGTTCAGGTTTTCGAAATTCTTTGTTCTGAGTTTCAAAAAATCTTCCCGTTTCAACTTTTGTTCATTTTTTGCAAAAAATAAAGAAAATATCAAAAAATGCTCAAATGTTTTGAAAAAATGGGATTTCAAAAATTGCTCATGTTTCAAAGAATATTCGGCAATTCATAATTGTTACCTTATTTTTGTAAGTTCAAAAAAGAACAAAAAAATCAAGAAATGTTTCGAATGTGATGTTGTAGTATGTTATTAAACATTTGTGTTGGCCATTGGTTAGCAGGAGTTGTGTGTTCGAGTGGCTAGCAACACGTGGTCGAGTTTTTGAGGTCAGGAGTTTGATCCTTGAACTCATTGTTTTTTTTAGATTTTTAGCCATGCCTGACAAAAATAGGTCATTTTGGTGCCTGCGAGTGGCCTAGCCCAGACGGAACTGTTGTGTGTTACACGTGCTATTTGACGGTAAACAAGATTATGTTGGTTGGCTATTATTAAAAGTAATTATGGGCACATGCCAATAAAAGAGAATATGCTGGTTTGACCCTGACTAAAAAATGTGGGCAAGTGAGCGCTAAAATAGTTCAGAAGAATACACCATGGTATATCAAGGACTACCTGGTTATGCGATGATTCTGCCAATGAAACGGGATTCTCTGTAATTAGTAATCCATCTGGTTACGTCATTGCAGGAGAGTGGTCGAAACAAATATGCTCTGAAGGTCGCCGTGCAACCACAAAGTGAGGAGGCAACCACAACCTCGACACGAAGGCGGGCCTGGAGAAAAAAGAGGCACGGGTTGGGTGGTGGCCGCCAGTCCGACCAAGCCCACCACTATCTAGATCTCGCGGGCCAAACGTGACCCGCGACAACACCACAACTCCTCGCTCTGTCGTTCCATCACTGCAGAGACCGTTTTGATGGACATATCAATTATCTTTTTCGATGCTTCTCGTAAAAAAATGTACATCTCTCCCGTTGCAACGCAAGGGCATATGTACTAGTGTAACAAAAAGAAAACCTCAAGTCTATTTACACGGGCGGCTGAAAGTTTCAAACCACGCTGGCGCGAGCCGAAAAAAGTAATATGTAGCCCACGCGGCACGAAGCCACGAACTCGCAGTTGCAATTATGAACCTCCCCTTGCTAGTCGTCGTGGCCTAGCTTCACCTCGCCGGCTCGCCGCCACAGACCAACCCTCACCTTATCCGCGTCCACCCCTCACCGCCCCACCACCTGACCTAGCTTCAGATCGGCTCCACCCCTCCCCTCTCCACTCCACAACAGCCATGGCCGGAGGCTGATGGAGACGTTTTTCACCTCCCCCATTTCTGTCCTCCCGTAAAAATCAAGTCCACCCAGCCAGATCCCGTCTCTGACCAGTTCTAGCGGCGGCGTGCAGCACCAGGCGATCTAAGGTGCTAGATCAGTGCCTCTTTCCTCACTTTAAGGGAAAATCTTTCTCCTCTCGCCTTGGTCTCTTATTTCTTCTCTTTCTGCAGAAACAGTACTGCTAGCAGTAGTGGCGGGAGCAGCTGCGAGCGGCGATGCGGCTGATGGGCGAGCTGTGGACCGGGCTGCTGGTCGAGCGGTGGCGCGTGCGGATGGCCGAGCGACAACGCAGGCTGAAGGGTTCTATTCTGCTGTGTTCTCCTTCTCATGAAGGGTAAAGGAGGTGGGAGATCCATATCGCTAGCTTCATCCGTTGTCAAATCCATGTACCAGGCAAGCGGCCAAGAATGCCTTCTCCTGCCCGGCTAGAAGTTGGATCCTTCCAAGGTACCGTAACTGAATCACATCCGTCTCCCTGTTCTTAATTCGTTCATGTTAGAGTACATCTATGTTTCCATTCATCTGATTTATTTTCTTTTTTAATTTGGCAGAGGGAACCTCTCAGGATTTTCTACGAGTAACTGTCTAAAAAGTACATGTATGTTTCCATTCATCTGATTTTTTAATAAATTTGACAGAGGGAACCTCTCAGAATTTTCTACGAGTTACTGCCCAAAAAAATCCAATCCAGTGAGATGGCCGACTTCAGGTAGGTGTACCACCTCTGTTCAGTTCCATTACCAATTACCGTATTGTAGTACTCCGCAAGTTAAGGCTGCAATCCCCAGCTAGTCTAGTCTGATATATTTCTAATGTCAAATCTTTGCGAGCTAAGATGTCAAAACTGCACAAATCACACAACTATGGTGGAAATTCTACTAGGGAGTAGTAGTAGTAGCAGCAGCAGCTTCGCTTTGTACAACTAGTTACACAGGAACAAAGTAAGATGAGAAAATATGTGCATATTCGGATGATGAAAAAGCTTGCCATGGTTGTCCCGCACTTAACTATTTCACTTAGTAACTTTCTGGATTTACTTTAAGTTCATAAATCATTCCTCTTTGCTAAATCGCAGAGTTGATTACTAAAAACGAATTATCACATGTACCAGGGAACTATATTAAAAGGTCAAAATTACTAGTATATAAGTTTGTGGATAAAAGGTGCAAACGAGTGAACTAGTTTTATTTGTGTATTGTTTCCATTTACATTTAGTTTCTATTCCCCAGATGCATGGTTTGAAAACGAGTGAACCACTGGTGTAGCACTAGTAAATGCTGACGTACGCTGAGTTCCTACTCCATGCATACTCCAGTACAATATAGAACAATTAATTTTATTCCCTGTAGCTTCCCTATAAAAGTTTGTTCCCTGTGGCTCAATTGAATTTAACTACAGTACATTACATCATTTTTCATCTCTCTTACAAGTTATCATTTTATAGGGGGGTGGGAAGCAATACTGGAGGCGGTCCGAGTCATGACAATAATCATTCCATTAATGATGATGACGATAACACCTATGACATCGAGGCAGGGGATATCTCGTGCGATAAACATTATGATCCATATGGCGATGAATGAGATACTAACTCTGGCGATGATGGTGACTAGTTTAACAATCTTATTCAAGTCACGCAACAGAGCGAAGTTTTGAAGATTGAGGGCAATTTAGCTTCGGCAAATTGCGTGAACCATTATATCATGCATAGTTACTATTTTGTTTTCCATTCTACATTCCCTAGATGGATCGCTAGGGTTAATGTAAATCGTATGGAACTCATTAGGCTTGTAGTACTTTCTTAGATATGCAAAATAAAATATATGTTTTTGGGTCATGTATGGTCGTGTAATCTTGAGACCTATTTGACATGCCAATATTCTGAAACGCAGTTTGGTGTATCACACTACTGCCTATGGAACGTAGAAAAGGTCTCAGGATGACTATGCCTATAGCATAGCAAACATCTTGGGTACACAATATGCGTACGATGAGCCTTCGTAAATTGGTGTTCCTTGCCAGCCTCTCAACTAAATGAATCCCCGAATGGTTATATGCACCGTTGGTAATCATACTAATCGACGGGTTGGCTCTACTCGTAGTTATAATTAACCCCGACGGGTCAAACATACAGTTGACTAATAACAAAGCCGACGGGAATCAATTACTGTCGGAAGAATAATAATTGACGGGGCACCGTCGGATATATGAGTCGTCAAGCTAGTGCGAGCCAACCGTGCCCTGAACACATCCGACGGCTCACAGTCGGCTTAATACCGTGGGAAAAGATATTAGCTAAGAGTACCGTCGGCTATTAATGTAATGGCCGACGAAGCATAGCCGACGGGAGATGGCCGACGGTTCACCGTCGGTTATAAGTGTATCTGACGGTGAACTTACATATCCGACGGTAATTGGACCCTCGGCTAAAACGGGATATGTAGTAGTGGTTGCCGGGCTCTAAAAGCGGGAGTAGGCAAGACCTCGGACGCCGACGAGTCTTACCCAGGTTCGGGGCTCTTTGTGGAGATAACACCCCTAGTCCTGCTCTGCGGGGTCTCCACATGATGACTATGATCAATATGGTAGCTACAAGGTCGCTCCTCGAGCTGTTCGGCTAGAGGAAGAAGAAGGGCAAGGCTAGCTCTACCTCTTCTCTATCTATGGTGGATGGGATGAGGTGAGAACTAAAAGCTGAACCCTTTGTATGGGTGCACGTGGGGGGGTTTTGTTGGGTAACGTAGTAATTTCAAAAATTTTCCTACGATCACGCAAGACCATGGTGATGGCATAGCAACGAGAGGGAGAGTGTCCGTCCACGCACTCGTGAGACCGAAAGCGAAGCGTTATATCAACGCTGTTGATGTAGTCGACGTCTTCACGATCCGACCGATCCAAGCACCGTTACTCCGGCACCTCCGAGTTCTTAGCACACGCTCAGCTCGATGACGATCCCCGGCTCCGATCCAGAAAGCGTCGGGAGGAGTTCCACAAGACGACGGTGTGGTGACGATCTTGATGTTCTATCACGCAGGCTTCGCCTAAGCACCGCAACAATATAACCGAGGTGGAATATGGTGGAGGGGGCACCGACACGGCTAAGGAACGATCACGAAGATCAACTTGTGTGTTCTAGGGTGCCCCCCGCCCCGTATATAAAGGAGCAAGGGAGGTCCGGCCAGCCCTTGGGGCGCACCAAGGGAGGGAGTCCTCCTCCTAGTAGGAGTAGGACTCCCTTTCCTAGTCCTACTAGGAAGAGGGAAGGGGAAGGAAAGAGAGGGAGAGGAGAGGGAAGGGGGCTGCGCCTCCTAGTCCAATTCGGACTCCCCATGGAGGGGGCGCGCCACCTCCTGGTGCAGCCCTCTCTCTCCCTCTTGGCCCAATAAGGCCCATAACTTCCCGGGGTTCCGTAACCCTCCCGGCACTCCGGTTTTCTCCGAAACTTCCGAACCTTTCCGTGTCCGAATATAACCATCCAATATATCAATCTTTATGTCTCGACCATTTCGAGACTCCTCGTCATGTCCGTGATCACATCCGGGACTCGAACTCCTTGGTACATCAAAATACATAAACTCATAATATAACCGTCATTGAAACCTTAAGCGTGCGGACCCTACGGTTCGAGAACTATGTAGACATGACCTAGAACCATTCTCGGTCAATAACCAATAGCGGAACCTGGATGCCCATATTGGTTCCTACATATTCTACGAAGATCTTTATCGGTCAAACCGCATAACAACATACGTTGTTCCCTTTTGTCATCGGTATGTTACTTACCCGAGATTCGATCGTCGGTATCCAATACCTAGTTTAATCTCGTTACCGGAAAGTCTCTTTACTCGTTCCGTAATACATCATCTCACAACTAACTCATTAGTTGCAATGCTTGCAAGGCTTATTTGATGTGTATTACCGAGAAGGCCTAGAGATACCTCTCCGACAATCGGAGTGACAAATCCTAATCTTGATTCATGCCAACTCAACATATACTTTCGGAGACACTTGTAGAGTACCTTTATAATCACCCAGTTACGTTGTGACGTTTGGTAGCACACAAAGTGTTCCTCTGGTAAACGGGAGTTGCATAATCTCATAGTTGCAGGAACTTTGTATAAGTCATGAAGAAAGCAATAGCAACATACTAAACGATCAAGTGCTAAGCTAACGGAATGGGTCATGTCAATCAGATCATTCAACTAATGATGTGACCTTGTTAATCAAATAACAACTCCTTGTTCATGGTTAGGAAACATAACCATCTTCGATTAACAAGCTAGTCAAGTAGAGGCATACTAGTGACATACTGTTTGTCTATGTATTCACACATGTATTATGTTTCCGGTTAATACAATTCTAGCATGAATAATAAACATTTATCATGATATAAGGAAATAAATAATAACTTTATTATTGCCTCTAGGGCATATTTCCTTCAGTCTCCCACTTGCACTAGAGTCAATAATCTAGATCACATCACCATGTGATTAACATCGATAGTTCACATCATCATGTGATTAACACCCATAATTCACATCGCCATGTGACCAAGACCCAAAGGGTTTACTAGATTCAGTAATCTAGTTCACATCGCTATGTGATTAACACCCAAAGAGTACTAAGGTGTGATCATGTTTTGCTTTGTGAGAGAATCTTAGTCAACGGGTCCGCCACATTCAGATCCGTATGTATTTTGCAAATCTCTATGTCAACAATGCTCGCACGGAGCTACTCTAGCTAATTGCTCCCACTTTCAATATGTATTCAGATTGAGACTCGAGTCATCTAGATTAGTGTTAAAACTTGCATCGACGTAACCCTTTACGATTTAACCTTTTTTTCACTTCCATAATCGAGAAACATATCCTTATTCTACTAAGGATAATTTTGACCGATGTCCATTGATCTACTCCTAGATCACTATTGCACTCCTTGCCAAGCTTTAGTGGTAGGGTATGCAATAGATCCGTACACAAGATGACATACTTTATAGAACCTATGGCTGATGCATAGGGAATGACTTTCATTCTTTTCTATCTTCTGCCGTGGTCGGGTTTTGAGTCTTACTCAATCTCGCACCTTGTAACACAGGCAAGAACTCTTTCTTTGACTGTTCCATTTTGAACTACTTCAAAATCTTGTCAAGGTATGTATTCATTGAAAAACTTATCAAGCGTCTTGATCTATCTCTATAGATCTTGATGCTCAATATGTAAGCAGCTTCACCGAGGTCTTTCTTTGAAAAACTCCTTTGAAATACTCCTTTATGCTTTGCGAATAATTCTACATTATTTCCGATCAACAATATGCCATTCACATATACTTATCGTAAATGCTGTAGTGCTCCTACTCACTTTCTTGTAAATACGAGCTTCACCACAAGTCTCAGATAAAACTATATGCTTTGATCACACTATCAAAGCGTTTATTCCAACTCCGAGATGCTTGCACCAGTCCATAGATGGATTGCTGGAGCTTGCACATTTTGTTAGCTCCTTTAGGATTGACAAAACCTTCTGGTTGCATCATATGCAACTCTTCTTTAATAAATCCATTAAAGAATGTAGTTTTGACATTCATTTGCCGATTTCATAAAATGTGGCGATTGCTAACATGATTCGGACAGACATAAGCACCGCTACAGTTGAGTAAATCTCATTGTAGTCAACACTTTGAACTTGTCGAAAACCTTTCTACGACAAGTCGAGCTTTGTAGATAGTAATACTATTATCAGCATCTGTCTTCCTCTTGAAGATCCATTTATATAATATGGCTTGCCGATCATCGGGCAACTCCATCAAAGTCCACACTTTGTTCTCATATATGGATCCCATCTCAGATTTCATGGTCTCAAACCATTTCATGAATCTGGGCTCATCATCGCTTCCTCATAGTTCGTAGGTTCATCATGGTCTAGTAACATGACTTCTAGAATAGGATTATCGTACCACTCAGTGCGGATCTTACTCTGGAAGACCTCACGAGGTTTGGTAGCAACTTGATCTGAAGTTTCATGATCATTATCATTAACTTCCTCACTAATTGGTGTAGGAATCATCGAAACTGATTCTGTGATGAACTACTTTCCAATAAGGGAGAAGGTACAATTACCTCATCAAGTTCTACTTTCCTCCCACTCACTTCTTTCGAGAGAAACCTCTTCTCTAGAAAGGATCCATCTTAGCAACGAATGACTTGCCTTCGGATCAGTGATAGAAGGTATACCCAATAGTTACCTTTGGGTATTCTATGAAGACGCACCTTTCCGATTTGGGTTCGAGCTTATCAGGTTGAAACCTTTTCATATAAGCATCGCAACTCCAAGCTTTAAGAAACGACAGCTTAGGTTTACTGTTAAACCATAGTTCATACGGTGTCATCTCAACGGATTTAGATGGTGCCCTATTAAACGTGAATGCAGCTGTCTCTAATGCATAACCCCAAAACGATAGTGGTAAATCGGTAAGATACATCATAGATCGCACCATATCCAATAAAGTGCGATTCGATGTTCGGACACACCATTATGTTGTGGTGTTCCATGTGGCGTGAGCTGTGAAACTATTCCACTTTGTTTTAATTGAAGACTAAACTCAGAACTCAAATATTCATCTCTACGATCAGATCGCAGAAACTTTATTTTCTTGTTACGATGATTTTCCACTTCACTCTGAAATTCTTTGAACCTTTCAACTATTTCAGACTTATGTTTCATCAAGTAGATATACCCATATCTGCTCAAATCATCTGTGAAGGTCGAAAATAATGATACCGCCACGAGCCTTAATACTCATTGGTCTCGCATACATCGGTATGTATTATTTCCAATAAGTCAATAGCTTGTTCCATTGTTCCGAGAACGGAGTTTCAGTCATCTTGCCCAAAAGGCATGGTTATAAGCATCAAATGATTCATAATCAAGTGATTCCAAAAGTCCATCAAGCATGGATTTTTCTTCATGCGCTTTACACCAATATGACCTAAACGGCAAGTGCCACAAATAAGTTGCACTATCATTATTAATTTTGCATCTTTTGGTTTCAATATTATGAATATGTGTATCACTATGATCGAGATCCAATGAACCATTTTCATTGGGTGTGTAACCATATAAGGTTTTATTCATGTAAGCAGAACAACAATTTATTCTCTTACTTAAATGAATAACCGTATTGCAATAAACATGATCAAATCATATTTATGCTCAACACCAAATAACACTTATTTAGGTTTCACACTAATCCCGAAAGTATAGGGAGTGTGCGATGATGATCATATCAATCTTGGAACTACTTCCAACACTCATCGTCACTTCCCTTCAACTAGTTTCTGTTCATTCTGCAACTCCCGTTTCAAGTTACTACTCTTAGCAACTGAACCAGTATCAAATACCGAGGGTTTGCTACGAACACTAGTAAAATACACATCAATAATCTGTATATCAAATATACCTTTGTTCACTTTGCCATCCTTCTTATCCGCCAAATACTTGGGGTAGTTCCGCTTCGGTGACCAGTTCCATTGCAGCAAAGCACTTAGTCTCGTGCTTAGGTCCGGACTTGGGCTTCTTCACTCGAGTAGCAACTTGCTTGCCGTTCTTCTTGAAGTTCCCCTTCTTCCCTTTGCCCTTTTCCTTGAGACTAGTGGTCTTGTCAACCATCAACACTTGATGTTTTTCTTGATTTCTACCTTCGCCGATTTTAGCATCGCGAAGAGCTTGGGAATTGTTTTCGTCATCCCTTGCATACTATAGTTCATCACGAAGTTCTAGTAACTTAGTGATGGTGACTAGAGAATTCTGTCAACCACTATCTTATCTGGGAGATTAACTCCCACTTGATTCAAGCGATTAAAGTACCCAGACAATCTGAGCACATGCTCACTAGTTGAGCGATTCTCCTCCATCTTTTAGCTATAGAACTTGTTGGAGACTTCATATCTCTCAACTCGGTATTTGCTTGAAATATTAACTTCAACTCTGGAACATCTCATATGGTCCATGACGCTCAAAACGTCTTTGAAGTCCCGATTCTAAGCCGTTTAAGCATGGTGCACTAAACTACCAAGTAGTCATCATATTGAGCTAGCCAAACGTTCATAACGTCTGCATCTTGCTCTTGCAATAGGTCTGTCACCTAGCGGTGCATCAAGGACATAATTCTTCTGTGCAGCAATGAGGATAAACCTCAGATCACGGATCCAATCCGCATCATTGCTACTAACATTTTTCAATACAATTTTCTCTAGGAACACATATAAAACATAGGGAAGCAATAACGCGAGCTATTGATCTATAACATAATTTGCAAAATACTACCAGGACTAAGTTCATGATAAATTAAAGTTCAATTAATCATATTATTTAAGAACTCCCACTTAGATGACATCTCTCTAGTCATCTAAGTGATCACGTGATCCAAATCAACTAAACCATAACCGATCATCACGTGAGATGGAGTAGTTTTCAATGGTGAACATCTTATGTTGATCATATCTACTATATGATTCACGCTCGACCTTTCGGTCTCCGTGTTCCGAGGCCATATCTGCATATGCTAGGCTCGTCAAGTATAACCTGAGTATTCTGCGTGTGCAAAACTGGCTTACACCGTTGTAGATGGACGAGAGCTTATCACACCGATCATCACGTGGTGTCTCGCACGACGAACTTTGGCAACGGTGCATACTCGTGGAGAACACTACTTGATAATTTTAGTGAGAGATCATCTTATAATGCTACCGTCAATCAAAGCAAGATAAGATGCATAAAGGATAAACATCACATGCAATCAATATAAGTGATATGATATGGCCATCATCATCTCGTGCTTGTGATCTCCATCTCCAAGCAATCGTCATGATCACCATCGTCACCGGCGCAACACCTTGATCTCCATCGTAGCATCGTTGTCGTCTCGCCAACTATTGCTTCTCGACTATCGCTACCGCTTAGTGGTAAAGTAAAGCAATTACATGGCGTTTGCATTTCATACAATAAAGCGACAACCATATGGCTCTCGCCGATTGCCGATAACTCGGTTACAAAACATGATCATCTCATACAATAAAATATAGCATCACGTCTTGACCATATCACATCACAACATGCCCTGCAAAAACAAGTTAGACGTCCTCTACTTTGTTGTTGCAAGTTTTACGTGGCTGCTACGGGCTGAGCAAGAACCGTTCTTACCTAAGCATCAAAACCACAACGATACTTCGTCAAATAGACTCCGTTTAACCTTCTCAAGGACGGGCGTAGCCACACTCAGTTCAACTAAAGTGAGAGAGACAGACACCCGCCATCACCTTTAAGCAACGAGTGCTCACAGCGGTGAAACCAGTCTCGCAGAAGCGACGCGTAATGTCGGTCCGGGCCGCTTCATCTCACAATACCGCTGAACCAAAGTATGACATGCTGGTAGGTAGTATGACTTGTATCGCCCACAACTCACTTGTGTTCTACTCGTGCATATGACATCAACGCATAAAACCAGGCTCGATACCATGTTGGGTAACGAGTAATTTCAAAAATTTCCTACGATCACGCAAGACCATGGTGATGGCATAGCAACGAGAGGGGAGAGTGTCCGCCCACGCACGTGAGACCGAAAGCGAAGCGTTATATCAACGCTGTTGATGTAGTCGACGTCTTCACGATCCGACCGATCCAAGCACCGTTACTTCGCACCTCCGAGTTCTTAGCACACGCTCAGCTCGATGACGATCCCGGGCTCCGATCCAAGAAAGCGTCGGGAGGAGTTCCACAAGACGACGGTGTGGTGACGATCTTGATGTTCTACCGTCGCAGGCTTCGCCTAAGCACCGCAACAATATAACCGAGGTGGAATATGGTGGAGGGGGCACCGCACACAGCTAAGGAACGATCACGAAGATCAACTTGTGTGTTCTAGGGTGCCCCTGCCCCGTATATAAAGGAGCAAGGGGAGGGCGGCCAGCCCTTGGGGCGCACCAAGGGAGGGGGGAGTCCTCCTCCTAGTAGGAGTAGGACTCCCTTTCCTAGTCCTACTAGGAAGAGGGAAGGGGAAGGAAAGAGAGGAGAGAGAGAGGAAGGGGGCTGCCCCCCTCCTAGTCCAGTCGGACTCCCCATGGAGGGGGCGCGCCACCTCTGGTGCAGCCCCTCTCTCCCTCTTGGCCCAATAAGGCCCATAACTTCCCGGGGTTCGGTAACCCTCCGGCACTCCAAGTTTTCTCCGAAACTTCCGGAACCTTTCCGTGTCCGAATATAACCATCCAATATATCAATCTTTATGTCTCGACCATTTCGAGACTCCTCGTCATGTCCGTGATCACATCCGGGACTCGAACTCCTTGGTACATCAAAATACATAAACTCATAATATAACCGTCATTGAAACCTTAAGCGTGCGGACCCTACGGTTCGAGAACTATGTAGACATGACCTAGAACCATTCTCGGTCAATAACCAATAGCGGAACCTGGATGCCCATATTGGTTCCTACATATTCTACTGAAGATCTTTATCGGTCAAACCGCATAACAACATACGTTGTTCCCTTTGTCATCGGTATGTTACTTACCCGAGATTCGATCGTCGGTATCCAATACCTAGTTTAATCTCGTTACGGAAAGTCTCTTTACTCGTTCCGTAATACATCATCTCACAACTAACTCATTAGTTGCAATGCTTGCAAGGCTTATTTGATGTGTATTACCGAGAAGGCCTAGAGATACCTCTCCGACAATCGGAGTGACAAATCCTAATCTTGATTCATGCCAACTCAACATATACTTTGGAGACACTTGTAGAGTACCTTTATAATCACCCGATTACGTTGTGACGTTTGGTAGCACACAAAGTGTTCCTCCGTAAACGGAGTTGCATAATCTCATAGTTGCGGAACTTTGTATAAGTCATGAAGAAAGCAATAGCAACATACTAAACGATCAAGTGCTAAGCTAACGGAATGGGTCATGTCAATCGATCATTCAACTAATGATGTGACCTTGTTAATCAAATAACAACTCCTTGTTCATGGTTAGGAAACATAACCATCTTCGATTAACAAGCTAGTCAAGTAGAGGCATACTAGTGACATACTGTTTGTCTATGTATTCACACATGTATTATGTTTCCGGTTAATACAATTCTAGCATGAATAATAAACATTTATCATGATATAAGGAAATAAATAATAACTTTATTATTGCCTCTAGGGCATATTTCCTTCAGGTTTATATAGGCCTATCCCCCAGGGGTACAATGGTAATCCGGCCGGATGGTAGGTCCCGACTGTCAGTGACTAAGGAGGCCGGGTTCTCCGCCGACTGCTGGGGCCCGCCTCTGGTGGGCCCTGCCGGCTGTCGAGGAACCGTCCGACAGGTGAGACCCGCCGCCTGTGGGTCCCGCGGACGGCTCTCCACTGTTGCACCATCCGTGCTGATGGAGGCTGTGTCGGGCGCGCCGTGGCTACAGTGCCGCTCCGGGCGGGTCGGCGGCCGCTTGGCGACAGTTACTGTAGCCATGCGTCCGGGATTCGGGGGAGGCATGGCGCACTGTAGCCATGTCCCAGCTTGTCTCTTGGTCGGGCTCAGACTCCAACGGGGAGGACAGGCCGCCTGCTAGGAGGCGGCCCATGCCTTGCTGCCCTCTGGAGCGTGCCATCTTCTTGGGGCCCGCCGCCTTCTAGGGGCCCGCCGCCTTCTAGGAGGCGGTCCTCTGGCTTCAGCCGGCCCTGAGGGCCGGCCTTGCGACCAATCGGATGGAGGCCAGCCCTGATATCCTAAAAAGTGCTGAAGTGCTGATGAGGCTACCCGAGGTCTATCCCCCCGTCACATAGGCTATGCTTTCTCCTTTTTTATAGGGGAAAGCACGTGTCGTGCTTCTCAGGGAAGCACATCTGTTCTTTTTTGAGTAAAAACACTAATTTTTTTCTTGTGAAAGCACAACTGTGCATCTATCTATGCTTGTACGAGACGCACGGTTGTGCTTCCACACAAAACACAACTGTGCGTCTCGTAGAAGCATAGATTTTTTTTCGAGAAGAACATATGTGCTTTCCCAACAAATAATTTCACGGCTCATACCGGCCAGAATCTAGAGAAGAAAAAGAAAAGAATGGTCGGCTCTTTTTTCATTATTTTTTAAGAGAAGACACCCAAAGAGAATCTCACGGCTATTGGGACATATGCTTTCACAGGGAATCAATCTGGTGTTGATTGTTTATCGCGGTACCAATCTGTTTTTTTTTTTTTTTGAAAAATACAAAAGCTTTATTCATTAGAAATAACAGCAACTTGTTGATGAGGATGGATAGAATCTGGTGTTGGTGAGACCATCGTCTCAGCGATGTGCTCATGCATGTGCCACTGTCCATAAAGTGGCCTGCAACAAGACTTGTATTTTTTCTTTAAAAGAAAAAAACCCTGTGATCCATTTGTTTCCTTCTTGATGGGCCGTGATCCATTCTTGTACCTGATGCCGTTTGCCCATTCCCGGCCCGTCGCTACGAATGAATCAGTGCACCAGCGCGCCGCGAAATCAAGCCTGTGTGGCCCTGCTTGCTTGCTTGCTTGCTGGACGAGCGTGCCTAACCAAGCTCGGAGAGCGCACGCGTTTTAGTCCCCACATCGGGGAGGCGGGCGAATGGGTTCCACTTCATAAGAGCAGCAGGCTGAGCCAACGTGCCCCAATGGAAGCACATCCGACGTGGCACGAGCCAGATCAGGCTCGTGTCGTGGCGGTGGTATGTGCGGTACGCACATTAAGCAACATAAAAACCAATGGAAAAGTATTGATCAATCCACACACGCCACCGGTGTGATGGTTCCGGCGCATGACAAATGCGCCTGGCTATTTTTATTTGCAGAGGGCAAGGGAGATGGGGGCCGTGTCGGACGCGGCTGTCCAGTCCTCCCGCCGCCGTTTCCTCCGGTGAGTGTACCGTCGGTCACTCATGACGGTGGAGACAGACCCCTTGCGGCTCCGGAGGATCAACGCGAATGCGCTTCGGCTCGACATTGAGCAGTTCGAGCGGGAGGCGACGGAGGCAGCGGCGGAGACGACGAGGGTAGCCAAGCTCAAGCGCAAGCAGGACCGCATTGTTCGACGCTTGAAGGGCTAGGTCTTCATCTCCAATTCCTCCTCCTACGATAGGTCCGACTCCTACGTCGACCCACCTCCTGCCACGGACGCCTACAACAGTGCCGGTGACCGGAAGGGCAAAGGGCTGGCGAAGAAGTGGTGGCTATAAGTCATAAGTCCCTACCTGTTTGTTTACAGTGACTTATAAGTCCCTCGTCCCTACCTATTTGTTTACAGGGACTTATAAGTCCATGTTGCATCGCTGCAACGAGGCTGAGGAGAGGGCCTGTCCGGCTATTGGAGGCACCGCTGCAACGAACCGAGGCGGGGCGGCGGCGGCGATTGGACCGAGAGGCAGGCGGCGTGCGGGGAACGAGCCTGGAGCGACGCGGGGTAGGTCCGGCCCGGGATAAGTCCCAATAAGCTCCTCCCTGAGAATCTTATTTGATAAGTCCCAAATCACCACAATAAGTCCCAATAAGTTCCTTGTGTTTGGTTTAGGTGGGACTTATAGGGACTTTTTTAAGTCTCTAAACCAATAAGTCCCTGAAAACAAGCACCCTTATAGTTAGAATTTGTCAGACGTTTGAACTACATGAACTATGCCCGCTTGATGATCCTCTTTGGTCATCTCTTTAAGACATTGTAACAGTTTCTGGCTCTTTTGAGAAGATAGATAGCACTAGGTATGCTCTCCCACTTCTGGAAATGTGCAAATTTCTTTTCCCAGCTTTTATTTTTGTTCTTGCTGAAACTGGTGCGTTGCCAACTTGGTTTGTCTCAAGTTGTTACCGATACCATATACGTATATGCGGATGAAGCTTGGCTCCAGCCATGCCGTGCAGTAACTTGGCTCCAGCTTTACTGTCTGTGTGTCGTTAGCTATCCTATCCTCCTTCAGTAGATTCTTGGCAGCCAGCATCTCCTCGTGCAGTTTTGACTGACTGCAAAAGGATACCAAGCGTTGCTGGTCTAACCAACCGTTATGTTCCGTGTTGCGCTCCTTCTGATCAACATTGTGAAGGTGCTGCTGCATAGAGAAAGTTTACTTACTGACTGATGAGCCGTCGTCGAGCTGCAGCGGAGAAAGATGACTATAGAGAATAGAAGAAAGAAAGGTGGAAATGAATCAATGAATAGCACGCATCACATTGTGTATTGCTAACGAGATGAGATAATGCGTGGGCTGTTCAAGCTTGATGACAGCAGCGCAGTGGATGTCGAGGAGGCCCTCATAGCACATGGTGGGGGAGGTGCTCTTGACCTGGTGCAGAACGGCGACGACGTCGTGGCGCAGCTGGAGGCAAGCTGAGCTTTCGCTGCTTCTGCTCAAATTGGGTTCCCAGTTTCCTATGTTAGCAAAGATCCATGTCCCTGTACGTGTTTGGTCCATGTGTAAGGGTACTAGCTATTCTGCAAGTATGCTAGTTGTAGTCGGCCTATGGCCATGTCATCTTTGGGCTGACTCCGTTAGCATATTCGGAGGGCCAGGCTCTGTTGTTATGCCTTGCATGGCATGTGGTTTGCTTCCTGGTTGTATCAGTGATGCTCTGAACTTTGCTAATTCTTCTACATCTGCATCTATCAAATGGCCAAGCTCCAGGGTGTTTCCAGTTATATAATGCTAGAGCAACCGATTAATTTTCTGAGCTGGAATGTGAGGGGATTGAACTGCCCAAATCGACGCTCCACTGTCAATGCCACGACCGCCTCTTCATCTTGCCGTGTTGTTTGCCTACAAGAAACCAAGCTCGACAACGTCGATCAGTTCACGGCCGCCTTTTTAGGCGGGCAGAGATTGCGCAGTTTCGCGCAAAGACCGGCAATTGGCACTAGGGGAGGCATTTTGCTGCTCTGGGATGATCTTCTTGTTGACGTGTCCAACATATCCCTCAATACATATTGCCTTTCCGCCATGGTTAGTGTGCGCGGGACCGATGTGCTCTTCAAAATCACTTCCGTCTACGGTCCCACAGACAACTCCTGCAAAGACGCTTTCTTTGCCGAGCTTCTGAGTTAGAAGCCGCCGCCAGGGATGGCTTGGCTTGCTTCCGAAGATTTCAGCCAAATTTATCGTGCGAGAGACAAGAACAAGCGAAATGTTAATTGCAGCAGGATAAATCGCTTCAGGGCAGCGCTCCAGAGTTGTGAGCTCAAGGAAATCCACCTTCAAAACCGCAGATTCACATGGAGCAACGAGAGGGTAAACCCAACCCTTAGCAAGCTGGACTCCTTCTTCTGCAATGCAGAATGGGATACTACCTTCAACTCCCATATCCTGAATGCACTCTCCTCCTCACTCTCCGACCACTGCCCGCTCTTGCTTGCCGATGACAAGGGACCGTGAAGGCCTCGGGTCTTCAAATTTGAAAACTTTTGGGTATCCATGCCCGGATTCATTGAGGTGGTTCAAAGGGCGTGGAGCGAAAGAGTTGATCACACTGATCCATACCAAATTGTGTACCACAAGCTCAAAAAGACGGCGCTTCGACTTTCCGAGTGGAGTAGGGGCCTCTTCTCAAAGGCAAAAATCCACCTCCAAGCCGCCCTTTTGGTGATTCTCCGCCTTGATATTGCCCAAGAGGGTAGACTCCTGTCCGCCGACGAGCGTGAGCTACGGGCTAGGCTCAAGAGGCGTGTCATTGCCTTGTCCGTGCTTGAAAGATCTCGCAAGAAGCAATGCACCAGAATCGCCAACCTTAGGGAGGGGGATGCGAATACTAAATTCTTCCACCGCCGTGTTAATGCTAGAAGGCATAAAAATCACATCCACAGAATCAAGAACGAGCATGGATGGGTCACCGAGCATGTGGCCAAGGAGAAAGTAATACATGATCATTTTTCCAACGTCATGAAGAGAGGCCCCATAAGCAGCAAGGATTTCAACTGGGATGAGCTAAATTTGAAACCCCTTGACCTCCAAGGCCTTGTCTCTGCCATGACCGAGGGTGAGGTCCTCGATGCGATCAACGACATGCCAGGTGACAAGGCCCCGGGACCAGATGGGTTCACGGGCCTTTTTTTCAAGAGGTGTTGGAACATTGTCAAGGCCGACCTCATGCGGGTCATCAACCATTTTGACTCCCTCCACACTTCAAACCTCCAGTGGCTCAATTCCGCCAACGTGGTGCTACTGCCTAAGAAAGAAGGGGCGGAGGGAATCGCCGACTATAGGCCCATTAGCCTCATCCACGCTGAAAGATCGTGGATGTCGCCTAGAGGGGGGGTGAATAGGCGCTTTAAAATAATTAAGGTTGAGGCTTGAACAAATGCGGAATAAACCTAGCGGTTAATTTGTCAAGCACAAAACCTACAACAACTAGGATCACCTATGTGCACCAACAACTTATGCTAAGCAAGAAAAACTACTTAGGTGATAGCAAGATATATGACAAGAAACAATATGGCTATCACAAAGTAAAGTGCATAAGTAAAGGGCTCGGGTAAGAGATAACCGAGGCACACGGAGATGACTATGTATCCCGAAGTTCACACCCTTGCGGATGCTAATCTCCGTTTGGAGCGGTGTGGAGGCACAATGCTCCCCAAGAAGCCACTAGGGCCACCGTAATCTCCTCACGCCCTCGCACAATGCAAGATGCCGTGATTCCACTAAGGGACCCTTGAGGCGGTCACCGAACCCGCATAAATGGCAACCCTTGGGGCGGTCACCGAACCCGTACACTTTGGCAACCCTTGGGGCGGTCACGGTACATCAAATTGCTCGGTGCGATCTCCACAACCTAATTGGAGACCCCGACGCTTGCCCGGAGCTTTACACCACAATGATTGAGCTCGAACACCACTAACCGCCTAGGGCGCCCAAGCACCCAAGAGGAACAAGCTCAAGGGCACCAAGCACCCAAGAGTAATAAGCTTCTCAACTTGTAACTTTCACGTATCACCGTGGAGAACTCAAACCGATGCACCAAATGCAATGGCAAGGGCACACGGAGTGCCCAAGTCCTTCTCTCTCAAATCCCACGAAGCAACTAATGCTAGGGAAGAAAATGAGAGGAAGAACAAGAAGGAGAACACCAAGAACTCCAAGATCTAGATCCAAGGGTTCCCTCACATAGAGGAGAAAGTGATTGGTGGAAATGTGCATCTAGATCTCCTCTTTCTTTTCCCTCAAAACTAGCAAGAATCCATGGAGGGATTGAGATTTAGCAAGCTCAAGAAGGTCAACAATGGGGAAGAACACGAGCTCAAAGGATAAGGTTCATGGGAAGAAGACCCCTTTATAGGTGGGGAAAATTCCAACCGTTATGCTCACAGCTCAAGATTGAGCGGTAGTACCGCTTCGGCATCACGGTACTACTGCTAGGGGTAGCGGTACTATTGCTAAGGGTAGCGGTACTATCGCTATGAGCGGTACTAAAAATTACATCCGTGCCTACCACCGCTAGACTTGTGACGAGTTTTTGGTCCTGGCGGAAGTAGCCACGAAGTAGCCATGTAGTACTGCTCCAAGCGGTAGTACCGCTCCCAAGGGCGGTAGTAAAAATTACTTCGCTCCTACCCGCTAGTACCGCTGCAGCCTTTTCGAACACCAAAACTACCATAACTTCTGCATTCGGACTCCGAATTCGACGAAACCAAGTTTGTTGGAAAGCTAGGGACAAGGGTAACACAATCTAGAGATAAATACCAATAATAAGCAAATGAGAAAAGGCCCAAAAGAAAATGGTGAGAACCCTTCCTCGGAAAAAACCGGTAAAACCTCCAACACCGAAAACATCATAGAAGACGCATGCAAACTCCGTTTTCGATGAACTCAAGCTTGTCATAAAGATGACCATAAGCTCTAAGACTCACAAAGAGAACCAAACAAGAACCAAGAAACATGATGCAAGGATGCAATGGTTTGATCTCTCGACGAACGATATGATCAAGCTACTCACTTGAGAGCCCCCCTTGATAGTACGGCTATCGATCCTATAACCGGTCTCCCAACTACCACCATGAGACCGGTAAAATAGAAAACCTATCAAGGGCAAACCTTTGCCTTGCACATGATCCACTTGAGCTAGATGATGACGATCTTGTCCTCCTCAAGATGGACCACCTTTCTTGATTGTGTTGGGTCGATGGAGACTAGATGATTGCTCCCCCATACTCCACTATGGGTGAGCCACTCTTCGGCACATCTTCACAAGTCCATTGACACAACAATAGATGGCAAGCTTCAAGCACTTGATCTCTTCGTGATTCTCCACTTGAACTTGCACACGGCAATCTTGATGACGATCACCACTTGATGTCATCCTTTCCATGGGTTGTATGATATCTTCCTCTTGACGCAAGCCCATGGACACGTACCTAACCCCACATAGACTCTCACATAGATCATGGGTTAGTACACAAAGTGCAATGGATAATGCTTACCATACCATGGGATCACTTGATCCCTCTCGGTACATCTTCTACGCTTTGTGAGTTGATCAACTTGATTCACTCTTGACTTAGTCTTGATCAACCTTGAATCTTTCCAACTCTATTCGTTTGGATGATGTCTTGAAGGTAAACATGAATGATCACACAATCTTCTTCTTAAAGACATGCTTGCAATAAGCTCAACACTCACATGACCAATCTTTGGATAATTCCTTAATAGCACCTTGGTCAACACATAAACTCCTTGAAACCAACACATGGACTTCAAGAAATGCCTATGGACAAATCCTTCAAATATAACTCATTGCAACCATTAGTCCATAGAGAATGTCATCAATTACCAAAACCACACATGGCGGCACCGCATGTCCTTTCACACGCGATCGCGAAAATTATTGCAAAGGTGCTCTCCTTAAGGCTTCCCCCCACATGACAAAGCTCGTTTCCAACGCCCAGAGCGCCTTCATCAAAACAAGAAGCATCCATGACAACTTTATGTATATCCGTAATCTCGCTCGGCACCTACACAAGAGCAAGACCCCTTCACTTCTCTTCAAGCTTGATATCCGCAAGGCTTTCGACACCGTGAAGTGGGAGTACTTGCTAGACCTTCTCCAACGGCGAGGATTCCCAAGCAAATTTAGGGACTAGATTGCAGCCCTCCTTTGCTCCTCCTCCTCGAGGATCATCCTCAATGGTATTGCCGGTGAGCCAATTAAACATGGACAGGGCCTTCGGCAAGGGGAACCCGTATCCCCGCTGCTTTTCGTCATCGCCATTGATCCTCTCCAAAGAATTCTTGATGTGGCTACGAGAAAAGGGATCCTCCATAAAATAAGGGGGAGGGGAGCCATGATGAGGACCTACCTCTATGCGGATGATGCGGCTGTCTTCTTGGCTCCGATCAAAAGGGACGTTGACAACCTTGCAGACATTTTGAGGGGCTTCGGTGAGGTCACGGGGCTGTGCACTAACTTCCACAAGAGCTCTTTTGTGCCCATCCGCTGCAATCACCTCGATCTGGGCTGCCTGACCCAGAGGTTACCGGCTGTTAGGACTTCCTTCCCTCTGCGCTACTTGGGGTTTCCTCTCTCAGTTTGGCAACTAAAGTTGGTGGATCTTCAGTTTCTAGTGGACAAGGCTGCAAGCAAGCTAACAACTTATGAGGGCAAAAACATCACCACCATCGGAAGAACGACTCTTGTCAAGTCCGTGATCACCTCCCAAGTGGTCTACCCCGCCACACCGCTAGTTATTCCGCCAACCATCTTGCTCAAAGTCAACAAACTTCAGAGAGCTTTCCTTTGGTCCAGTTCGGACAAGACGACAGGAGCGAAATGCAAGGTGAACTGGGAGATTGTTTGCCGGCCACTTCAATATGGGGGACTTGGGGTCCTTAACACCAACAAGTTTACACGTGCCCTCCGGTTACGATGGCCATGGTATGAATGGAAGGAGCCCACCAAGATGTGGGTGGGGATGGGAAACCCATGCGACGAGGAGGACTTAAATTTTTTCTATGCATCCACCACTATCACCATTGGCAACGGTGCGAAGACCCCCTTTTGGGACTCACCTTGGCTCCTTGGGCGCAAGCCAAAAGACATTGCCCCGCTCATTCACGAAGCGTCAAAGAGAAAGAATTGGAAGGTGCGGGAGGCCCTCTCACACAATGCATGGATCCACAAGATCAAACCACCCACCAACATCTCCACGGAGCACATTACGCAGTTCTTCACTCTGTGGGCGCTTTTGCATGAGGTCCAACTTGATGAACTCACCGAGGATGACATTGTATGGAAGCATACGACTAGTGGGACCTACTCGGCGGCATCTGCTTACAAGGCGCAATTCTTAGGGATGGTTCTCACACCTTTGGATAAAATGGTTTGAAGGCTCCCCCCCGCTGGCGCAAAAGTCAAGTTCTTCGCTTGGCTGGCGTTGCAAGACATAATTTGGACCGCCGATAGATTGGCCAAACGCGGGTGGCCCAACTGTGATCTCTGCCCTCTTTGCAAGAGAGTGCAGGAATGTGGGTCTCATCTCTTCTTCAAATGCCGCTACACACGAAGGCTTTGGTCCTTGATCATTGACAAATACCACATTCACGGTCTTGACACCAATGATTGGCCCCTCTTTGACTCGGTTGAGGCTTGGTGGGCAAGTACTTGCGATAATGGCACGCCAAACCGCCAAGCCAAGGCGTCCCTCACCATGCTTGTTACGTGGACCGTCTGGAATGAGCGAAACGCAAGGGTCTTCAAGCAAGTGTGCCCCTCCACCTGCATTGCTTGACTCCATCGATACTGAGGCCAACCTTTGGGTCATCGCCGGTGCAAAAAAATTAGGGTCTCTTATTTTACGAGAGTGATCTCATGCCGTGTATTGAGTGACTTGTAACAAACTCTTTTCTCCCTTAATTAATGGAAGGCAAAGCTTTTGCCTCCGTTTCAAAAAAAAAAGAAGAGATAGCACGCATCACATGGCCGGCCAAACATTTGTCTGGCTTTTTCCTTGCTCCCTATCCTGTCCCTGATTTGAGACGAACCCGACCCGGCATGATCGGTCTGGTGTTGCTAAGCTGGACATGTGTATGGCGGAACAGCGTGCATGCTCTGCTCTGCTGCTTCAATAACATGTTGGTGGAAGCTCTGCACTGCAGTATAGGAGTAACTGTCACTATCTGAATTAGTGTTACTGCACACAAGTGTGATGTGATGGCATATGTCCGTAGCAAACCCAAATCACAGTTTTTTTGAAAGGGACATACTCGTATATGTGTCTGCATGCATGCATGCATGGCCATGCAGTACTATTTTGATCTCTAGATTCACAAATAATTGTCTTTCTAGAGATTTCAACAGTCGACTACATACTTGAATGAAATGAGTGAATCTACACTTTAAAACATGTCTACATACATCCGTATGTTGTAGTCCATTTGAGATGGCTAGAAAGACAAATATTTAGGAACGGAGGGAGTATCATCATACTGCCAACACAGACACAGGAGGGAAGGGAATCTCTATGGTGCTAATCAATCAACGAGAGTGTCTAACTTGCGACCTCATCATTGTGCATGTATCTGTTGTTGGCCTGTTGTGGAGCGGCGATTCTAACGGCTCTTGTGATGTGATGTGCTGTATGTTTGATTGACCGTACTGTCTGTTGTCCATGGACTGAAACGGTGACAGTTATTTCCTGGAGCAATGGCTGCTGACTGATGTACTAGCAGAGCTTGGTTTGGTCTTATGCCGCTGTCCGGATGCATGATTCAATATGCAATTTCGGGAGGTCACTCACAAAAACATGAGGCTTTTATGGTACTTCATTTTTATAAGACGTTTTAGACAGCTGAAATTGGACTGTTTTGGGTGTTGTCTTAAATGTTTAAACGGTCTTACAAAAGTGAACGGAGGGAGTACATCATACTATCATCAGAATAGCATAGTAGTACTAAAGGATCAACCGTTGATCAGATGGACATTGTAGATTTTTTTCTTATTTCATATAAGGGAAATTTGTTTTGCATCTGCATCCACTTCCTGCGTGGCTAGGGCGACCCGGGCGGCATCCCATCCCCGCCGCCAGAAATTATGTGAAAAATTTAAACATTTTTTGAAATTATGAGCATTTCAAAATCAAAACAAATTTTGAAATCATGAACTTTTTTGAGAATGTAATTTTTTTAAATTATATATTTTGGACATTTTAGTTTATTGAAAATCTGATTTTTTTTATATTTTAAATAATTTTTGAAAATATAACAAAATTTGGAAGTCTGAATATTGTTTGAAAATTTAAAAAATTGTTTTTGAATTTCTGAGCATTTTTTAAAATGTAAACAAATTTAAATCTGAATATTATTTGATTTAAAAGAAATTGAATTTGTAAACATTTTTTTAAACACGTCATCGCTCGCTTTGCTCGTGCATGCTGATCAATGAATGATTGTGTTCTCTCTTCGTGCATGCTACGAGGGTATTTGGATTGAGCTCGAGCATTCTGGGAGGCCCCGTGCAACCTACCAAACACCCGAAAGTGGGTTGAGTAGGGAACTTTTGCCCTCATGCACCCCGAAAACGTATCTGGTGCACCGGGCCATTTGATGCTACGGGTGCACCGAACTCCCTTAGCACATTTTCAAATGTTTCAAAAAATCTGGAAAAGTCTAATGCATTGGCATAATATTAATGTATGTTGTCACCAAATTTCGTATCAAAATTCGAAACATAGCTTGAGATACAAAAAAGATAATTTCGACACTGAATAGTACATAACACAAGTTGGGCTTTAGATTTGGCCCATTATCGCATTGATGTTAAATTTGTCATTTCTGTATCTCGAGCAATGTTTCAAACTTTAACACAAAAATTTATGAAAACATACATTGATGTTATTCCAACGTGCTAGATTTTTTTTTGAAACCTTTTAAAATATATGCTAACGCGTCCGGTGCACCGGATACATTCTCCATGCACTTCACAAGGCCTGCAAGAAGTCTTTTGTTTTCTTGAAAGTACACCCTGTGGTCCATCTTTTATTGATGGGCTGTGGTGCATTCTTGTTCTGGACTGCCGTTTGCCCATCCCCGGCCCGTCGGTGCGTCCAGAAACTGCGCCTGTTATTCCCTCTCTTCGGGGAAAGCAAGTCTGAATGGCCTGCAGCTTGCTGGACGTGGACGACAGGACGAGCCTACTAAATTGCACGCGTTTTAGTCCCACATCGGAGAGGCGGGCGAATGGCTTCCACTTTATAAGAGCAGCATGTGAAGCTTGGAATGTGCCCAAATGGAAGCACACCCGACAAGGCATGAGCCACATCAGGCTCCTGCCGTGGCGGTGGTATGTGCGGTATGCACATTTAGCAACATAAAAAACCCTGGTAAAGATCAACCCACGGCCGCCATCATCGTCTGATGGTACCGGCGCATGACACATGCGCCTGGCTATTCTATTGTTTTTGTCATCTACAAACAAATGTTACCCTGTAGCTTGACAGTCAGCTCCTGCTCCTACAATAATTTTTACTGCAAAAAGATATCAACTGTTGTTGTCCTTGTTGGAATAGACCTTCTCTGTACGATCGATTCCTTCTTGTAAGCCATGGCATTGCCAATATAAATACAACGCGGCCCGAGCAAAGAGTTTAACACTTCCCAATATTCTTATATGGTAATCAGAGCGACTTCTTCCTAAGATCAAAAGGAGATCACATCTAGCCAAGCTATTCTTCAACCTATCGCCATGACTACCGCCTCCACCGACGCCAGCACCATGAGTGCCCTCGCCACGTCCCTTGCATCCACCTCCACCTTCGCCCCTTCCTCCTCGTCCACCCCATCCTTTGCCACACCCCTCGGATCACCCCTAGAAGAAGCTGATGAGGAACAATTACCTCATGTGGAAGGCCATCATGCTGCCCCAAATCAAGGGCGCACAGATGGGCCACCACCTTGATCCGGCGAGCCAGGCGCCACCGGAAACCCTCACCATCACCAAGGATGGGAAGGAGGAGCAGATCGCAAACTTCGCCCGTGTTCTCTGGTATGCACAGCAGCAGCAGGTTCAGGGCTTTCTGATGGGTTCTTTGTCTCGTGAAATTCTTGCACAGGTGGTTACTTTGCAGACACCAGCAGAGGTTTGGGCAGCGATCCAAGCCATGTTTGTTGCTCAAACAGAAGCACAAGCAATCAACACGCGGATAGAACTCACAAATCTCAAGAAGGGAAACATGTCTATGGCAGAATATTTGGCCAAGATCAAGATGCTCACGGACGAGATCGCCTGCACCGGAGCTCCCATGTCCAGAGGCGAGATTGTCTCTCAAGTCCTGGCCGGCCTCGACCTCGACTACAACCCGGTCGTGTCGGCCCTCGCTGCACGGGTTGAACCTGTGTCTGTACAGGAGCTATACACCCAATTTCTCAGCTTTGACGCGCGGCTCAATCTTCTCCATGGGACGAATCTGCGCCAGTCTTCAGCCAATGCCGCCTCGCGTGGCCGCGGCACTGGACGTGATCACCAGGGGAGAAACCGCGGCGGCGGTGGGCGCGGCCGCGGCAACGGCTCAGGTGGGCGACCAGGCGGGAGCGGCTACACCAACAATCACGCTCCTGCCCGTTCTGGAGGGGGTGGCTTCAACAACAATCACGCCCCCTCTGGTCCTTCCTCAAGCAAACGGGTTCGGTGCCAATTATGCAAAAAACCGGGCCATGAGGTCATGGACTGTTGGCACCGTTACGATGAAGATTTTGTCCCTGATGCTCGTCATGCTGCCGCTGCGATCAGGGAACAAGGAGGAGATGGCACAGTCTGGTACGCCGACTCGGGGGCCACTGATCATGTCACCAACGAGCTTGAAAAACTCTCCATGAGGGAGAGATACTTCGGCAACGATCAGATTCACACCGCAAGCGGTGGAGGTATGGATATTTGTCACATTGGTCAAGCATCTATTAATTCCCCTACCCTTAAACGTGATCTTGTTCTAAAAGATGTCCTTCATGTTCCACAAGCCGACAAAAACCTTGCATCTATGTCTCGTTTATCTGCCGATAATAATGTCTTTTTTGAAACTCATCCAACATATTTTTTCATCAAGGATCGGGCAACGAGGGAGCTCATTCACCACGGTAGATGCATTGGAGGCTTGTATCCCATCACATCCGGAGCACTTAGTCAAAAGCGTCGTCGTCAAGTCTACTCCGCCATCAAGCCCTCCTTGGCAAGATGGCATCAAAGATTAGGACATCCTTCTTCGGTCATCGTCAAGCAAGTAGTGAATAAAGGCAATCTTCCATTGTCATCTAGTCAAAATATTGAGTCTGTTTGTGATGCTTGTCAGTGTGCAAAGAGTCACCAACTTCCTTATCCTAAGTCAAGTAGTGTGTCTCGTGCTCCTTTGGAACTTATTTTTAGTGATGTATGGGGTCATGCAAGAGATTCTTTTGGAAGGAAAAAAATATTATGTTAGTTTTATTGATGACTTTAGCAAGTTCACCTGGATATATTTGCTCAAGTTTAAATCTGAAGTTCTTTCCATCTTCCAAGAATTTCAGAAACTTGTTGAGCGTCAGTTTAACAGAAAGATTATTGCAGTCCAAAGTGACTGGGGAGGAGAGTACGAGAAACTCAACTCTTTCTTTCATGATATTGGTATTAGTCATCATGTCTCTTGCCCTCATGCTCATCAGCAGAACGGCTCCGCCGAGCGTAAACATCGCCACATTGTCGAAGTAGGTCTATCCCTTCTAGCTCATGCATCCATGCCCTTAAAATATTGGGATGAAGCCTTTATTGCTGCCACTTATCTTATAAACCATCTTCCTAGCAAAGTGATTGGACATATTACGCCCTTGGAAAAATTGTTTCATCAAAAACCAGACTACAATTCTTTGAGAATCTTCGGGTGTGCTTGCTACCCTAATCTTCGTCTGTATAATCATCACAAACTTGAGTTTCGTTCTACTCAATGTGTGTTTCTTGGTTATAGTAATCTTCACAAACGCCACAAGTGTCTTGAAATTTCTACTGGACGAATCTATATTTCTCGTGATGTTATATTTGATGAAACAATATTCCCTTTTGAAAAGCTTCATCCAAATGCCGGAGCCCTCCTTCGTGCAGAAATTGCACTTCTTCCGGAGTATATGTCTAGTCCAGATCACGGGGTTGAGTTAAATAGTGCTGATCATGTGACTAATTCCAAAGAAAATATGATTTTTGGTGATCAAAGTGCAGCTTCAGGGCGTGATTTCATGCAGAAGGATGCAGCCAATGTTGTCACGGGATCCCAAGAAGATTTGGGCCGCAGCGGAACGGGATCCGAGGAGAATCCTCGCGTCAGGCTGTCAGGTGTGATCCGAGGTGATTCCCTCCGTGTCGCATGCGCCAGCCGCCGACAGCCCAGGCACCGTGGGCCCTTTGAGCCGAGCCAGCACGGGCCGGTGCAGCTCCCCGAGCGCCGCACGCGTGGCTGATGGGCTGGTGGCCGACCAGAGGAGCGCAAGGCCCAAGACTAACGTCTCCCCCGCCGAGGAGACAATCGGTCTGAGGCGACACATGGCGCGGTTCCACTGGAGCACTGATCGCGAGGGAGGTTCCTGCCGTCTAGGATCTGGAGCGATCGGACGCGTCTGGTACAGCGGATCTGGAGCGATCTGACGCGTCTGGTACAACGGATCCGGCCGGATCTTCTGCGGCTGTGAATTTGGCTGAGGATTCTGGTGCACCAGGTATTCCACTTCGACACACGAGGTCTCGGTCCGGTATTGTTAAAAAGAAGGAATACACTGATGGCACTATAAGGTATGATAAAGCTAAACGTGCTTTTCTCACGGGTATGGGTGAGCCAACTCATTTGCATGATGCACTTGCTAGTAAGGAGTGGAAAAAGGCCATGGATGTTGAATATGAAGCACTTATGAAAAACAAACTTGGCATCTAGTACCACCAACAAAAGGCATAAATGTCATAGATTGCAAGTGGGTATACAAAATTAAAAGGAAATCTGATGGAAGCATAGACAGGTACAAGGCAAGGTTAGTTGCAAAAGGTTTCAGGCAGAGATTTGGTATTGACTATGATGATACTTTTAGTCCTGTTGTTAAAGTAGCTACTATCCGACTTGTGCTATCTGTTGCGATTTCCAAGGGTTGGAGCTTAAGGCAGCTAGATGTTCAGAATGCGTTTCTTCATGGTGTTCTGGAAGAAGAGGTTTTTATGCGGCAACCACCAGGTTATGAGAACAAAAGCTCACCTCATTTTGTTTGCAAGTTAGATAAGGCTTTATATGGTTTGAAATAGGCCCCAAGAGCCTGGTACTCAATATTGAGCACTCAATTACAACAACTTGGGTTTACACCATCTAAGGCAGATACATTATTGTATTTCTATCAAAAAGGCATGTCATTATCTATGTTCTAGTATATGTTGATGACATTATTGTTGCTAGTTCAAGTTCAGATGCTACCACTTGTTTGCTTAACGATTTAAAGATGGAGTTTGCTCTTAAGGATCTAGGAGATCTTCATTATTTCCTTGGCATAGAGGTCAAACAGATAAAGGATGGTATACTTGTTTCACAGGAAAAATATGCTCATGATATACTCAGGAGAGTAGGATTGGAAAACTGCAAACCTGTAAGTACACCAATCTCAACTTCAGAGAAACTCACAATTGATAGTGGAGAAGCACTTGGACCTGAGGATGCAACAAAATACAGAAGTGTTGTGGGTGCATTACAATATTTGACTCTTACACGTCCTGATATTTCTTACTCCGTAAATAAAGTGTGTTAATATTTGCATGCACCTACTACTACTCATTGGACTGCGGTTAAAAGAATTGTGAGGTATCTAAAGTTCTCAGAAGGACTTGGACTTAGAATTGTCAAGTCTTTATCTATGCTTGTGACTGCTTACTCAGATGCAGACTGGGCAGGATGTCCTGATGATAGGAGGTCTACAGGTGGATTTGCTGTTTTTCTGGGAACAAATATTATATCATGGAGTGCAAGGAAACAGGCTACAGTTTCAAGGTCAAGTACTGACGCAGAGTATAAGGCTCTAGTAAATGGCACTGCCGAAGTCATGTGGATTCAAACTTTGCTTTGTGAGCTCGGTATTAAGACTCCACAAGCTGCAAGGTTATGGTGTGATAATATTGGTGCAACCTACCTTTCAGCTAATCCTGTTTTCCATGCACGGACTAAACACACACTACAAGAAATATGTCAACTTATGACCTTCTGTCAGTGACCCTCGAAGAATTGGTCATAAATTTATGACCATTTTAGACCAATTGGTCAAAAGCTGTTCAGGGGGCTCCAAACCCTAAACCATTGCGACCATTTTGGTCAGAAAGGTCGTAATTTCCTTACACGAAATGGTCACAAAGCAAACAGTGCTAGTCCGCCGCCTTATTTCTAGTTGTTAATGACCAATATAGAAGGTCATAGCCTTGTAGATTGTGGTGGGTTGTGATGACTAGGCGCCATCTCATCAGTTTTGCCTATGTGTCATGTCCATGTGGCAGTTTTTGCCCTAGGTTGTGAAGCAACCTATATTCCTATCATTCCCAAAATTCCCAAAAAAATCTCATAAATTCTTTGGGGCATATCTTCATCAAATATATAAAAATCCTTCCTTGCCTAGTTCAAAACTAATTCAACAATATTCATTTTCCTATTCTGTTCACAACAACACTTTATGAAGGAAGTGCTATTTATATATTCTTGATTGCCCTCGGAATTTTTGGGCACTCTTTCCTATCCAAATCATTACCGCATGACAAAATTCAGCTCCATTTGCCTAGCAAATCTTCTTCGGCAAATTTCCAAAGTTTTTGTCCACCTAGAAGCATTGTGAAGGAAGTACCTTTTTTATATCTCTAAATGTCATGAAATTTATACAGTTCCTTCATATGTCCAAATTATCACCCTCCTCCAAATTGCAGCTCAGTCAAATCATCTGTGTGAGCCCAGGTTCAATTTATATTTTAATTGGCACGTTGCAAAGCAAGTGTTATATAGACTCCTCCTATTACCCTCAAACTTTTCGGGCACTCTTCCATACCCAAATCATTGCCACATGATAATATTCAGCTCAATTTTCCTAGTAAATCTTTCTCGGGAAATTTCCAAAGTTTCTACCTCGAGAGAAGCTTTGTGAAGTAAGTACTAGCTAGGCTTACCCAAATGATCTGAAAATTTACCAGCGCATGACCATACCTAAGTAACTTACCTACACCAATTTTGAGCTCATTTCATTCATCCAATCTCTCTCACTAGTTTTCCCAAGTTTCTATCCATAGAAGAGCATTGTGAAGGAAGTACTACTTTGGCATGTCCAAATGGTATCAATTTTCCACAATGCTTTCCTATGCCCAAATAACCATCCTTCACAAAATTTCAGCTCACTCCATTCATTATTTTGAGCCCAGCTTCAACATTCATATTTTTGTCCAGCGTGGTACTTTGCAAAGCAAGTACCACCTAGGATCCTCCTTTTGAGCTCAAAATTTGTGAAGACATTCTCCTTAGTAGATGATCATCCTCAGCCAAAACTCACGCCCATTGGCCATGTGCATTTCCCGTACCGCTAATCAAACACTTGGCTGCTAATTCATGTTTGAGCATCGATCGGTCTCCTCGTGAGAATCTTATGTTGTAATTTTCTTCCTAGCACCAACCTGGGGAGTGCCCAACCCACTAGACATGTCTAGGCCACCTAGAACACATGGCAACGCCACGGTCACGCGGTGACCACGCGGCGGGCATGCGAGTTTACGCGCACTAGAGATGGGGCCCTCGGCCACCGCCCAAACCTCGACGTAACGCCACCAAACCATGTATTTATGATTAAATAGGTACTTATGTACCTAGAAATGATTTTGGAAAAATAAATAGCAAACTATGAGGTAAGCTGCAGTTCAAATTTGACCCGCTTCCAAATGAATCGGCGAAAATTTGTCTTTTTCACGAGAGGTGGATCAAAACTTTTTACACCCAACCATTTTGTCAATTGTGCATTAAATATGTCCTAGTATTTTATAAAATTGATTTGGTCCAATTTTGCAACAATTATTTGGTGGTTCCTTCACAAAAAAACCTCCTTTCGCACTCGGAAAATGAAAATGGTTTTTCGTCCAAAGAAAATGAAAACTTCCTTAGGCAACATTGTTTGCCATTTCAATATGCACCCTTGTGCACAATATGAGATCATTTGAACAAACTATGCCACGAATGTGGCCATAAGATTGACCATTTGGCTTGAAAGCCATGAATCTTCGTGAGATGATAGCTCATTTCGAGAACACTTTTTAATATAATTGCCGACATAAGTTTGTTATTTTTCTTGGGAACTTGGCCACATATAATGACACAATGCAAAGGTTTCCCAATTTTTTATTTTTTTTTGAATTTTTTATGCCCGTTTCAAAATGCGGTCAAATGCGGTCAAAATGATAGCTCGATATTTTCCAATTTTGCAACAATTATTTGGTAGTTCCTTCACAAAAAAACCTCTTTTCGGGCACTCGGAAAATGAAAAATGGTTTTTTCGTCCAAAGAAAATGAAAACTTCCTTAGGCATACATCACATATCATTCATCACATTCTTCTTGGCCATATCACATCACATAGCATACCCTGCAAAAACAAGTTAGACGTCCTCTAATTGTTGTTTGCATGTTTTACGTGGCTGCTATGGGTTTCTAGCAAGAACGTTTCTTACCTACGCAAAACCACAACGTGATATGCCAATTGCTATTTACCCTTCATAAGGACCCTTTTCATCGAATCCGTTCAGACTAAAGTGGAGAGGCGGCACCGCTAGCCACCTTATGCACCAAGTGCATGTCGATCGGTGGAACCTGTCTCACGTAAGTGTACGTGTAAGGTCGGTCCGGCCGCTTCATCCCACAATACCGTCGAAACAAGATTGGACTAGTAACGGTAAGCATATTGAACATCATCAACGCCCACAACTACTTTGTGTTCTACTCTTGCAAAGAATCTACGCAATAGACCTAGCTCATGATGCCTTTGTTGGGGAGCGAGCAGAAATTCAAAATTTTCCACGTGTCACCAAGATCTATCTATGGAGAAACTAGCAACGAGGGAAGGAGAGTGCATCTACATACCCTTGTAGATCGCTAAGCGGAAGCGTTCAAGAGAACGGGGTTGAAGGAGTCGACTCGTCGTGATCCAAATCACCGGAGATCCTAGTGCCGAACGGACGACACCTCCACGCTCAACACACGTACAGCCGGTGACGTCTCCCACGCCTTGATCCAACAAGGAGAGAGGAGAGGTTGAGGAAGACTCCATCCAGCAGCAGCACAACGGCGTGGTGGTGATGGAGGAGCGTGACAATCCAAAGAGGCTTCGCCAAGCACCACGGGAGAGGAGGAGGAGGAGAGGTAGGGCTGCGCCTGGAGAGGAGAGGCTCGTGTGTTAGGCAGCCCCAAAACCTGCACTATATATAGGGGAAAGGGAGGGAGGCGCCTAGGGTTTCCCCTAGGGGGGGCGGCGGCAGGCAGATGGGATCTCCCCTTGGGTGACTTGGCCCCCAAGCCGGAGGTGGGAACCCTAGATGGGCGCCCCAACCCCCGGTCACGGGAATAGGTGGGGCGACAGCCCCTTAGTGGGCTGGTTTGCCCCTTCCCTTGGCCCATGAAGCCCCCAACACTTGCTGTGGCTCCCAAACACCTTTCGGTCATGCTGGTCATCACCCGGTACCTCCGGAACACTTCCGGACTCCAAAACCCTTCATCCAATATATCAATCTTTACCTCCGGACCATTCCGGTGAAGGAAATATGCCCTAGAGGCAATAATAAACTTATTATTTATTTCCTTATATCATGATAAATGTTTATTATTCATGCTAGAATTGTATTAACCGGAAACATGATACATGTGTGAATACATAGACAAACATATAGTCACTAGTATGCCTCTACTAGACTATCTCATTAATCAAAGATGGTTATGTTTCCTAACCATAGACATGTGTTGTCATTTGATTAATGGGATCACATCATTAGGAGAATGATGTGACTGACATGACCCATTCCGTTAGCCTAGCACTTGATCGTTTAGTATATTGCTATTGCTTTCTTCATGACTTATACATGTTCCCGTAACTATGAGATTATGCAACTCCGTTTACGGAGGAACACTTTGGTGCTACCAAACGTCACAACGAATCGGGTGATTATAAAGGAGTACTACAGGTGTCTCCAAAGGTACATGTTGGGTTGGCGTATTTGAGATTAGGTTTTGTCACTCCGATTGTCGGAGAGGTATCTCTGGGCCCTCTCGGTAATGCACATCACTATAAGCCTTGCAAGCAATGTAGCTAATGAGTTAGTTATGGAATGATGCATTACGTAACGAGTAAAGAGACTTGCCGGTAACGAGATTGAACTAGGTATTGGATACCGACGATCGAATCTCGGGCAAGTAACATACCGATGAGAAAGGGAACAAAGTATGTTGTTATGCGGTTTGACCGATAAAGATCTTCGTAGAATATGTAGGAGCCAATATGGGCATCCAGGTTCCGCTATTGGTTATTGACCAAGAATAGTTCTAGGTCATGTCTACATAGTTCTCGAACCCGTAGGGTCCGCACGCTTAAGGTTTCGATGACAGTTATATTATGAGTTTATGAGTTTTGATGTACCGAAGGAGTTCGGAGTCCCAGATGAGATCGGGGACATGACGAGGAGTCTCGAAATGGTCGAGACGTAAAGATCGATATATTGGACGACTATATTCGGACATCGGAAAGGTTCCGAGTGATTCGGGTAAATTTCGGAGTACCGGGGAGTTACGGGAATACGGGGAAGAGTATTGGGCCTTAATGGGCCTTAGTGGGAAGGAGCCAGGAGGTGGCGCGCGCCCCTCCCAAGCCCAGTCCGAATTGGACAAGGGGTTTGGGGCGCGGCCCCCCTCTCCCTTCCTTCTCCACTTCCCTCCTTTCCCCCCTTCTCCTAGTTGGACTAGGAAAGAAGGAGTCCTACTCCCGGTGGGAGTAGGACTCCCCTTGGCGCCCTCCTCCTAGGGCCGGCCTCCTCCTCCCTTGCTCCTTTTATATACGAGGCAGGGGGCACCCTGAACACACAAGTTGATCTACGGATCGTTCCTTAGCCGTGTGCGGTGCCCCTCCACCATATTCCACTTCGGTCATATCGTCGCGGAGCTTAAGCGAAGCCCGCGCCCGTGAAGTCATATCGTCGCGGAGCTTAGGCGAAGCCCTGCGTCGATGGAGCATCATCATCGCCACCACGCCGTCGTCGACGGAACTCATCCCCGACGCTTTGCTGGATCGGAGCCCGGGATCGCCATCGAGCTGAACGTGTGCAGAACTCGGAGGTGCCGTGACGTTCGGTGCTTGGATCGGTCGGATCGTGAAGACGACGACTACATCAACCGCGTTGTTATAACGCTTCGCTTTCGGTCTCACGAGGGTACGTGGACAGACACTCTCCCCTCCGTTGCTATGCCATCACCATGGTCTTGCGTGTGCGAGGAAATTTTTGAAATTACTACGTTCCCCAACAATGGCATCCGAGCCTGGTTTTATGCGTTGATGTCATATGCACGAGTAGAACACAAGTGAGTTGTGGGCGATATAAGTCATACTGCTTACCAGCATGTCATACTTTGGTTCAGCGGTATTGTGAGATGAAGCGGCCGGACCGACATTACGCGTGCGCTTACGCGAGACTGGTTTCACCGCCGAGCACTCGTTGCTTAAAGGTGACCGCGAGTGTCTGTTTCTCTCACTTTAGTTGAACCGAGTGTGGCTACGCCCGGTCCTTGCGAAGGTTAAAACAGCACCAACTTGACAAACTATCGTTGTGGTTTTGATGCGTAGGTAAGAACGGTTCTTGCTCAGCCCGTAGCAGCCACGTAAAACTTGCAACAACAAAGTAGAGGACATCTAACTTGTTTTTGCAGGGCATGTTGTGATGTGATGTGGTCAAGACGTGATGCTATATTTTATTGTATGAGATGATCATGTTTTGTAACCGAAGTTATCGGCAACTGGCAGGAGCCATATGGTTGTCGCTTTATTGTATGAAATGCAAAAGCCATGTAATTGCTTTAGTTTATCACTAAGCAGTAGCGATAGTCGTAGAAGCAATAGTTGGCGAGACGGCAACGATGCTACGATGGAGATCAAGGTGTCGCGCCGGTGACGATGGTGATCATGACGGTGCTTCAGAGATGGAGATCACAAGCACAAGATGATGATGGCCATATCATATCACTTATATTGATTGCATGTGATGTTTATCCTTTATGCATCTTATCTTGCTTTGATTGACGGTAGCATTATAAGATGATCTCTCACTAAAATTATCAAGAAGTGTTCTCCCGAGTATGCACCGTTGCGAAAGTTCTTCGTCTTTGAGACACCACGTGATGATCGGGTGTGATAGGCTCTACGCTCAAATACAACGGGTGCAAAACAGTTGCGCACGCCGAATACTCAAGTTAAACTTGACGAGCCTAGCATATAACATATATGGCCTCGAACACGGAGACCGAAGGTCGAGCATGAATCATATAGTAGATATGATCAACATATTGATGTTCACCGTTGAAACTACTCCATCTCACGTGACGATCGGACATGGTGTAGTTGATATGGATCACGTAATCACTTAGAAGATTAGAGGGATGTCTATCTAAGTGGGAGTTCTTAAGTAATATGATTAATTGAACTTTAATTTATCATGAACTTAGTCCTGGTAGTATTTTGCAAATTATGTTGTAGATCAATAGCTCGCGTTGTTGCTTTCATATGGTTATTTTAATGTGTTCCTAGAGAAAATTGTATTGAAAAATGTTAGTAGCAATGTTGCGGATTGGATCCGTGATCTGAGGTTTATCCTCATTGCTGCACAGAAGAATTATGTCCTTGATGCACCGCTAGGTGACAGACCTATTGCAAGAGCAAGATGCAGACGTTATGAACGTTTGGCTAGCTCAATATGATGACTACTTGGTAGTTTAGTGCACCATGCTTAAACGGCTTAGAATCGGGACTTCAAAGACGTTTTGAACGTCATGGACCATATGAGATGTTCCAGGAGTTGAAGTTAATATTTCAAGCAAATACCGAGTTGAGAGATATGAAGTCTCCAACAAGTTCTATAGCTAAAAGATGGAGGAGAATTGCTCAACTAGTGAGCATGTGCTCAGATTGTGCAGGTACTTCAATCGCTTGAATCAAGTGGGAGTTAATCTCCAGATAAGATAGTGATTGACAGAATTCTCTAGTCACCATCACTAAGTTACTAGAACTTCGTGATGAACTATAGTATGCAAGGGATGACGAAAACGATTCCCGAGCTCTTCGTGATGTTGAAATCGACGAAGGTAGAAATCGAGAAAGAGCATCAAGTGTTGATGATTGACAAGACCACTAGTTTCAAGAAAAGGGAAAAGGCAAAGAAAGGGGAACTTCAAGTAGAATGACAAGCAAGTTGTCACTCCCACGAAGAAACCCAAAGCTGAACCAAAGCCTGAAACTGAGTGCTTACACTGCATAGGAAATGGTCACTGGAAACAAAAATACCCGAGATATTTGGTGGATAAGAAGGATGGCAAAGTGAACAAGGGTATATTTGATATACAGGTTATTGATGTGTGCTTTACTAGTGTTTATAGTAGCCCCTGAGTATTTGATACTTGTTCGGTTGCTAAGATTAGTAACTCGAACCAGGAGTTACAGAATAAACAGAGACTAGTTGAAGGGGAAGTGACGATGAGTGTTGGAAGTAGTTCCAAGATTGATATGATCATCATCACACACTCCCTATACTATCGAGATTAGTGTTATAGTAGCCCTGAGTATTTGATACTTGTTCGGTTGCTAAGATTAGTAACTCAAATAGGAGTTCTGAATAAAATGAAACTAGTTGAAGGGCAGTAACGATGAGTGTTGGAAGTAGTTCCAAGATTGATATGATCATCATCGCACACTCCCTATACTTTCGGGATTAGTGTTAAACCTAAATAAATGTTATTTGGCGTTTATGTTGAGCATAAATATGATTTGATCATGTTTATTGTAATACGTTATTCATTTAAAGTCAAAGAATAATTGTTGTTCTGTTTACATGAATAAAACCTTCAATGGTCATACACCCAATAAAAATAGTTTGTTGGATCTCGATCGTAGTGATACACATATTCATAATATTGATGCCAAAAGATGCAAAGTTAATAATGATAGTGCAACTCATTTGTGGCACTGCCGTTTAGGTCATATTGGTGTAAAGCGCATGAAGAAACTCCATGCTAAATGGGATTTTGGAATCACTTGATTATGAATCACTTGATGCCTGCGAACCATGCCTTATGGGCAAGATGACTAAAGACTCTGTTCTCCGGAACAATGGAGCGAGCAAATGACTTATTGGAAATAATACATACTGATGTATGCGGTCCGATGAGTGTTAAAGATCACGGCAAGTATCGTTATTTTCTGACCTTCACAGATGATTTGAGCAGATATGGGTATATCTACTTGATGAACCACAAGTGTGAAACATTTGAAAAGTTCAAAGAATTACAGAGTGAAGTGAAGAATCATCGTAACAAGAAAATAAAAGTTTCTACGATATGATCGCAGAGGAAAAATATTTGAGTTGCGAGTTTGGCCTTTAGTTAAAACAATGTGAAATAGTTTCACTACTCACGCCACCTGGAACACCACAGCATAATGGTGTGTCCGAACGTCAGAATCAAGCACTTTATTGGATATGGTGCGATCTATGATGTATCTTACCGATTTACCACTATCGTTTTGGGGTTATGCATTAGAGACAGCTGCATTCACGTTTAATAGGGCACCATCTAAATCCGTTGAGATGACACCGTATGAACTATGGTTTAGCAGTAAACCTAAGCTGTCGTTTCTTAAAGTTTGGAGTTGTGATGCTTATGTGAAAAAGTTTTCACCTGATAAGCTTGAACCCAAATCGGAGAAGTGCGTCTTCATAGAATACCCAAAGGTAACTATTGGGTACACCTTCTATCACAGATCCGAAAGCAAGATATTTGTTGCTAAGATGGATCATTTCTAGAGAAGAAGTTTCTCTCGAAAGAAGTGAGTGTGAGGAAAGTAGAACTTGATGAGGTAATTGTACCTTCTCCTATATTGGAGAGTAGTTCATCACAGAAATCAGTTTAAGTGATTCCTACACCAATTAGTGAGGAAGTTAATGATGATGATCATGAAACTTCAGATCAAGTTGCTACCAGACCTCGTAGGTCTTCCAGAGTAAGATCCGCACCAAAGTGGTACGGTAATCCTATTCTAAAAGTCATGTTACTAGACCATGATGAACCTGCGAACTATGAGGAAGCGATGATGAGCCCAGATTCCGCGAAATGGCTTGAGGCCATAAAATCTGAGATAGGATCCATATATAAGAACAAAGTGTGGACTTTGGTTGACCTGCTCGATGATCAGCAAGTCAAGTTAAATAAATGGATCTTCAAGAGGAAGACGGACACTGATAGTAGTGTTACTATCTACAAAGCTCAACTTGTCAAAAAAGGTTTTCGACAAGTTCAAGGTGTTGACTACAATGAGATTTTCTCAACTGTAGCGATGCTTAAAGTCTGTCCGAATCATGTTAGCAATTGCCACATTTTATGAAATCTGGCAAATGGATGTCAAAACTACATTCTTTAATGGATTTATTAAAGAAGAGTTGTATATGATGCAACCAGAAGGTTTTGTCAATCCTAAAGGAACTAACAAAATGTGCAAGCTCCAGCAATCCATCTATGGACTGGTGCAAGCATCTCGGAGTTGGAAAACACACTTTGATAAGTTGATCAAAGCATAGAGTGTTATACAGACTTACGGTGAAGCCTGTATTTATAAGAAAGTGAGTGGGAGCACTACAGCCTTTCTGATAAGTATATGTGAATGACATATTGTTGATCGGAAATAATGTAGAATTATTCTGCAAAGCATAAAGGAGTGTTTGAAAGGAGTTTTTTCAAAGAAAGACCTCGGTGAAGCTGCTTACATATTGAGCATCAAGATCTATAGAGATAGATCAAGACGCTTGATAAGTTTTTCAATGAATACATACCTTGACAAGATTTTGAAGTAGTTCAAAATGGAATAGTCAAAGAAAGAGTTCTTGCCTGTGTTACAAGGTGTGAGATTGAGTAAGACTCAAAACCCGACCACGGCAGAAGATAGAAAGAGAATGAAAGTCATTCCCTATGCATCAGCCATAGGTTCTATAAAGTATGTCATGTCTTGTGTACGGATCTATTGCATACCCTACCACTAAGCTTGGCAAGGAGTGCAATAGTGATCTAGGAGTAGATCAATGGACAGCGGTCAAAATTATCCTTAGTAGAATAAGGATATGTTTCTCGATTATGGAAGTGAAAAAGGTTCGTCGTAAAGGGTTACGTCGATGCAAGTTTTAACACTAATCTAGATGACTCGACTCTTAACTGGATACATATTGAAAGTGGGAGCAATTAGCTAGAGTAGCTCCGTGCGAGCATTGTAGACATAGAAATTTGCAAAATACTTACGGCTCTGAATGTGACAGACCGTTGACTAAAATTATCTCACAAGCAAAACATGATCACACCTTAGTACTCTTTGGGTGTTAATCACATAGCGATGTGAACTAGATTACTGACTCTAGTAAACCCTTTGGGTGTTGGTCACATGTCGATGTGAACTATGGGTGTTAACCACATATAGATGTGAACTATTGATGTTAATCACATAGCGATGTGAACTAGATTATTCACTCTAGTAAACCCTTTGGGTGTTGATCACATGACGATGTGAACTATGGGTATTATCACATACAGATGTGAATATTAGTGTTGAATCACATGATGATGTGAATTAGATTATTGACTCTAGTGCAAGTGGGAGACTGAAGGAAATATGCCCTAGAGGCAATAATAAAGTTATTATTTATTTCCTTATATCATGATAAATGTTTATTATTCATGCTAGAATTGTATTAACCGGAAACATGATACATGTGTGAATACATAGACAAACATATAGTCACTAGTATGCCTCTACTAGACTAGCTCATTAATCAAAGATGGTTATGTTTCCTAACCATAGACATGTGTTGTTATTTGATTAATGGGATCACATCATTAGGAGAATGATATGATTGACATGACCCATTCCGTTAGCCTAGCACTTGATCGTTTAGTATATTGCTATTGCTTTCTTCATGACTTATACATGTTCCTGTAACTATGAGATTATGCAACTCCGTTTACGGAGGAACACTTTGGTGCTACCAAACGTCACAACGTAACTGGGTGATTATAAAGGAGTACTACAGGTGTCTCCAAAGGTACATGTTGGGTTGGCGTATTTCGAGATTAGGTTTTGTCACTCCGATTGTCGGAGAGGTATCTCTGGGCCCTCTCGGTAATGCACATCACTATAAGCCTTGCAAGCAATGTAGCTAATGAGTTAGTTATGGAATGATGCATTACGTAACGAGTAAAGAGACTTGCCAGTAACGAGATTGAACTAGGTATTGGATACCGACGATCGAATCTCGGGCAAGTAACATACCGATGAGAAAGGGAACAAAGTATGTTGTTATGCGGTTTGACCGATAAAGATCTTCAGTAGAATATGTAGGAGCCAATATGGGCATCCAGGTTCCGCTATTGGTTATTGACCAAGAATAGTTCTAGGTCATGTCTACATAGTTCTCGAACCCGTAGGGTCCGCACGCTTAAGGTTTCGATGATGCTTATATTATGAGTTTATGAGTTTTGATGTACCGAAGGAGTTCGGAGTCCCAGATGAGATCGGGGACATGACGAGGAGTCTCGAAATGGTCGAGACGTAAAGATCGATATATTGGACGACTATATTCGACATCGGAAAGGTTCCAGTGATTGGGTAAATTTGAGTACCGGGAGTTACGGGAATACGGGGAAGAGTATTGGGCCTTAATGGGCCTTAGTGGGAAGGAGCCGAGGAGGTGGCGCGCCCTCCCAAGCCCAGTCCGAATTGGACAAGGGGTTTGGGCGCGGCCCCCTCTCCCTTCCTTCTCCACTTCCTCCTTTCCCCCTTCTCCTAGTTGGACTAGGAAGAAGGAGTCCTACTCCCGGTGGGAGTAGGACTCCCCTTGGCGCCCTCCTCCTAGGGCCGGCCTCCTCCTCCTTGCTCCTTTATATACGGGGCAGGGGGCACCCAGAACACACAAGTTGATCTACGGATCGTTCCTTAGCCGCAGCGGTGCCCCCTCCACCATATTCCACTTCGGTCATATCGTCAAGCTTAGGCGAAGCCCTGCGCGCCGTGAAGTCATATCGTCGCGGAGCTTAGGCGAAGCCCTGCGTCGATGGAGCATCATCATCGTCACCACGCCGTCGTCTTGTGGAACTCATCCCCGACGCTTTGCTGGATCGGAGCCCGGGGATCGTCATCGAGCTGAACGTGTGCAGAACTCGGAGGTGCCGTACGTTCGGTGCTTGGATCGGTCGGATCGTGAAGACGTACGACTACATCAACCGCGTTGTTATAATGCTTCCGCTTTCGGTCTACGAGGGTACGTGGACAGACACTCTCCCCTCCCGTTGCTATGCCATCACCATGGTCTTGCGTGTGCGTAGGAAATTTTTTGAAATTACTACGTTTCCCAACATCCGGAACTCCTCGTGACGTCCGGGATCTCATCCGGGACTCCGAACAACATTCGGTAACCACGTATATCTATTCCCTATAACCCTAGCGTCACCGAACCTTAAGTGTGTAGACCCTACGGGTTCAGGAACCATGCGGACATGACCGAGACGTTCTCTGATCAATAACCAACAGCGGGATCTGGATACCCATGTTGGCTCCCACATGTTCCACGATGATCTCATCGGATGAACCACGATGTCGAGGATTCAATCAATCCCGTATTCAATTCCCTTTGTCTAGCGGTATTGTACTTGCCCGAGATTCGATCGTCGGTATCCCGATACCTTGTTCAATCTCGTTACTGGCAAGTCTCTTTACTCGTTCCATAACACATCATCCCGTGATCAACCCTTGGTCACATTGTGCACATTATGATGATGTCCTACCGAGTGGGCCCAGAGATACCTCTCCGTCAACCGGAGTGACAAATCCCAGTCTCGATTCGTGCCAACCTAACAGACACTTTCGGAGATACCTGTAGTGCACCTTTATAGCCACCCAGTTACGTTGTGACGTTTGGTACACCCAAAGCATTCCTACGGTATCCGGGAGTTGCACAATCTCATGGTCTAAGGAAAAGATACTTGACATTAGAAAAGCTTTAGCATACGAACTACACGATCTTTGTGCTAGGCTTAGGATTGGGTCTTGTCCATCACATCATTCTCCTAATGATGTGATCCCGTTATCAACGACATCCAATGTCCATGGTCAGGAAACTGTAACCATCTATTGATCAACGAGCTAGTCAACTAGAGGCTTACTAGGGACATGGTGTTGTCTATGTACCCACACATGTATCTGAGTTTCCTATCAATACAATTATAGCATGGATCATAAACTATTATCATGAACAAGGAAATATAATAATAACTAATTTATTATTGCCTCTAGGGCATATTTCCAACAGTCTCCCACTTGCACTAGAGTCAATAATCTAGTTCACATCGCTATGTGATGAACACTCATAGGTCAAATCGCCATGTGACCAACATCCAAAGAGTTTACTAGTGTCATTAAACTAGTTCACATCATCATGTGATTAAGACTCAATGAGTTCTGGGGTTTGATCATGTTTTGCTTGTGAGAGCGGTTTTAGTCAACGGATCTGAACCTTTCAGATCCGTGTGTGCTTTGCAAATTTCTAGGTCATATTATAAATGCTGTTTCCACACTCCATTTGAAACTATTCCAAATGGTTGCTCCACTATACGTATCCGGTTTGCTACTCAGAGTCACTCGGATAGGTGTTAAAGCTGTTGGGGAACGTAGCAGAAATTCAAAATTTTCCTACGTGTCACCAAGATCTATCTATGGAGAAACCAGCAACGAGGGGAAGGAGAGTGCATCTACATACCCTTGTAGATCGCTAAGCGGAAGCGTTCATGTGAACGGGGTTGAAGGAGTCGTACTCGTCGTGATCCAAATCACCGATGATCCTAGTGCCGAACGGACAACACCTCCGCGTTCAACACACGTACAGCCCGGTGACGTCTCCCATGCCTTGATCCAGCAAGGAGAGAGGGAGAGGTTGAGGAAGACTCCATCCAGCAGCAACACAACGGCGTGGTGGTGGTGGAGGAGCGTGGCAATCCCGCAGGGCTTCGCCAAGCACCAAGGGAGAGGAGGAGGAGGAGAGGCAGGGCTGCACCAAGAGGGAGAGAACTCATGTCTTGGGCAGCCCAAAACCTCAAGTATATATAGGGGAAAGGGGCTGTGCCCCTTTAGGGTTTCCCACCCCAGGGGTGCGGCCAGCCCTAGATGGGACTTGGGGCGGTTAAGAGGGGAGGAGTGCCTCCCAAGTCAAGTGGAGGCCCTCCCCTTAGGGTTCCCCTCCCATGCAAATGGGCCTTGGGGGCTGGTGCCCCTGGCCCATTAAGGCTAGGGCGCCCCTCACAGCCCATGCTACTGTATTGGACGTGGTGGAACAATTTCCGGACCTCCGGACCCCTCCGAATCCTCCGAACCTTTCGAAGCTTCCGGTACAATACCGAAAAACCCGAACTTTTTCGGAACCCGAACAACAACTTTCCATATATAAATCTTTACCTCCGGACCATTCCGAACTCCTCGTGACGTCCGGGATCTCATCCGGACTCGAACAACATTCGGTAACCACATACATGTTGGGGAACGAGTAATTTCAAAAATTTTCCTACGATCACGCAAGACCATGGTGATGGCATAGCAACGAGAGGGGAGAGTGTCCGTCCACGCCCTCGTGAGACAGAAGCGGAGCGTTATATTAACGCTGTTGATGTAGTCGACGTCTTCACGATCCGACCGATCCAAGCACCGTTACTCCGGTACCTCCGAGTTCTTGGCACACGTTCAGCTCAATGACGATCCCCGAGCTCCGATCCAGCAAAGCGTCGGGGAAGGAGTTCCGTCAGCACGACGGCGTGGTGACGATCTTGATGTTCTACCGTCGCAGGGCTTCGCCTAAGCACCGCTACAATATGACCGAGGTGGAATATGGTGGAGGGGGGCACCGCACACGGCTAAGGAACGATCCGTAGATCAACTTGTGTGTTCTAGGGTGCCCCCCCTGCCCCCGTATATAAAGGAGCAAGGGGGAGGGCCGGCCAGCCTTGGGGCGCACCAAGGGAGGGGGGAGTCCTCCTCCTAGTAGAGTAGGACTCCCTTTCCTAGTCCTACTAGGAAGAGGGAAGGGGAAGGAAAGAGAGAGAGAGAGAGAGAAGGGGGCTGCGCCTCCTAGTCCAATTCGGACTCCCCATGGAGGGGCGCACCACCTCTTGGTGCAGCCCTCTCTCCCTCTTGGCCCAATAAGGCCCATAACTTCCCGGGGTTCCGTAACCCTCCGGCACTCGGTTTTCTCCGAAACTTCCGGAACCTTTCCGTGTCCGAATATAACCATCCAATATATCAATCTTTATGTCTCGACCATTTCGAGACTCCTCGTCATGTCCGTGATCACATCCGGGACTCGAACTCCTTGGTACATCAAAATACATAAACTCATAATAACCGTCATTGAAACCTTAAGCGTGCGGACCCTACGGTTCGAGAACTATGTAGACATGACCTAGAACTATTCTCGGTCAATAACCAATAGCGGAACCTGGATGCTCATATTGGTTCCTACATATTCTACGAAGATCTTTATCGGTCAAACCGCATAACAACATACGTTGTTCCCTTTGTCATCGGTATGTTACTTTCCCGAGATTCGATCGTCGGTATCCAATACCTAGTTTAATCTCGTTACCGGAAAGTCTCTTTACTCGTTCCGTAATACATCATCTCACAACTAACTCTTTAGTTGCAATGCTTGCAAGGCTTTATGTGATGTGTATTACCGAGAAGGCCTAGAGATACCTCTCCGACAATCGGAGTGACAAAACCTAATCTCAAATCGCCAACCCAACAAGTACCTTTGGAGACACCTGTAGTACTCCTTTATAATCACCCATTACGTTGTGACGTTTGGTAGTACCCAAAGTGTTCCTCCGTAAACGGAGTTGCATAATCTCATAGTTACAGGAACATGTATGGGTCATGAAGAAAGCATTAACATACTAAACGATCAAGTGTTAAGCTAACGGAATGGGTCATGTCAATCAGATCATTCAACTAATGATGTGACCTTGTTAATCAAACAACAACTCCTTGTTCATGGTTAGGAAACATAACCATCTTTGATTAACAAGCTAGTCAAGTAGAGGCATACTAGTGACATACTGTTTGTCTATATATTCACACATGTATTATGTTTCCGGTTAATACAATTCTAGCATGAATAATAAACATTTATCATGATATAAGGAAATAAATAATAACTTTATTATTGCCTCTAGGGCATATTTCCTTCAGTCTCCCACTTGCACTAGAGTCAATAATCTAGATCACATCACCATGTGATTAACATCGATAGTTCACATCATCATGTGATTAACACCCATAATTCACATCGCCATGTGACCAAGACCCAAAGGGTTTACTAGATTCAGTAATCTAGTTCACATCGCTATGTGATTAACACCCAAAGAGTATTAAGGTATGATCATGTTTTGCTCGTGAGAGAAGCTTTAGTCAACGGGTCTGTCACATTCAGAGCCGTATCTATTTTGCAAATATTCTATGTCTACAATGCTCTGCACGGAGCTACTCTAGCTAATTGCTCCCACTTTCAATATGTATCCAGATTGAGACTTAGAGTCATCTGGATCAGTGTAAAATGCTTGCATCGATGTAATTCTTTACGACGGGCTTTTTACACCTCCATAATTGAGAAATATTTCCTTAGTCCTCACTAAGGATGTTCTTGACCAATGTCCATGATCTACTCCTAGATCACCATTGTACTCCTTGCCAAATTCAGAGCAAGGTATACAATAGGTCGGTACATAGCATAGCATACTTTATAGAACCTATGACTGAGGCATAGGGAATGACTTTCATTCTCTTTTCTATTTTCTGCCGTGGTTGGGATTTGAGTCTTACTCAATTTCACACCTTGCAACACAGCAAGAACTTTTCTTTGACCGTTCCATTTTGAACTACTTCAAAATCTTGTCAAGGTATGTATTCATTGAAAAACTTATCAAGCGTCTCGATCTATCTCTATAGATCTTGATGCTCAATATGTAAGCAGCTTCACCGAGGTCTTTCTTTGAAAAACACTCCTTTCAAACACTCCTTTATGCTTTGCAGAATAATTCTACATTATTTCCGATCAACAATATGTCATTCACATATACTTATCAGAAAGGCTGTAGTGCTCCCACTCACTTTCTTGTAAATACAGGCCTTTCCAAAAAGTCTGTATAAAATCATATGCTTTGATCAACACATCAAAAGCGTATATTCCAACTCCGAGATGCTTGCACCAGTCCATTGATGGATCGCTGGAGCTTGCACATTTTGTTAGCACCTTTAGGATTGACAAAACCTTCTGGTTGCATCATATACAACTCTTCTTTAATAAATCCATTAAAGAATGTAGTTTTGACATCCATTTGCCAGATTTCATAAAATGTGGCAATTGCTAACATGATTCGGACAGACTCAAGCATCGGTACAGTTGAGAAAGTCTCATTGTAGTCAACACCTTGAACTTGTCGAAAACCTTTTTGTGACAAGTCGAGCTTTGTAGATAGTAACACCACTATCAGTGTCTGTCTTCCTCTTGAAAATCCATTTATTTAACATGGCTTGCTGATCATAGAGCAAGTCAATCAAAGTCCATACTTTGTTCTCATACATGGATCCTATCTCAGATTTCATGGCCTCAAGCCATTTCATGAATCTGGGCTCATCATCGCTTCCTCATAGTTCGTAGGTTCATCATGGTCTAGTAACATGACTTCCGAACATGATTACCGTACCACTCAGTGCGGATCTCACTCTGGAAGACCTACGAGGTTTGGTAGCAACTTGATCTGAAGTTTCATGATCATCATCATTAACTTCCTTACTAATTGGTGTAGGAATCACTGGAACTGATTCCTGTGATGAACTACTTTCCAATAAGGGAGAAGGTACAATTACCTCATCAAGTTCTACTTTCCTCCCACTCACTTCTTTCGAGAGAAACTTCTTCTTTAGAAAGGATCCATCTTAGCAACAAATATCTTGCTTTCGGATCTGTGATAGAAGGTGTACCCAATAGTTACCTTTGGGTATTCTATGAAGACGCATTTCTCGATTTGGGTTCGAGCTTATCGGTGAAAACTTTTCACATAAGCATCACAACTCCAAACTTTAAGAAACGACAGCTTAGGTTTATTGCTAAACCATAGTTCATACGGTGTCATTTCAACGGATTTAGATGGTGCCCTATTAAACGTGAATGCAGCTGTCTTTAATGCATAACCCCAAAACGATAGTGGTAAATCGGTAAGATACATCATAGATCGCACCATATCAAAATAAAGTACGGTTTCTGACGTTCGGACACACCATAATGTTGTGGTGTTCCGGTGGCGTGAGCTGTGAAACTATTCCACATTGTTTTCATTGAAGACCAAACTCAGAACTCAAATATTCATCTCCACGATCAGATCGCAGAAACTTTATTTTCTTGTTGCGATGATTTTCCACTTCACTCTGAAATTCTTTGAACCTTTCAACTATTTCAGACTTATGTTTCATCAAGTAGATATACCCATATCTACTCAAATCATCTTGTGAAGGTCAGAAAAATAACGATACTTGCCACGAGCATCAACATTCATTGGATCGCATACATCGGTATGTATTATTTCCAATAAGTCAGTAGCTTGTTCCATTGTTCCAGAGAACGGAGTTTTAGTCATCTTGCCCAAAAGGCACGGTTCGCAAGCATCAAATGATTCATAATCAAGTGATTCCAAAAGTCCATCTGCATGGAGTTTTCTTCATGCGCTTTACACCAATATGACCTAAACGGCGAGTGCCACAAATAAGTTGCACTATCATTATTAACTTTGCATCTTTTGGTTTCAATATTATGAATATGTGTATCACTATGATCGAGATCCAATGAACCATTTTCATTGGGTGTGTAACCATATAAGGTTTTATTCATGTAAGCAGAACAACAATTTATTCTCTTACTTAAATGAATAACAGTATTGCAATAAACATGATCAAATCATATTTATGCTCAACACCAAATAACACTTATTTAGGTTCCACACTAATCCCGAAAGTATAGGGAGTGTGCGATGATGATCATATCAATCTTAGAACTACTTCCAACACTCATCGTCACTTCCCTTCAACTAGTCTCTGTTTATTCGCAACTCCTGTTTGAGTTACTACTCTTAGCAACCGAACCAGTATCAAATACCGAGGGTTACTACGAACACTAGTAAAATACACATCAATAATTTGTATATCAAATATACCTTTGTTCACTTTGCCATCCTTCTTATCCGCCAAATACTTGGGGTAGTTCCGCTTCAAAGGACCAGTTCCATTGTAGCAAAAGCACTTAGTCTCGTGCTTAGATCCAGACTTGGGCTTCTTCACTCGAGCAGCAACTTGCTTGCCGCTCTTCTTGAAGTTCCCTTCTTCCCTTTGCCCTTTTCCTTGAGACTAGTGGTCTTGTCAACCATCAACACTTGATGTTTTTCTTGATTTCTACCTTCACGATTTTAGCATCGCGAAGAGCTTGGGAATTGTTTTCGTCATCCCTTGCATATTATAGTTCATCACGAAGTTCTAGTAACTTTAGTGATGGTGACTAGAGAATTCTGTCAATCACTATCTTATCTGGAAGATTAACTCCCACTTGATTCAAGCGATTGAAGTACTCAGACAATCTGAGCACATGCTCACTAGTTGAGCGATTCTCCTCCATCTTTTAGCTATAGAACTTGTTGGAGACTTCATATCTCTCAACTCGGTATTTGCTTGAAATATTAACTTCAATTCCTGGAACATCTCATATGGTCCATGACGCTCAAAACGTCTTTGAAGTCCCGATTCTAAGCCGTTAAGCATGGTGCACTAAACTATCAAGTAGTCATCATATTGAGCTAGCCAAACGTTCATAACGTCGTGATCCGCTCCTGCAATAGGTCATCACCTAGCGGTGCATTAAGGACATAATTCTTCTGCTCAGCAATGAGGATAAACCTCAGATCACGGATCCAATCCGCATCATTGCTACTAACATCTTTCAATACAATTTCCTCTAGGAACACATATAAAAAAAAATATAGGGAAGCAACAACGCGAGCTATTGATCTACAACATAATCTGCAAAATACTACCAGGACTAAGTTCATGATAAATTAAAGTTCAATTAATCATATTACTTAAGAACTCCCACTTAGACAGACATCTCTCTAGTCATCTAAGTGATCACGTGATCCAAATCAACTAAACCATAACCGATCATCACGTGAGATGGAGTAGTTTTCAATGGTGAACATCACTATGTTGATCATATCTACTATATGATTCACGCCGACCTTTCGGTCTCCGTGTTCGAGGCCATATCTGCATATGCTAGGCTCGTCAAGTTTAACTGAGTATTCTGCGTGTGCAAAACTGGCTTGCACCCGTTGTAGATGGACGAGAGCTTATCACACCCGATCATCACGTGGTGTGCGGGCACGACGAACTTTGGCAACGGTGCATACTCGGGAGAACACGTCTTGATAATTTTAGTGAGAGATCATCTTAAAATGCTACCGTCAATCAAAGCAAGATAAGATGCATAAAGGATAAACATCACATGCAATCAATATAAGTGATATGATATGGCCATCATCATCTTGTGCTTGTGATCTCCATCTCAAGCACCGCCATGATCACCATCGTCACCGCGCGACACCTTGATCTCCATCGTAGCATCGTTGTCGTCTCGCCAACTATTGCTTCTACGACTATCGCTACCGCTTAGTGATAAAGTAAAGCAATTACATGGCGTTTGCATTTCATACAATAAAGCGACAACCATATGGCTCCTGCCAGTTGCCGATAACTTGGTTACAAAACATGATCATCTCATACAATAAAATATAGCATCACGTCTTGACCATATCACATCACAACATGCCCTGCAAAAACAAGTTAGACGTCCTCTACTTTGTTGTTGCAAGTTTTACGTGGCTGCTATGGGCTGAGCAAGAACCGTTCTTACCTACGCATCAAAACCACAACGATACTTCGTCAAATAGACTCCGTTTTAACCTTCTCAAGGACCGGGCGTAGCCACACTCGGTTCAACTAAAGTGAGAGAGACAGACACCCGCCGGTCACCTTTAAGCAACGAGTGCTCACAGCGGTGAAACCAGTCTCGCGTAAGCGTAACGCGTAATGTCGGTCCGGCCGCTTCATCTCACAATACCGCTGAACCAAAGTATGACATGCTGGTAGGTAGTATGACTTGTATCGCCCACAACTCACTTGTGTTCTACTCGTGCATATGACATCAACGCATAAAACCAGGCTCGGATGCCTTTGTTGGGGAACGTAGTAATTTCAAAAATTTTCCTACGATCACGCAAGACCATGGTGATGGCATAGCAACGAGAGGGAGAGTGTCTGTCCACGCCCTCGTGAGACCGAAGCGGAAGCGTTATATTAACGCGGTTGATGTAGTCGTACGTCTTCACGATCCGACCGATCCAAGCACCGTTACTCCGGTACCTCCGAGTTCTTGGCACACGTTCAGCTCAATGACGATCCCCGAGCTCCGATCCAGCAAAGCGTCGGGGAAGGAGTTCCGTCAGCACGACGGCGTGGTGACGATCTTGATGTTCTACCGTCGCAGGGCTTCGCCTAAGCACCGCTACAATATGACCGAGGTGGAATATGGTGGAGGGGGGCACCGCACACGGCTAAGGAACGATCCGTAGATCAACTTGTGTGTTCTAGGGTGCCCCCCTGCCCCCGTATATAAAGGAGCAAGGGGAGGGCCGGCCAGCCTTGGGGCGCACCAAGGGAGGGGGGAGTCCTCCTCCTAGTAGGAGTAGGACTCCCTTTCCTAGTCCTACTAGGAAGAGGAAGGGGAAGGAAGAGAGGGAGAGGAGAGGGAAGGGGGCTGCGCCCCCTCCTAGTCCATTCGGACTCCCCATGGGGGCGCACCACCTCTTGGTGCAGCCCTCTCTCTCCCTCTTGGCCCAATAAGGCCCATAACTTCCCGGGGTTCGGTAACCCCTCCGGCACTCCGGTTTTCTCCGAAACTTCCGAACCTTTCCGTGTCCGAATATAACCATCCAATATATCAATCTTTATGTCTCGACCATTTCGAGACTCCTCGTCATGTCCGTGATCACATCCGGGACTCGAACTCCTTCGGTACATCAAAATACATAAACTCATAATAACCGTCATTGAAACCTTAAGCGTGCGGACCCTACGGTTCGAGAACTATGTAGACATGACCTAGAACTATTCTCGGTCAATAACCAATAGCGGAACCTGGATGCTCATATTGGTTCCTACATATTCTCTGAAGATCTTTATCGGTCAAACCGCATAACAACATACGTTGTTCCCTTTGTCATCGGTATGTTACTTTCCGAGATTCGATCGTCGGTATCCAATACCTAGTTTAATCTCGTTACGGAAAGTCTCTTTACTCGTTCCGTAATACATCATCTCACAACTAACTCTTTAGTTGCAATGCTTGCAAGGCTTTATGTGATGTGTATTACCGAGAAGGCCTAGAGATACCTCTCCGACAATCGGAGTGACAAAACCTAATCTCAAATCGCCAACCCAACAAGTACCTTTGGAGACACCTGTAGTACTCCTTTATAATCACCCGATTACGTTGTGACGTTTGGTAGTACCAAAGTGTTCCTCCGTAAACGGAGTTGCATAATCTCATAGTTACAGGAACATGTATGGGTCATGAAGAAAGCATTAACATACTAAACGATCAAGTGTTAAGCTAACGGAATGGGTCATGTCAATCAGATCATTCAACTAATGATGTGACCTTGTTAATCAAACAACAACTCCTTGTTCATGGTTAGGAAACATAACCATCTTTGATTAACAAGCTAGTCAAGTAGAGGCATACTAGTGACATACTGTTTGTCTATATATTCACACATGTATTATGTTTCCGGTTAATACAATTCTAGCATGAATAATAAACATTTATCATGATATAAGGAAATAAATAATAACTTTATTATTGCCTCTAGGGCATATTTCCTTCAATACAATCTTCCTTTATAACCCTAGCGTCATCGAACCTTAAGTGTGTAGACCCTACGGGTTCGGGAACCATGCAGACATGACCGAGACGTTCTCCGGTCAATAACCAACAGCGGGATCTGGATACCCATGTTGGCTCCCACATGTTCCACGATGATCTCATCGGATGAACCATGATGTCAAGGACTCAATCGATCCCGTATACAATTCCCTTTGTCTAGCGGTATTGTACTTGCCCGAGATTCGATCGTCGGTATCCCGATACCTTGTTCAATCTCGTTTCCGGCAAGTCTCTTTACTCGTTCCGTAACACATCATCCCGTGATCAACCCCTTGGTCACATTGTGCACATTATGATGATGTCCTACCGAGTGGGCCCAGAGATACCTCTCCGCTTATACGGAGTGACAAATCCAGTCTCGATTCGTGCCAACCCAATGACACTTTCGGAGATACCTGTAGTGCACCTTTATAGCCACCCGATTCGTTGTGACGTTTGGTACACCCAAAGCATTCCTACGGTATCCGGAGTTGCACAATCTCATGGTCTAAGGAAATGATACATGACATTAGAAAAGCTTTAGCATACTGAACTACGATCTTTGTGCTAGGCTTAGGATTGGGTCTTGTCCATCACATCATTCTCCTAATGATGTGATCCGTTATCAACGACATCCAATGTCCATGGTCAGAAACCGTAACCATCTATTGATCAACGAGCTAGTCAACTAGAGGCTTGCTAGGGACATGGTGTTGTCTATGTATCCACACATGTATTTGAGTTTCCTATCAATACAATTATAGCATGGATAATAAACGATTATCATGAACAAGGAAATATAATAATAACTAATTTATTATTGCCTCTAGGGCATATTTCCAACAGTCTCCCACTTGCACTAGAGTCAATAATCTAGTTCACATCGTCATGTGATTAACACTGATAGGTCACATCGCCATGTGACCAACACCCAAAGAGTTTACTAGTGTCTGTAAACTAGTTCACATCATCATGTGATTTAGGCTCAATGAGTTCTGAGGTTTGATCATGTTTTGCTTGTGAGAGAGGTTTTAGTCAACGAGTTTTAGTCAACGGGTCTGAACCTTTCAGATCCGTGTGTGCTTTGCAAATTTCTAGGTCATATTATAAATGCTGCTTCCACGCCCCACTTGGAGCTATTCCAAATGGTTGTTCCACTATACGTATCCTGTTTGCTTCTTAGAGTCATTCGGATAGGTGTTAATGCTTGCATCGACGTAACCCTTTACGCCGAACTCTTTATCACCTCCATAATCGAGAAACATGTCCTTATTTACTCCAAGGACAATTTTGACCGCTGTCCAATGATCCATTCCTAGATCATTCTTGTACCCCTTGACTGACTCATGGCAAGGCACACTTCCGGTGCGGTACACAGCATAGCATACTATAGAGCCTATGTCTGAAGCATAGGGGACGACCTTCGTCCTTTCTCTCTTTTCTGCCGTGGTCGAGCTTTTAACTCTTAACTTCATACCTTACAACTCAGGCAAGAACTCCTTCTTTGACTGATCCATCTTGAACACTTTCAAGATTATGTCAAGGTATGTGCTCATTTGAAAGTATTATTAAACATTTTGATCTATCTTATAGATCTTGATGCTTATTGTTCAAGTAACCTAATCCAGGTTTTCTATTGAAAAACACTTATCAAATAACCCTATATGCTTTCCAGAAATTCTACATCATTTCTGATCAACAATATGTCAACAACATATACTCATCAGAAATTCTATAGTGCTCCCACTCACTTCTTTGGAAATACAAGTTTCTCATAAACTTTGTATAAACCTAAAATCTTTGATCATCTTATCAAAGTGCACATTCCAACTCCGAGATGCTTACTCCAGTCCATGGAAGGATCGCTAGAGCTAGCATACCTTTTAGCATCCTTAGGATCGACAAAACTTTTCTGATTGTATCACATACAACCTTTCCTTACGTAAACTGGTAAGGAAACTCGTTTTGACATCCATCTGCCAGATTTCATAAATGCAGCTTATGCTAACATGATTCCGACGGACTTAAGCATCGCTACGGATGAGAAAATCTCATCGTAGTCAACTCCTTGAACTTGTGAAAAACTCTTCGCCACAAGTCGAGCTTCATAGACGGTGACATTACCGTCCACGTCCGTCTTCTTCTTAAAGATCCATTTATTGCAATGGCTTGCCAATCATCGGGCAAGTCCACCAAAGTCCATGCTTTGTTATGATACATGGATCCTATCTCGGATTTCATGGCTTCTAACCATTTGTCGGAATTTGGGCCCACCATCGCTTCCCCATAGCTCGTAGGTTTATCAAGACAGGATCACCGTACCACTCTGAAGCAGTACGCGTCCTTGTCGTCCTACGAGGTTCGGTAGTGACTTGACCCGAAGCTTCATGATCACTATCATAAGCTTCCACTTCAATTGGTGTAGGTGCCACGGGAACAACTTCCTGTGCCCTGCTACACACTAGTTGAAGTGATGGTTCAATAACCTCATCAAGTCTCCACCATCTCCCACTCAACTTTCCGAGACAAACTTTTCCTCGAGAAACGACTCGATTCAAGAAACAATCCCTATTGCTTTCGGATCTGAATTAGGAGGTATACCCAACTGTTTTGGGTGTCCTATGAAGATGTATTTTATCCGCTTTGGGTTCGAGCTTATCAACCTGAAACTTTTTCACACAAGCGTCGTAGCCCCAAACTTTTAAGAAATGGCAGCTTAGGTTTCTCTAAACCATAGTTCATACGGTGTCATCTCAATGGAATTACGTGGTACCCTATTAAAGTGAGTGCGGTTGTCTCTAATGCCTAACCCATGAAACGATAGTGGTAATTCGATAAGAGACATCATGGTACGCACCATATCTAATAGGGTGCAACTATGATGTTCGGACACACCATCACACTATGGTGTTCAGGCGGTATTAGTTGTGAAACAATTTCCACAATGTCTCAATTGTGTACCAAACTCGCAACTCAGATATTCATCTCTATGATCACATCACAGACATTTTATCCTCTTGTCACGAAGATCTTCAACTTCACTCTGAAATTACTTGAACCATTCAATAATTCAGACTTGAGTTTCATCAAGTAAATATACTTAACATCTACTCGAATCATCTGTGAAGTAAGAACATAACGATATTCACCGCATGCCTCAGCACTCATTGGACTGCACACATCAAAATGTGTCACTTCAACAAGTTGCTATCTTGTTCCATCTTACTAAAACCGAGGCTTTTCAGTCATCTCGCCCATGTGGTATGATTTGCATATCTCAAGTGATTCAAAATCAAGTGAGTCCAAACCATCCATCTGAATGGAGTTTCATCATGCGTATACACTAATAGACATGGTTTGCATGTCTCAAACTTTTCAAAAACGAGTGAGTCCAAAGATCCATCAACATGGAGCTTCTTCATGCGTTTTATACCAATATGACTTACATGGCAGTGCCACAAGTAAGTGGTACCATCATTACTATCTTATATCTTTTGGCATGAAAATGTGTATTACTATGATCGAGATTCAATAAACCATTCCTTTAGGTGCAAGACCATTGAAGGTATTATTCAAATAAATAGAGTAACCATTATTCTCCTTAAATGAATAACCGTATTGCGATAGACATAATCCAATCATGTCTATGCTCAACGCAAACACCTAATAACAATTATTTAGGTTTAACATCAATCTCGATGGTAGAGGGAGCGTGCGATGCTTGATCACATCAACCTTGGAAACACTTCCAACACATATCGTCACTCACCTTTAGCTAGTCTCTGTTTATTCCGTAGCTTTTGTTTGAGTTACTAACTCTTAGCAACCGAACGGTATCTAATACCCTGGTGCTACTAGGAGTACTAGTAAAGTACACATTAACATAATGTATATCAATATACTTCTATCGACCTTGCCAGCCTTCTTATCTACCAAGTATCTAGGGTAATTCTGCTCCGATGGCTGTTCCCTTATTACGAAGCACTTAGTCTCGGGTTTGGGTTCAACCTTGGGTTTCTTCACTGGAGCAGCAGCTGATTTGCCGTTTCATGAAGTATCCCTTCTTGCCCTTGCCCTTATTGAAACTAGTGGTTTCACCAACCATCAACAATTGATGCTCCTTCTTGATTTCTACTTTCGCGGTGTCAAACATCACGAATACTTCAAGGATCAGCATATCTATCCCTGATATGTTATAGTTCATCACGAAGCTCTAGCAGCTTGGTGGCAATGACTTTGGAGAAACATCACTATCTCTCCTGGAAGATCAACTCCCACTCGATTCAAGTGATTGTTGCACTCAGACAATCTGAGCACAAGCTCATCGATTGAGCTTTCTCCCTTAGTTTGCAGGCTAAGAAAATCGTCGGAGGTCTCATACCTCTTGACGTGGGCACGAGCCTGAAATCCCAATTTCAGCCCTCGAAACATCTCATATGTTTCGCGACGTTTCGAAAACGTCTTTGGTGCCTCAACTCTAAACCGTTTAACTGAACTATCACGTAGTTATCAAAACGTGTATGTCCGATGTTCGCAACATCCACAAACGACGTTTGGGGTTCAGCACACTGAGCGGTGCATTAAGGACATAAGCTTTCTCTCGTCCGCATAATCGCCATGTCAACTTTCAACTATATTTTCTCTAGGAACATATCTAAACAGTGGAACTAAAGCGCGAGCTTACGACATAATTTGCAAAAGGTCTTTTGACTATGTTCAAGATAATTAAGTTCATCTTATGAACTCCCACTCAGATAGACATCCCTCTGGTCATCTAAGTGATTACATGATCCGAGTCAACTAGGCCGTGTCCGATCATCACGTGAGACGGACTAGTCATCATCGGTGAACATCTTCATGTTGATCGTATCTACTATACGACTCATGCTCGACCTTTCGGTCTCTGTGTTCCGAGGCCATGTCTGTACATGCTAGGCTCGTCAAGTTAACCCCAAGTGTTTTTGCTGTGTAAATCTGTCTTACACCCGTTGTATGTGAACGTAAGAATCCATCACACCCGATCATCACGTGGTGCTTAGAAGCGACGAACTGTAGCAACGGTGCACAGTCAGGGGAGAACACTTCTTGAAATTGTTGTAAGGGATCATCTTATTTACTACCGTCGTTCTAAGTAAACAAGATGCATAAACATAATAAACATCACATGCAATTATATAGTAGTGACATGATATGGCCAATATCATATAGCTCCATTGATCTCCATCTTCGGGGCTCCATGATCATCATCGTCACCGGCATGACACCATGATCTCCATCATCGTGTCTTCATGAAGTTGTCTCGCCAACTATTACTTCTACTACTATGGCTACGGTTAGCAATAAAGTAAAGTTATTACATGGCGTTGTTTAATGACACGCAGGCCATACAATAAATTAAGACAACTCCTATGGCTCCTGCGGTTGTCATACTCAACGACATGCAAGTCGTGAATCCTATTACAAGAACATGATCAATCTCATACATCACATATCATTCATCACATTCTTCTTGGCCATATCACATAGCATACCCTGCAAAAACAAGTTAGGCGTCCTCTAATTGTTGTTTGCATGTTTTACGTGGCTGCTATGGGTTTCTAGCAAGTACGTTTCTTACCTACGCAAAACCACAACGTGATATGCCAATTGCTATTTACCCTTCATAAGGACCCTTTTCATCGAATCCGTTCCGACTAAAGTGGGAGAGCGGCACCGCTAGCCACCTTATGCACCAAGTGCATGTCGGTCGGTGGAACCTGTCTCACGAAATGCGTGTAAGGTCGGTCCGGCCGCTTCATCCCACAATACCGTCGAAACAAGATTGGACTAGTAACGGTAAGCATATTGAACAACATCAACGCCCACAACTACTTTGTGTTCTACTCGTGCAAAGAATCTACGCAATAGACCTAGCTCATGATGCCCTTTGTTGGGGGCGTGAGCAGAAATTCAAAATTTTCCTACGTGTCACCAAGATCTATCTATGGAGAAACCAGCAACGAGGGGAAGGAGAGTGCATCTACATACCCTTGTAGATCGCTAAGCGGAAGCGTTCATGTGAACGGGGTTGAAGGAGTCGTACTCTTCGTGATCCAAATTACCGATGATCCTAGTGCCGAACGGACAGCACCTCCGCGTTCAACACACGTACAGCCCGGTGACGTCTCCCATGCCTTGATCCAGCAAGGAGAGAGGGAGAGGTTGAGGAAGACTCCATCCAGCAGCAACACAACGGCGTGGTGGTGATGGAGGAGCGTGACAATCCAGCAGGGCTTCGCCAAGCACCACGGGAGAGGAGGAGGAGGAGAGGTAGGGCTGCGCCTGGAGAGGAGAGGCTCTCGTGTGTTAGGCAGCCCCAAAACCTCCACTATATAGAGGGGAAAGGGAGGGAGGCGCCTAGGGTTTCCCTAGGGGGGCGGCTGCAGGCAGATGGGATCTCCCCTTGGGTGACTTGGCCCCAAGCCAGGAGGTGGGAACCCTAGATGGGGCCCCAAACCCCCTGGTCACGCTGGAATAGGTGAGGCGCACAGCCCCTTAGTGGGCTGGTTTGCCCCTTCCTTGGCCCATGAAGCCCCCAACACTTGCCGGGCTCCCGAAACACCTTTCGGTCATGCTGGTCATCACCCGGTACCTCCGGAACACTTCCGGACTCCAAAACCCTTCATCCAATATATCAATCTTTACCTCCGGACCATTCCGGAACTCCTCGTGACGTCTGGGATCTCATCCGGGACTCCGAACAACATTCGGTAACCACGTATATCTATTCCCTATAACCCTAGCGTCACCGAACCTTAAGTGTGTAGACCCTACGGGTTCGGGAACCATGCAGACATGACCGAGACGTTCTCTGATCAATAACCAACAGCGGGATCTGGATACCCATGTTGGCTCCCACATGTTCCACGATGATCTCATCGGATGAACCACGAAGTCGAGGATTCAATCAATCCCGTATTCAATTCCCTTTGTCTAGCGGTATTGTACTTGCCCGAGATTCGATCGTCGGTATCCCGATACCTTGTTCAATCTCGTTACTGGCAAGTCTCTTTACTCGTTCCGTAACACATCATCCCGTGATCAACCCCTTGGTCACATTGTGCACATTATGATGATGTCCTACCGAGTGGGCCCAGAGATACCTCTCCGTCAACCGGAGTGACAAATCCCAGTCTCGATTCGTGCCAACCCAACAGACACTTTCGGAGATACCTGTAGTGCACCTTTATAGCCACCCGATTCGTTGTGACGTTTGGTACACCCAAAGCATTCCTACGGTATCCGGAGTTGCACAATCTTATGGTCTAAGGAAAAGATACTTGACATTAGAAAAGCTTTAGCATACTGAACTACGATCTTTGTGCTAGGCTTAGGATTGGGTCTTGTCCATCACATCATTCTCCTAATGATGTGATCCGTTATCAACGACATCCAATGTCCATGGTCAGGAAGCTGTAACCATCTATTGATCAACAAGCTAGTCAACTAGAGGCTTACTAGGGACATGGTGTTGCCTATGTACCCACACATGTATCTGAGTTTCCTATCAATACAATTATAGCATGGATAATAAGCGATTATCATGAACAAGGAAATATAATAATAACTAATTTATTATTGCCTCTAGGGCATATTTCCAACACCTTGTGCACAATATGAGATCATTTGAACAAACTATGCCACGAATGTGGCCATAAGATTGATCATTTGGCTTGAAAGCCATGAATCTTCAGAGATGATAGCTCATTTCTGAGAACACTTTTTTAAAATAATTGCCGTATTACAAGTTTGTTATTTTTCTTGGGAACTTGGCCACATATAATGACACAATGCGAAGGTTTCCCAATTTTTTGATTTTTTTTGAATTTTTTATGCCCTTTTCAAAATGCGGTCAAAACGGCGGGCTTGACCGTTCCTAGCTAGTGGTTGAATCTTGGAAAACTTTTGGTGTTTCTCTGATTAAATAGATACTTATGTACCTAGAAATGATTTTTGTAAAAAATAAATAGCGAACTATGAGGCAGCTGCAGTTCAAATTTGACCCGCTTCCAACTGAATCGGCGGAAATTTGTCTTTTTCACGAGAGGTGGATCAAAACTTTTTACACCCAACCATTTTGTCAATTGTGCATTAAATATGTCCTAGTATTTTAGAAAATCAATATTTTCCAATTTTGCAACAATTATTTGGTAGTTCCTTCACAAAAAAACCTCCTTTCGCACTCGGAAAATGAAAATGGTTTTTCGTCCAAAGAAAATGAAAACTTCCTTAGGCAACATTGTTTTCCATTCCAATATGCACCCTTGTGCACAATATGAGATCATTTGAACAAACTATGCCACGAATGTGGCCATAAGATTGATCATTTGGCTTGAAAGCCATGAATCTTCGAGATGATAGCTCATTTCGAGAACACTTTTTAAAATAATTGCCGTATTACAAGTTTGTTATTTTTCTTTGGAACTTGGCCACATATAATGACACAATCGAAGGTTACCCAATTTTTGATTTTTTTGAATTTTTATGCCCGTTTCAAAATGCGGTCAAAGCGGCGGGCTTGACCGTTCCTAGCTAGTGGTTGAATCTTGGAAAACTTTTGGTGTTTCTCTAATTAAATAGATACTTATGTACCTAGAAATGATTTTTGTAAAAATAAATAGCGAACTATGAGGCAGTTGTAGTTTAAATTTGACCCGCTTCCAACCTGAATCCATGGAAATTTGTCTTTTTCACGAGAGGTGGATCAAAACTTTTACACCCAACCATTTTGTCAATTGTGCATTAAATATGTCCTAGTATTTTATAAAATTGATTTGGTCCAATTTTGCAACAATTATTTGGTAGTCCTTCACAAAAAACATCCTTTTAGCACACGGAAAATTAAAATGGTTTTTCGTCCAAAGAAAATGAAAACTTCCTTAGGCAACATTGTTTGCCATTCCAATATGCACCCTTGTGCACAATATGAGATCATTTGAACAAACAATGCCACGAATGTGACCATAAGATTGATCATTTGGCTTGAAAGCCATGAATCTTCAGAGATGATAGCTCATTTCTGAGAACACTTTTTTAAAATAATTGCCGTATTACAAGTTTGTTATTTTTCTTGGGAACTTGGCCACATATAATGACACAATGCGAAGGTTTCCCAATTTTTTGAATTGTTTTGAATTTTTTATGCCCGTTTCAAAATGCGGTCAAAGCAGCGGGCTTGACCGTTCCTAGCTAGTGGTTGAATCTTGGAAAACTTTTGGTGTTTCTCTGATTAAATAGATACTTATGTACCTAGAAATGATTTTGTAAAAATAAATAGCGAACTATGAGGCAGCTGCAGTTCAAATTTGACCCGCTTCAAATTGAATCGGTGGAAAATTGTATTTTTCACGAGAGGTGGATCAAAACTTTTTACACCCAACCATTTTGTCAATTGTGCATTAAATATGTCCTAGTATTTTAGAAAATTGATTTGGTCCAATTTTGCAACAATTATTTGGTAGTTCCTTCACAAAAAAACCTCCTTTCGGGCACACGGAAAATTAAAAATGGTTTTTTCGTCCAAAGAAAATGAAAACTTCCTTAGGCAACATTGTTTGCCATTCCATTATGCACCCTTGTGCACAATATGAGATCATTTGAACAAACTATGCCACGAATGTGGCCATAAGATTGATCATTTGGCTTGAAAGCCATGAATCTTCAGAGATGATAGCTCATTTCTGAGAACACTTTTTTAAAATAATTGCCGTATTACAAGTTTGTTATTTTTCTTGGGAACTTGGCCACATATAATGACACAATGCGAAGGTTTCCCAATTTTTTGATTTTTTTTGAATTTTTTATGCCCGTTTCAAAATGCGGTCAAAACGGCGGGCTTGACCGTTCCTAGCTAGTGGTTGAATCTTGGAAAACTTTTGGTGTTTCTCTGATTAAATAGATACTTATGTACCTAGAAATGATTTTTGTAAAAAATAAATAGCGAATTATGAGGCAGCTGCAGTTCAAATTTGACCCGCTTCCAGCTGAATCGGCGGAAATTTGTCTTTTTCACGAGAGGTGGATCAAAACTTTTTACACCCAACCATTTTGTCAATTGTGCATTAAATATGTCCTAGTATTTTAGAAAATTGATTTGGTCCAATTTTGCAACAATTATTTGGTAGTTCCTTCACAAAAAAACCTCCTTTAGACTACGGAAAATTAAAATGGTTTTTTCGTCCAAAGAAAATGAAAACTTCCTTAGGCAACATTGTTTGCCATTCCAATATGCACCCTTGTGCACAATATGAGATCATTTGAACAAACTATGCCACGAATGTGGCCATAAGATTGATCATTTGGCTTGAAAGCCATGAATCTTCAAAGATGATAGCTCATTTCTGAGAACACTTTTTTAAAATAATTGCCGTATTACAAGTTTGTTATTTTTCCTGGGAACTTGGCCACATATAATGACACAATGCGCAGGTTTCCCAATTTTTTGATTTTTTTTGAATTTTTTATGCCCGTTTCAAAATGCGGTCAAAGCGGTGGGCTTGACTGTTCCTAGCTAGTGGTTGAATCTTGGAAAACTTTTGGTGTTTCTCTGATTAAATAGATACTTATGTACCTAGAAATGATTTTTGTAAAAATAAATAGCGAACTATGAGGCAGCTGCAGTTCAAATTTGACCCGCTTCCAATTTGAATCGGTGGAAATTTGTCTTTTTCACGAGAGGTGGATCAAAACTTTTTACACCCAACCATTTTGTCAATTGTGCATTAAATATGTCCTAGTATTTTATAAAATTGATTTGGTCCAATTTTGCAACAATTATTTGGTAGTTCCTTCACAAAAAAACCTCCTTTCGGGCACACGGAAAATTAAAAATGGTTTTTTCGTCCAAAGAAAATGAAAACTTCCTTAGGCAACATTGTTTGCCATTCCAATATGCACCCTTGTGCACAATATGAGATCATTTGAACAAACTATGCCACGAATGTGGCCATAAGATTGATCATTTGGCTTGAAAGCCATGAATCTTCAGAGATGATAGCTCATTTCGAGAACACTTTTTAAAATAATTGCCGTATTACAAGTTTGTTATTTTCTTGGGAACTTGGCCACATATAATGACACAATGCGAAGGTTTCCCAATTTTTTGATTTTTTTTGAATTTTTTATGCCCGTTTCAAAATGCGGTCAAAACGGCGGGCTTGACCGTTCCTAGCTAGTGGTTGAATCTTGGAAAACTTTTGGTGTTTCTCTGATTAAATAGATACTTATGTACCTAGAAATGATTTTTGTAAAAAATAAATAGCGAACTATGAGGCAGCTGCAGTTCAAATTTGACCCGCTTCCAACTGAATCGGCGGAAATTTGTCTTTTTCACGAGAGGTGGATCAAAACTTTTTACACCCAACCATTTTGTCAATTGTGCATTAAATATGTCCTAGTATTTTAGAAAATTGATTTGGTCCAATTTTGCAACAATTATTTGGTAGTTCCTTCACAAAAAAACCTCCTTTCAGGCACACGGAAAATTAAAATGGTTTTTCGTCCAAAGAAAATGAAAACTTCCTTAGGCAACATTGTTTGCCATTCCAATATGCACCCTTGTGCACAATATGAGATCATTTGAACAAACTATGCCACTAATGTGGCCATAAGATTGATCATTTGGCTTGAAAGCCATGAATCTTGAGATGATAGCTCATTTCTGAGAACACTTTTTTAAAATAATTGCCGTATTACAAGTTTGTTATTTTTCTTGGGAACTTGGCCACATATAATGACACAATGCGAAGGTTTCCCAATTTTTTGATTTTTTAAATTTTTATGCCCGTTTCAAAATGCGATCAAAACGGCGGGTTTGACCGTTCCTAGCTAGTGGTTGAATCTTGGAAAACTTTTGGTGTTTCTCTGATTAAATAGATACTTATGTACCTAGAAATGATTTTTGTAAAAAATAAATAGCGAACTATGAGGCAGCTGTAGTTTAAATTTGACCCGCTTCCGGTGAATCGGTGGAAATTTGTCTTTTTCACGAGAGGTGGATCAAAACTTTTACACCCAACCATTTTGTCAATTGTGCATTAAATATGTCCTAGTATTTTAGAAAATTGATTTGGTCCAATTTTGCAACAATTATTTGGTAGTTCCTTCACAAAAAACCTCCTTTCAGCACTACGGAAAATTAAAATGGTTTTTCGTCCAAAGAAAATGAAAACTTCCTTAGGCAACATTGTTTGCCATTCCAATATGCACCCTTGTGCACAATATGAGATCATTTGAACAAACTATGCCACGAATGTGGCCATAAGATTGATCATTTGGCTTGAAAGCCATGAATCTTCAGAGATGATAGCTCATTTCTGAGAACACTTTTTTAAAATAATTGTCGTATTACAAGTTTGTTATTTTTCTTGGGAACTTGGCCACATATAATGACACAATGCGAAGGTTTCCCAATTTTTTGATTTTTTTTGAATTTTTTATGCCCGTTTCAAAATGCGGTCAAAACGGCGGGCTTGACCGTTCCTAGCTAGTGGTTGAAACTTGGAAAACTTTTGGTGTTTCTCTGATTAAATTGATACTTATGTACCTAGAAATGATTTTGTAAAAAATAAATAGCGAACTATGAGGCAGCTGCAGTTCAAATTTGACCCGCTTCCAGCTGAATCGGCGGAAATTTGTCTTTTTCATGAGAGGTGGATCAAAACTTTTTACACCCAACCATTTTGTCAATTGTGCATTAAATATGTCCTAGTATTTTAGAAAATTGATTTGGTCCAATTTTGCAACAATTATTTGGTAGTTCCTTCACAAAAAACCTCCTTTAGCACACGGAAAATTAAAAATGGTTTTTTCGTCCAAAGAAAATGAAAACTTCCTTAGGCAACATTGTTTGCCATTCCAATATGCACCCTTGTGCACAATATGAGATCATTTGAACAAACTATGCCACGAATGTGGCCATAAGATTGATCATTTGGCTTGAAAGCCATGAATCTTCAGAGATGATAGCTCATTTCTGAGAACACTTTTTTAAAATAATTGCCGTATTACAAGTTTGTTATTTTTCTTGGGAACTTGGCCACATATAATGACACAATGCGAAGGTTTCCCAATTTTTTGATTTTTTTTGAATTTTTTATGCCCGTTTCAAAATGCGGTCAAAACGGCGGGCTTGACCGTTCCTAGCTAGTGGTTGAATCTTGGAAAACTTTTGGTGTTTCTCTGATTAAATAGATACTTATGTACCTAGAAATGATTTTTGTAAAAAATAAATAGCGAACTATGAGGCAGCTGCAGTTCAAATTTGACCCGCTTCCGGTGAATCCATGGAAATTTGTCTTTTTCACGAGAGGTGGATCAAAACTTTTACACCCAACCATTTTGTCAATTGTGCATTAAATATGTCCTAGTATTTTAGAAAATTGATTTGGTCCAATTTTGCAACAATTATTTGGTAGTTCCTTCACAAAAAAACCTCCTTTCGGGCACACTTAAAATTAAAAATGGTTTTTCGTCCAAAGAAAATGAAAACTTCCTTAGGCAACATTGTTTGCCATTCCAATATGCACCCTTTTGCACAATATGAGATCATTTGAACAAACTATGCCACGAATGTGGCCATAAGATTGATCATTTGGCTTGAAAGCCATGAATATTCAGAGATGATAGCTCATTTCCGAGAACACTTTTTTAAAATAATTGCCGTATTACAAGTTTGTTATTTTTCTTGGGAACTTGGCCACATATAATGACACAATGCGAAGGTTTCCCAATTTTTTGATTTTTTTTGAATTTTTTATGCCCGTTTCAAAATGGCGGGCTTGACCGTTCCTAGCTAGTGGTTGAATCTTGGAAAACTTTTGGTGTTTCTCTGATTAAATAGATACTTATGTACCTAGAAATGATTTTTGTAAAAAATAAATAGCGAACTATGAGGCAGCTGCAGTTCAAATTTGACCCGCTTCAAATTGAATCATGGAAATTTGTCTTTTTCACGAGAGGTGGATCAAAACTTTTTACACCCAACCATTTTGTCAATTGTGCATTAAATATGTCCTAGTATTTTAGAAAATTGATTTGGTCCAATTTTGCAACAATTATTTGGTAGTTCCTTCACAAAAAAACCTCCTTTCGGGCACACGGAAAATTAAAAATGGTTTTTTCGTCCAAAGAAAATGAAAACTTCCTTAGGCAACATTGTTTGCCATTTCAATATGCACCCTTGTGCACAATATGAGATCATTTGAACAAACTATGCCACGAATGTGGCCATAAGATTGATCATTTGGCTTGAAAGCCATGAATCTTCAGAGATGATAGCTCATTTCTGAGAACACTTTTTTAAAATAATTGCCGTATTACAAGTTTGTTATTTTTCTTGGGAACTTGGCCACATATAATGACACAATGCGAAGGTTTCCCAATTTTTTAATTTTTTTTTGAGTTTTTTATGCCCGTTTCAAAATGGCGGGCTTGACCGTTCCTAGCTAGTGGTTGAATCTTGGAAAACTTTTGGTGTTTCTCTGATTAAATAGATACTTATGTACCTAGAAATGATTTTGTAAAAATAAATAGCGAACTATGAGGCAGCTGCAGTTCAAATTTGACCCGCTTCGGTGAATCGGTGGAAATTTGTCTTTTTCACGAGAGGTGGATCAAAACTTTTACACCCAACCATTTTGTCAATTGTGCATTAAATATGTCCTAGTATTTTAGAAAATTGATTTGGTCCAATTTTGCAACAATTATTTGGTAGTTCCTTCACAAAAAACCTCCTTTAGCACACGGAAAATTAAAATGGTTTTTCGTCCAAACAAAATGAAAACTTCCTTAGGCAACATTGTTTGCCATTCCAATATGCACCCTTGTGCACAATATGAGATCATTTGAACAAACTATGCCACTAATGTGGCCATAAGATTGATCATTTGGCTTGAAAGCCATGAATCTTGAGATGATAGCTCATTTCGAGAACACTTTTTAAAATAATTGCCGTATTACAAGTTTGTTATTTTTCTTGGGAACTTGGCCACATATAATGACACAATGCGAAGGTTTCCCAATTTTTGATTTTTTGAATTTTTATGCCCGTTTCAAAATGGCGGGCTTGACCGTTCTAGCTAGTGGTTGAATCTTGGAAAACTTTTGGTGTTTCTCTGATTAAATAGATACTTATGTACCTAGAAATGATTTTTGTAAAAATAAATAGCGAACTATGAGGCAGCTGCAGTTCAAATTTGACCCGCTTCCGGTGAATCATGGAAATTTGTCTTTTTCACGAGAGGTGGATCAAAACTTTTTACACCCAACCATTTTGTCAATTGTACATTAAATATGTCCTAGTATTTTAGAAAATTGATTTGGTCCAATTTTGCAACAATTATTTGGTAGTTCCTTCAAAAAAAACCTCCTTTTGGGCACACGGAAAATTAAAAATGGTTTTTTCGTCCAAAGAAAATGAAAACTTCCTTAAGTAGTCCAATATATAACCCCATCATCATCATTAAGTAGTAAATCGACCCAGGCAGAGGCATATGCTAGTAGCATAAATACCCAAAACAGAAAATGTAAAAGTACGATACTATACATACGCATCGATTGATTATTTGGGGCCTTCTCCTACTGCGAGAGAAGAGAAGGTTGCGGTTGTGATCCACGGAGTCCCGGGCAGCAACCACGCCGTACACGGATAACGGCCACTCGAAGCCGCCTTTGATCTCGGCGAGCTTGACCGAGAAGATCTGCAGGGGCCGTGCCCAGGACGCCATCATGCACGCTGGGTTTAGGCGTCAGGTGTGTCAGGTGCATGGAGCTCACTTGCGCTGCATGCACGGAAGCACCAAGGTGAAAGACCATGAGTTAACCCTAAACGAAATTGAGTAAGGATGCATGCACGTTAGGCGTTGGCGTTGTGTTTGCTCACTCATGTCTTGAAGGAACCGCACGGCAGGATGACTCGGATCCCCATCGATTTTCCCAGCTACTCCTGTAGTAGGCGAAATCCTCCTCCTCGGCCGCCATCTCCTCCTTCTCCGCAGCCGGTTGCTCGGCCTGACTTCCCGCATCGATCTCGTCATCGTCATCAACCTCCAATTTTTCAAAAGATGTTGGTAGTTTGTCCATGGTGGACTCGTCGCCCGATCTGACCGCCGGACCAACCGCCTCGGTGTTCGTCTGCTTCTCCGCCGCCTCGGCCATCTGTTTCCGGCCGGCGATTGTTGGTTTCAGCCCCTTGAACGATCGCTCGGGTCGAGTAGTTTCCGTCTGATTGATGATCCGCCGACGACCGGTGCCTTTAGCCTAAGCAAGAAGCTCACCTATGGTACGGGGCTTGATAGATTTCTGCACCTTCCGTAGAACTATTTTGTTGTTGCAAAAAGGACTCAGATCTATTATAACGGTTCACTAGAAGTATAAAACACCCCAAACATAATAAAACTTTATTTGGTTCTCCATGCCCGTTTGGCTTTAATAAAGGAGGGTCAAGGGAGAGGCCAACTTTACCCAAGTACCCAAAATTATGGCCCCAAAAAAACCTCGAGAGAATCGACCACTTGATTTGTGTGTTCTAAAGTCAAAGGATTTCTCGTCAATTAAAGGAACTACAAAAAGGGAAAAGTGTTCTAAAACGGACCTTAGTAAATATCAGGATAATGATATGGATTATGAATGACTTAGTAAGAAACATTACTTGGAGTGCCTATACTATAACATGTTCGTTAATTAGTATGAATGAGAAAAATCCAAAGAAGTTAGTTCGGATCCATTTTCGAAATAGAAATAAGAAAAAACTGGATTCCTCGGTGCAAAGAAATTATAATCACTCGAAGTATTTTCATTTACTTTTGCAGAGCAATAAGGTATTTCCCATTTGGTAACACTAGAACGAACTATTAATCATTCAAAAGTGCTGCTAGAACAAAATGTTGGAAATATGCCCTAGAGGCAATAATAAATTAGTTATTATTATATTTCCTTGTTCATGATAATCGTTTATTACCCATGCTATAATTGTATTGATAGGAAACTCAGATACATGCGTGGGTACATAGACAACACCATGTCCCTAGTAAGCCTCTAGTTGACTAGCTCGTTGATCAATAGATGGTTACGGTTTCCTGACCATGGACATTGGATGTCGTTGATAACGGGATCACATCATTAGGAGAATGATGTGATGGACAAGACAATCCTAAGCCTAGCACAAAGATCGTAGTTAGTATGCTAAAGCTTTTCTAATGTCAAGTATCATTTCCTTAGACCATGAGATTGTGCAACTCCGGATACCGTAGGAATGCTTTGGGTGTACCAAGCGTCCTGGCGTATGCTGGGTGGCTATAAAGGTGCACTACTGGTATCTCCGAAAGTGTCATTGGGTTGGCACGAACCGAGGCTGGGATTTGTCACTCCGATAAGCGGAGAGGTATCTCTGGGCCCACTCGGTAGGACATCATCATAATGTGCACAATGTGACCAAGGGGTTGATCATGGGATGATGTGTTACGGAGCGAGTAATGAGACTTCCCGTAGCGAGATTGAACAAGGTATCGGTATACCGACGATCGAATCTCGGGCAAGTATAATACCGCTAGACAAAGGGAATTGTATACGGGATTGATTGAGTCCTTGACATCGTGGTTCATCGATGAGATCATCGTGGAACATGTAGGAGCCAACATGGGTATCCAGATCCGTTGTTGGTTATTGACCGGAGAACGTCTCGGTCATGTTCGCATGATTCCCGAACCCGTAGGGTCTACACATAAGGTTCGATGGCGCTAGGGTTATAAAGGAAGTTTGTATGTGGTTACCGAATGTTGTCCGGAGTCCGGATGAGATCCCGGACGTCATGAGGAGTTCGGAATGGTCCGGAGGTAAAGATTTATATATAGGAAGTCTTATTTTGGTCGCGGAAAAGTTTGCGCGTTATCGGTATTGTACGGGAGTTCGAAAGGGTCCGGGGTTCACGGGGTCCACCTGCCGGGGGCCACATGGGCTGTGGGGGTGCGCCTTGGCCTATATGGGCCAAGGGCACCAGCCCCAAAGGCCCATGCGCCAAGATATAAGAAAAAGGGAGAGTCCTAAAGGCGAAGGCACCTCGAGGTGCCTTGGGGAGGATGGACTCCTCCCCCCCTCTTGGCCGCACCCCTTCCTTGGAGGAAGGGGCAAGGCTGCGCCCTTCCCCCCTCTCTTGCACCTATATAAAGGGAGGAGAGGGAGGGGTGGCCGCACCTGAAGCCTTGGCGCCTCCCTCCCTCCCGTGACACCTCCTCCTCTCCCGCAGGTGCTTGGCGAAGCCCTGCAGGATTGCCACGCTCCTCCACCACCACCACGCCGTTGTGCTGCTGCTGGATGGAGTCTTCCTCAACCTCTCCCTCTCTCCTTGCTGGATCAAGGCATGGGAGACGTCACCGGGCTGTACGTGTGTTGAACGCGGAGGTGCCGTCCGTTCGGCACAAGGATCTCCGGTGATTTGGATCACGACGAGTACGACTCCATTAACCCCGTTCAGTTGAACGCTTCCGCTTAGCGATCTACAAGGGTATGTAGATGCACTATCCTTCCCCTCGTTGCTGGTTTCTCCATAGATAGATCTTGGTGACACGTAGGAAAATTTTGAATTTCTGCTACGTTCTCCAATAGTGGCATCATGAGCTAGGTCTATTGCGTAGATTCTTTGCACGAGTAGAACACAAAGTAGTTGTGGGCGTTGATGATGTTCAATATGCTTACCGTTACTAGTCCAATCTTGTTTGACGGTATTGCGGGATGAAGCGGCCGGACCGACCTTACGTACACTTACATGAGACAGGTTCCACCGGTGACATGCACTTGGTGCATAAGGTGGCTAGCGGTGCCGTCTCTCCCACTTTAGTCGGAGCGAATTCGATGAAAAGGGTCCTAATGAAGGGTAAATAGCAATTGGCATATCACGTTGTTGTTTTGCGTAGGTAAGCGTTCTTGCTAGAAACCCATAGCAGCCACGTAAAACATGCAAACAACAATTAGAGGGCGTCTAACTTGTTTTTGTAGGGTATGCTATGTGATGTGATATGGCCAAGAAGAATGTGATGAATGATATGTGATGTATGAGATTGATCATGTTCTTGTAATAGGAATCACGACTTGCATGTCGATGAGTATGACAACCGGCAGGAGCCATAGGAGTTGTCTTAATTTATTGTATGACCTGCGTGTCATTGAACAAACGCCATGTAATTACTTTACTTTATTGCTAACCGGTAGCCATAGTAGTAGAAGTAATAAGTTGGCGATACAATTTCATGGAGACACGATGATGGAGATCATGATGATGGAGATCATGGTGTCAATGCCGGTGACGATGATGATCATGGAGCCCCGAAGATGGAGATCAAAAGGAGCAAAATGATATTGGTCATATCATGTCACTATTTGATTGCATGTGATGTTTATCATGTTTATGCATCTTATTTGCTTAGAACGATGGTAGTAAATAAGATGATCCCTCATTAAAATTTCAAGAAAGTGTTCCCCTAACTGTGCACCGTTGTGGAAGTTAAATCGTTTGAAGCACCACGTGATGATCGGGTGTGATAGATTCTTACGTTCACATACAGCGGGTGTAAGCCAGATTTACACACTTGAAACACTTAGGTTAACCAGCGAGCCTAGTATGTACAGACATGGCCTCGGAACACAAGAGACCGAAAGGTCGAGCATGAGTCGTATGGAGGATACGATCAACATGAAGATGTTCACCGATGATGACTAGTCCGTCTCACGTGATGATCGGACACGGCCTAGTTGACTCGGATAATGTAACCACTTAGATGACTAGAGGGATGTCTATCTGAGTGGGAGTTCATGAGATGAACTTAATTATCCTGAACATAGTCAAAAGATCTTTGCAAATTATGTCGTGGCTCGCGCTTTAGTTCCCTTGTTTAGATATGTTCCTAGAGAAAATATAGTTGAAAGTTGACGATAGCGATTATGCGGACAGAAGAAAGCTTGTGTCCTTAATGCACGCTCAGTGTGCTCAACCCCAAGCGTCGTCTGTGGATGTTGCGAACATCGGACATACACGTTTTGATAACTACGTGATAGTTCGGTTAAGCGGTTTAGAGTTGAGGCACCAAAGGCGTTTTGAAACTTCGCGGAACATATGAGATGTTTGAGGGCTGAAATTGGGATTTCAGGCTCGTGCCCACGTCAAGAGGTATAAGACCTCGGCGATTTTCTTAACCTGCAAACTAAGGAGAAAAGCTCAATCGTTGAGCTTGTGCTCAGATTGTCTGAGTGCAACAATCACTTGAATCGAGTGGGAGTTGATCTTCCAGAGATAGTGATGTTTCTCCAAAGTCATTGCCACCAAGCTGCTAGAGCTTCGTGATGAACTATAACAAATCAGGGATAAATATGATGATCCTTGAGATATTCGCGATGTTTGACACGCGAAAGTAGGAATCTAGAAGGAGCATCAATTGTTGATGGTTGGTGAAACCACTAGTTTCAAGAAGGGCAAGGGCAAGAAGGGATACTTCATGAAACAGCAAATCAGCTGCTGCTCTAATGAAGAAACCCAAGGTTGAACCCAAAACCGAGACTAAGTGCTTACGTAATAAGGGGAACAGCCCTTTGGAGCAGAATTACCCTAGATACTTGGTAGATGAGAAGGCTGGCAAGGTCGATAGAAGTATATTGGATATACATTAAGTTATTGTGTACTTTACTAGTACTCCTAGTAGCACCAGGGTATTAGATACCGGTTCGGTTGCTAAGTGTTAGTAACTCGAAATAAAGGCTACAGAATAAACGGAGACTAGCTAAAGGTGAGCTGACGATATGTGTTGGAAGTGTTTCCAAGTTTGATGTGATCAAACATCGCACGCTCCCTCTACCATCAAGATTAGTATTGAACCAGAATAATTGTCATTTGGTGTTTGCGTTGAGCATAGACATGATTGGATTATGTCTATACAATCTGATTATTCATTTAAGGAAAATAATGGTTACTCTATTTATTTGAATAATACCTTCAATGGTCTTGCACCTAAAGGAATGGTTTATTGAATCTCGATCATAGTGATACACATTTTCATGCCAAAAGATATAAGATAGTAATGATAGTACCACTTACTTGTGGCACTTCCATGTAAGTCATATTGGTATAAAACGCATGAAGAACCTCCATGTTCATGGATCTTTGGACTCACTCGTTTTTGAAAAGTTTGAGACATGTGAACCATGTCTATTGGTGTATACGCATGATGAAACTCCATGCAGATGGACCGTTTGGACTCACTTGATTTTGAATCACTTGAGACATGCAAATCATACCACATGGACAACATGACTGGAAGCCTCCTTTTCAGTAAAATGGAACAAGAAAGCAACTTATTGGAAGTAATACATTTTGATGTGTGCAGTCCAATGAGTGCTGAGGCATGCAGTGGATATCGTTATGTTCTTACTTCACGAATGATTTGAGTAGATACTGAGTGTATTTACTTGATGAAAACACAAGTCTGAATTATTGAATGGTTCAAGTAATTTCAGAGTGAAGTTGAAGATCATCGTGACAAGAGGATAAAATGTCTATGATATGATCATAGAGATGAGTATCTGAGTTCTGAGCTTTGTACGCTATTAAGACATAGTGGAAATTGTTTCACAATTAATACCGCTGGAACACCATAGTGTGATGGTGTGTCCGAACATCATAGTTGCACCCTATTAGATATGGTGCGTACCATGATGTCTCTTATCGAATTACCACTATCGTTCATGGGTTAGGCATTAGAGACAACCGCACTCACTTTAATAGGGCACCACGTAATTCCGTTGAGGCGACCCTGTTTGAACTATGGTTTGGAGAAACCTAAGTTGTCGTTTCTTAAAAGTTTGGGGTTGCGGCGCTTATGTGAAAAAGTTTCAGGTTGATAAGCTCGAACCCAAAGCGGATAAAATGCATCTTCATAGGACACCCAAAACAGTTGGGTATACCTCCTAATTCAGATCCGAAAGCAATAGGATTGTTTCTTGAATCAGGTCCTTTCTCGAGGAAAAGTTTGTCTCGAAAAGTTGAGTGGGAGGATGGTGGAGACTTGATATGGTTATTGAACCGTCACTACAACTAGTGTGTAGCAGGGCACAGGAAGTTGTTCCTGTGGCACCTACACCAATTGAAGTAGAAGCTTATGATAGTGATCATGAAACTTCGGATCAAGTCACTACCGTACCTCGTAGGGTGACAAGGATGCGTCTTGCTTGAGTGGTGCAGTAATCCTGTCTTGAAGGTCATGTTGCTAGACAACAATGAACCTCGAGCTATGGAGAAGCGATGGTGGGCCCATATTCCGACAAATGGTTAGAGGCCATGAAATCCGAGATAGGATCCATGTATCGAACAAAGCATGGACTTTGGTGGACTTGCCCGATGATCGGCAAGCTATTGAGATAAATGGATTTTTAAGAAGAAGGCGGACGTGGGACGGTAATGTCACCATCTATGAAGCTCGACTTGTGGCAAAGAGTTTTCACAAGTTGACTACGATGAGATTTTCTCATCCGTAGCGATGCTTAAGTCCATCGGAATCATGTTAGCATTAGCTGCATTTATGAAATCTAGCAGATGGATGTCAAAGCGAGTTTCCTTACCGGTTTCCGTAAGGAAAGGTTGTATGAGATACAATCGAAAGGTTTTGTCGATCCTAAGGATGCTGAAAGGTATGCTAGCTCGATGATCCTTCCATGGACTGGAGTAAGCATCTCGGAGTTGGAATATACTCTTTGATAAGATGATCAAAGATTTTGGGTTTATACAAAGTTTATGAGAAACTTGTATTTCCAAAGAAGTGAGTGGGAGCACTATAGAGTTTTTGATGAGTATATGTTGTTGACATATTGTTGATCAGAAATGATGTAGAATTTCTGGAAAGCATATAGGGTTATTTGAAAAGTGTTTTTCAAGTGAAAACCTGTATTAAGCTACTTGAACATTGAGCATCAAGATCTCTGAGGATAGATCAAAACCGCTTAATGGTACTTTCAAATGAGCATATACCTTGACATGATCTTGAAGGTGTTCAAGATGGATCGATCAAAGAAGGAGTTCTTGCACGAGATGTAAGGTATGAAGTTAAGACTTAAAGCTCGACCACGGCGAGCAGAGAGAAAGGGCGAAGGTCGTCCCTATGCCTTAGGCGTAGGCTCTACGGTATGCTATCTTGTGTACTGCACGGAAGTGTGCCTTGCCATGAGTCGTCAAGGGGTACAAGAATGATCCAAGAATGGATCATTGGATAGCGGTCAAAATTGTCCTTGGAGTAAATAAGGACATGTTTCTCGATTATGGAGGTGATAAAGAGTTGGCGTAAAGGGTTACGTCGGTGCAAGCTTTAACACCTATCCGAGTGACTCGAGTAGCAAACCGCATACGTATAGTGGAGCAACCATTTGGAATAGCTCCAAGTGGGCGTGGAAGCAATGTTTACAATATGACCTAGAAATTTGCAAAGCACACACGGATCTGAAAGGTTCAGACCGTTGACTAAAACCTCTCTCACAAGCAAAACATGATCAAACCTCGAACTCATTGAGTCTTAATCACATGACGATGTGAACTAGTTCTACGACACTAGTAAACTCTTTGGATGTTGGTCACATGGCGATGTGACCTATCGATGTTAATCACATGACGATGTGAACTAGATTATTGACTCTAGTGCAAGTGGGAGACTGTTGGAAATATGCCCTAGAGGCAATAATAAATTAGTTATTATTATATTTCCTTGTTCATGATAATCGTTTATTACCCATGCTATAATTGTATTGATAGGAAACTCAGATACATGTGTGGGTACATAGACAACACCATGTCCCTAGTAAGCCTCTAGGTGACTAGCTCGTTGATCAATAGATGGTTACGGTTTCGACCATGGACATTGGATGTCGTTGATAACGGGATCACATCATTAGGAGAATGATGTGATGGACAAGACAATCCTAAGCCTAGCACAAAGATCGTAGTTAGTATGCTAAAGCTTTTCTAATGTCAAGTATCATTTCCTTAGACCATGAGATTGTGCAACTCCGGATACCGTAGGAATGCTTTGGGTGTACCAAAGCGTCCTGGCGTAACTGGGTGGCTATAAAGGTGCACTACAGGTATCTCGAAAGTGTCATTGGGTTGGCACGAATCGAGGCTGGATTTGTCACTCCGTAAGCAGAGAGGTATCTCGGGCCCACTCGGTAGGACATCATCATAATGTGCACAATGTGACCAAGGGGTTGATCACGGGATGATGTGTTACGGAGCGAGTATGTGAGACTTGCGGTAGCGAGATTGAACAAGGTATCGGTATACCGACGATCGAATCTCGGGCAAGTATAATACCGCTAGACAAAGGGAATTGTATACGGGATTGATTGAGTCCTTGACATCGTGGTTCATCCGATGAGATCATCGTGGAAGATGTGGGAGTCAACATAGGTATCCAGATCCCGCTGTTGGTTATTGATCGGAGAACGTCTCGGTCATGTCTGCATGATTCCCGAACCCGTAGGGTCTACACATAAGGTTCGATGGCGCTAGGGTTATAAAGGAAGTTTGTATGTGGTTACGAATGTTGTTGAGTCCGGATGAGATCCCGGACGTCACGAGGAGTTCGGAATGGTCGGAGGTAAAGATTTATATATAGGAAGTCTTATTTTGGTCGCGGAAAAGTTTGCGCGTTATCGGTATTGTACGGGAGTTCGAAAAGTGCAGGGGTCCACGGGGGTCCACCTGCCGGGGGCCACATGGGCTGTAGGGGTGCGCCTTGGCCTATATGGGCCAAGGGCACCAGCCCCAAGAGGCCCATGCGCCAAGATATAAGAAAAGGGAGAGTCCTAAAGGCGAAGGCACCTCCGAGGTGCCTTGGGAGGATGGACTCCTCCCCCTCTTGGCCGCACCCTTCCTTGGAGGAAGGGGCAAGGCTGCGCCCTTCCCCTCTCTTGCACCTATATAAAGGGAGGGAGGGAGGGGTGGCCGCACTGAAGCCTGGCGCCTCCCTCCCTCCCGTGACACCTCCTCCTCTCCCTTGGGTGCTTGGCGAAGCCCTGCAGGATTGCCACGCTCCTCCACCATCACCACGCCGTTGTGCTGCTGCTGGATGGAGTCTTCCTCAACCTCTCCCTCTCTCCTTGCTGGATCAAGGCATGGGAGACGTCACCGGGCTGTACTTGTGTTGAACGCGGAGGTGCCGTCCGTTCGGCACTAGGATCTCCGGTGATTTGGATCACGACGAGTACGACTCCATTAACCCCGTTCAGTTGAACGCTTCCGCTTAGCGATCTACAAGGGTATGTAGATGCACTATCCTTCCCCTCGTTGCTGGTTTCTCCATAGATAGATCTTGGTGACACGTAGGAAAATTTTGAATTTCTGCTACGTTCTTCAACACAAAACCCGAGTGAAAGAAGCAACTAATACTGGAGAAATTAAAACCAGAGGTCAAGCTAATATATACCTCACACAACATAGCTTTAAAGTTACAGTTGATAGTAGAAAATAGTCAGACAATAACATGTAAAGTCACGGTCGAATACCAGAACATAAATTAACGGACGGTTGGGCGTTTTCACTTGAACAAAACATATGGACACGCATCACCAAAGCTTTGGTTGGTCTTGTCCAGCTGGCATCTTTAGGTAAACACTGCGTCCGTGTGTTCAAAATCCCACCGATCTCACGATATCATCTTTGTCGACGACAAGGAGGGACCAAGCAATGGTGATCTCCAACTCAGCAGCATCAACAAAAAATCTCTTCTGACTAAAGCCAAAAGATTTGGGTGTCAAGGAGACAAGTCCTTGTGCGGTGATATAGCCGGATGATGAGCAGGTCTGTACGAAAACTTTCAGGCTGTCTTCATGCTCTACGGAGACCACACGCCTCGACAGATTAAGGTAACCCTCCGAACTAGTCGGCATTGCTTGTTTACGAGGATCAAGGAGCACGACTTCACTAGATGGGGCATTAGCAACATAAGCGGTTTTACCATCGATGGTCTTGCATGAGTATGATGTTGTTGAGCAGGCTACTCGGCATCGACGTTCGACATGCTTTCGTGTCCCTTGTTTGACAACACGGATGTTGTAGATCGTGGCCTGGATCGTCTCGCGAAGCATCTCCATGCACAGCTCTATTTTGCAGAAGCGGTTCTTGAAGCAAACTGTATGCACACCAGGTTGACGTGCATGGTAAATGCGCGCCGCGCTGATCAACGCTCCATCTGGAGACATTGCCTCACCTTTAATTTTTAGTTGGATCGTTCTGCGCCGATCAACGCACACTAGGTCTCTGCATAGAGCCGCACAGGTCAGCCCAGTCAAGCGCAAAGAAGGATCCTGCAAGCAAGCATTCGTCCGTCCGTCAGTGAGGGACCCCATCATTAAAGCAACAAGAGATCGAGATGACCCAACTGAAAAGAACAATGAAAAGCAAAGCTATTGTCCTTACGCGTTGCCTGATAATTTGGGGACTTGTTGCATGAGAGAAGGTTACGATTGTGATCGACGGAGTCCCGGACAGCAACCACACCATAGACGGACAAGGGCAGTTTGAAGCCGCCTTTGATCTCGGTGAGCTTGACGGAGACGATCTGCAAGGTCTCCGCGACGACACCATCGCCCGAGGTGAGAATAGGTGGTGCTAAGTGCGTGAAAAGTGCACGAAACTCAATGATGCTGCACTAACTTCACGGAAAGCACCAAATTAGCTAGGCGTCAGAAATGGCTGCATGCATCATTTTGATGCAGAGTCTGGAGGCAATTCTCGTTTACGAAAAAGAAAAAAGCTAGGTGTCAGAAAAGCATGAAGACAACTGATCAAGTATATAAGGATGCAAATGCAATGATGCGTGTTTAGCTACTCACTCGAGTCCTCGAAGTAACCGTAGCCCTGGGATCCCGGCGTGGACTCCCACAAGCTTCTGTACTACCTGGCGAAGTCCTCCTCTTCCTTGGCCATCTCCTGCTTCTCCGCGGCCAGTTCCTCGGCCGATTTGCTCGTCGCCGTCGTTGACTTCCAATCTGCCGAGAGATGTTTGCAGTTGGTCCATCTCGATCGGCTCCAGCGATTTGATTTTCTTTGGACCAGATTGATTAATTGGTCCTAGCTAGTTCAGGTCTGTACGGAAGACGTGCAGGATCAGGGTGGGAGTTCGCTTATACTCTTGGGACCAGGTTGATTAATTGATTAGATGTATTTTAGTTTTAGATACATCCATTTCTACGACAACTAATTCCGAACGGAGGGAGTATTTATCTTCGACCTTACATTGATCCGGTTCGGTTTAGTAGCAGAAGAAGAAAAGCACCGGCCCCGCTCGGATTGTACGTGCACATACCACACGGATTAAAAACATGGAAAATAATCCAAGTGACTCAGAATGTACTACGTACTCGTATGTAATTTGAGGCCACGCGACGCGATCTCGCAGAATTTGGAAATTCCTTCACGGGCGATCTGGTCTTATCCCCATCACGATTTAAGGATCCAGTTTACGGGAAAGTTCATCCATTCTAGTAATAATAAATGATACCACAAACGGAAGTGACAGCGGCTTTGGCAGTAGAATCTTCACGTGCTAATTTAACCCCGTATGAACCGGCGAAAATATTCCATCGCCATCGTCCCTCGTGGCTGATTATAAATACCCGGCCATGGCCATCGATCCATGCCTTCTTCTCCAACACACACGAGCCAACCAACAGAGCTTTCACAAGAAAGAAGAGAACGTACGTAGTGCACAACGTACACACCACCACCACCAGCACACGCATGGCGCGCTGGGCCATCGCCATCCACGGCGGCGCGGGCGTGGACCCGAACCTGCCGGAGCACAGGCAGGAGGAGGCGGAGCGGGTGCTGGCGCGGTGCCTGCAGGTGGGCGTGGACCTGCTCCGGTCCGGCGCCGCCGCGCTGGACGTCGTCGAGGCCGTGGTGCGCGAGCTCGAGACGGACCCCTGCTTCAACTCGGGACGCGGCTCCGCGCTCACCCGCGCCGGCACCGTCGAGATGGAGGCCAGCATCATGGACGGCCGCGGCCGCCGTTGCGGCGCAGTCTCGGGCGTCTCCACCGTCCGGAACCCCGTCTCCCTCGCCCGCCGCGTCATGGACAAGTCCCCACACTCATACCTCGCCTTCGACGGCGCCGAGGATTTCGCGCGCGAGCAGGTAATGATTTGAGATTAAACTGCCTGCATGGCGATCTAATCAACCTTTTGTAATCCGAAAGTTCACGTGACGGATCGGACTGAGCATGCAGTATATATGGCATGCAGCCGCAACTTCTCGTGTAATCCATGGAGATTGAGGTGCGATGTGGATCTGATTTGCCTTCAAATTTGGTGTGCTTGCAGGGCTTGGAGACCGTCGATAATAGCTACTTCATCACGGAGGAGAACGCGGGCATGCTCAAGCTCGCCAAGGAGTCAAACAGCATCCTGTTCGACTACCGCATCCCGGTAGGGTGCGCGGTGGTGGACTCTAGCGGCCACACGGCGGCGGGCACGTCAACGGGCGGGCTCATGAACAAGATGACGGGCCGCATCGGCGACTCGCCGCTCATCGGCGCCGGGACCTACGCGTGCGGCCACTGCGCCGTGTCGTGCACGGGCGAGGGCGAGGCCATCATCCGCTCCACGCTGGCGCGGGACGTGGCGGCCGTCATGGAGTACAAGGGCCTGCCTCTCCAGGAGGCCGTGGACTTCTGCGTCAAGGAGCGGCTCGACGAGGGCTTTGCGGGCCTCATCGCTGTGTCCAGCACCGGCGAGGTGGCCTACGGGTTCAACTGCACCGGCATGTTCAGGGGCTGCGCCACCGAGGACGGATTCATGGAGGTCAGCATCTGGGAGTGAGCAAGCAAGCAAGCGGAATCGCGGTGGCCAGTCCGAACTCTGGAGATTCTTAATTTTAGTGAAACTCTGGAGATGGGAGAATATCAGCTGCTCCCGGGCCTGAGATGCTACCATGCTACGAGCTACTCGGAGCCGTTAGATCTCAGATCCAATGGCTCCCAGGTGTCTTTGAACATTTTGCAAAGGAACCCTTCAGAAGTTTGGGAATTATGTGCAGGTACACCGACCTCTTAGATACCAATGTTCAGGTGATACCATGATACATATTTCTGGGCCGTTGGATCTAAGATCTAACGCATCTAAGAGGTCGGTGTACCTGCACATAATTCCCAAACTTCTGAAGGGTTCCTTTGCAAAATGTTCAAAGACACCTGGGAGCCATTGGATCTGAGATCCAACGGCTCCGAGTAGCTCGTAGCATGGTAGCATCTCAGGCCCGGGAGCAGCTGATATTCTCCCGATAAGTAGTGTCATGCATACGTGTGTCATCCTGCGATTGCCATGTGGTTCTAGTCTAGGATCCCGGGTTATGGCAGTAGTAGGAGGACTATAATGAGGAGGACAACAGACCAAATCATGATCCACTAAATTCTAGATTGGAAATTGGTAGGAATAATTATATGAACACTTCTTCTTCGGTACAACCCCCTAAACACATCGACGATGGAGATATGTTTACACCCCTTCATAATAAAGGGCATGATGGTCTTTTTCAGTTGATGATGGTCTTTTTTTTTGTCCGCCAGCATGTATACGACACCCAACCCCCGCCGGACTGGGCCGGGGCCAACGGTGATGGCTATAGTAAGCGCACCCCTTCACTGGAAGTAAAAATTGAAAGAAACCCAAAACAATTGTAGCTACCAGGATTCGAGGCGCAGACCTCTTGTTGGAAGCGTGAGTGGCTCACCAGTTGACCCGGCTGATGACTCTATTAACTAATGACCGTGAAAGTTTAAACACTAACAGCAGGGAGCGCGCCTGTTCGTATAAAAAATCACAAAAGAAATCAACCAGCTAGGATTCTAACCGCAGATCTCTTGCAACATGCAACAACCGTGAGTGGCATACCAGTTAAGCTGATTAATGTTTGTGCAAAACGAGGAGCGCCCATACTTAAGAACTAACACTAATGAAGAATTCAGGTACCTTTTCAAAAAATTCAAACATTTGTTCGAAAATTTGAATAACTTTTAACAAATCAAATAATGTTTTAAAATCCAACAGTTTCCAAAAATTTCATTGTTTTAGAAGCATGACATATTTCGAAAATTTTGAGCAACATTTTTTAAAAGCATGAACATTCCAAAAAAATAAAGAGATACGTCAGTTCAAAATGTTAAGAATATTCTTTTGAACAACATTTTCAATAATTTTAAGGAGATATGAGGGCGTGCTAACTTAAGAAGTAACATTCTGAACAGAACACAACTTGAACACTTGCTTTCTTTCTGGCTTATTCTGTGGCAAATGTAACCGTGAAGTTTTAGGCCGTTTTTCATGTTTTTTAAAACCGGGCTTTATTCTGGTTTGTTTCCTTTTTTAGTTTATTCCTTTGTTTCCCTTTTATTTTTTCCTGTTATTTCAAATGTGTGAACCTAATTTTCAATCCTTTTCAATTTCTCGAGCTTATTTTTTAACTTTTTTGGTGGACATTTTTGGAAAACTTTCAACATGAATATTTTTTCAGCATCGATGAACTTATTTCAAATCTACAAATGCTTGGGCCGACCCAATAGGTGCCTGACCGGAGTGATGAGATCACCTATCAGGGTGGTAGTGTGGTAGGAATTGAAATTTCAATTTTTACCATTTGTTTTTATTTTGGTTAGCACACCTAAAACACGAAAATGTCAACCCAATACAACAAATCGATATTTCTTTAACCAACTGATTTCATTTGGTTTTCGGTTTATAATGAAAATCTTTTTGTAGAGCACACGTACAAGCTATGACACAACTACTAGCGTTTCCCTCGTGCCGTTCTCTAATATCCATGACCAACTTTATCCTCTGAGGATACCTACGCGATGTGGTACTAAACAAATAGGACGTTTGCCGCTGCATGCTCTGCCTGCCCATAGAAGTACTAGTAGTTGCCCTTGGGCCTTGCAACTAGGTGGACAACGAAACCTCGCAACAGCTTATGCTGGTTTAGCTCTCACATGGTGAACAAAGCATGCACTTGGCCCTTCCTATCCTGCATGGTCGGACACGCGCGCACGATTAAGCCTTTGGTGTTGGGTGACACGCATGAGGGAGCCTCGTACTGGATGCCTGGGTTTCAGTTTTTTCTTTCAGTTATATGATTTAATACCGACCTTGATTTGAATTCGGTTATTACAAAGAAAAAAACCCTCGATTTTTGGACATTCTTGAAATGGTCCCAATTTTTCAAGCATGTGGGTATGCCCAAGGTAGGCATCCATGTTAGGTTTGAATGATTTCAAACGGATAGAACGAGTGAAGCAAATAACGTTATGGTCTCGCCTATTGAGCATCCTTAGTGACCACTGAACCTTCAACATTTCGAATATTTTTTAAACCAATTTTCAGAATTTCAAAAATATTCATATTTATTAATCAATGTTCAAAAATTCAAAAAATGTTCATAATTTCAAAAAAATTGTACATGTCTTCAACTTTTTGTTTGTCATTTTTCAAAGAAAAAGTCAGGAATTTCAGAAAATGTACGTGTTTTCCAAAAATTCTTCAAAATGTGTTTATTCAAACTTTTCACAACTGTTAGAGAAATGATTGGGATTCCAAATTTTTTTCATGTATTATAATTTGTTTTGAATTTCAATCAATGTTTCCGTTTTCATAATTTTCCCAAAAATTTAAAAAATGATGGACTTATGCTTCTGTTACAAAAATTGTTCGCAATTACAAAATTGTTTGTTGTTTTTCCATTTATTTTCTGGAGTTGCAAAAAAATTCACGTTCCAAAAATTGTTTGTGTTTCCATAATAATTTGGAATTAGAAAAATGTTGCGGTTTAAAAAACATTTGCGTTTCAAAAATCCTCATGATTTTTAAAAAATGTTTCACTTTATTATATATTTGTTCAAAAAATCTGAAAAGTGTTTGGGATTCACACAAAAATCACGTTTTGTTCCAAAAAAATATTTTGCGTTGGAAGTTTATAAAAATATTATCCATGATGTTATTATTAAGGCTTCGCGCTGCCATTAATCAAAGGACGCTGGCTAGGCGAGCTGGTTGTACCCCGTTGGTCGAAGTCTGGATGTCCCTAGTTCGAACTCTTGCCGGCTTGGTTTTTATTTTTTGAAGCGCTGCTATAAGCTACCTTAATGGGCCGGCCCAATCGGTGGTCTTCTGTACGTTTAGGTCCAGCGGGCTACCCACCACCGTACATACAAAAGTAAGTACGACTTGTGAAATTACTATATTACCCTTTATACGTTTTAGGAGGGGGGTTGTACCGAAGCGGGTCTCTTATATGAAAAGTTTCTATAGCATCTGAAATTACAGCTCTCTTCGATGTTCATGTCATTTTTTATCAGAAAGGAGTTCCCCCCGGCTTCACATTTTATTAAAGAGTTATAATTACATTTTTACCCCTTATACGCTTGTGACGGATTTTACCTACAAATTGAAAATCGGTCGCGTTTTGACCCCTAATTCAAAGATTCCTTCCACATTTTGCCCCATTCAACCCCCCGAGTTCTCATTAGGTTTTTTTTTTTTGAGACAATCATACGAAGCTTTATTATATCGTCACCACACTTACAGGGACAGAGGGAAGGTTCCCCGGATGACCTAGCCAAACATGATGGCCAGGCCCCAAACTTAAAGCATACTTCGCAAGACTGTGAGCCTCGAAATTCGAGCTCCTACTTTCGAAAACTATATTACATGAACTAAAGGAATTAACTCCTAACTTGATCTCTTCAATAATGGCTCCATAGACTGATCTGCTTCCTTCCTGGATCTCACGAACACCATTTTGGCAATCCGAGGCAATGTGTATTGTTTGGTTGTTGAGATCCAACGAGAGCGCTAAACCCTCCCTGATCGCCATGGCTTCCAACATAGGCGGGTCGCTCACCGTAGGGTAGACCACCATGGACGCTCCTTCAAAAATTCCATCGCTGCTCCGGCTGATTGTTGCGACTGCTCCGTACCTGCCATTGCGACTAACAGCAGCATCCACGTTAAGCTTTGCATGGTTCTCCGGTGGTGACCTCCAAGCCCTAGGAAATGTTGGGACTCGACCCGCTCGCGGCACCGGTGGTATGCTCTGAGGCTGTAACTCTGCCAGGTACGAGTTGATGAAACCATGTATCGCATGCGGGCTCTGGAAGATGCCCTCATGTATCGCCTTCCTCCGGGCACTCCAAATCGCCCATAGTGAAACAGATAACCACGTGAATTCATCCTTGCACAATCGTTCACTCATGGTGAGGATCCAGCTCCTTGCGTTCTCCTCTTGATTCACACTAATCTGCTCGAGCACTGGATCCGAAGACAAAGCCCATGTGCAGCGCGACGTAGGACAACTTAACAGGGTATGACGCCAGTTGTCATGTGCTCCGCATAAAATACATGCCGGGGTCGTGGCCATGTTCCTGTGATGAAGGAGCTCCTGGGACGGGGTCGAGTGCTGAGCCACACGCCACAGGAATATTTTTAGTTTAGTCGGGACATGCAGCCTCCATATTTCATTCCAGATTTCCGAGCTCACCGAAGTATGGGATGTTCCCTCCCTCTCTTCCAGCCATCCTTCCCTCTTCGTCTTGATTCTTACTATCATTCTGTATGCTGAGCGTACAGAAAATGTGCCTCGCTTCTCCTCATTCCAAGCCCAGAAATCATGTATCCTTCTGTTACAGAGAGGAATTCGAAAGATAGCTTCTGCATCGAACGGTGTAAAAGTACTCCTCACAATGTCTGCTCTCCAACTCGCCGTGCTACTGTCAATGAGCTCCGCTACTCGAGTCGGTGGGTTTTGGATCAAAGACGCAATGGGGCGCTTGACACCATCACGCGGAATCCAGTTTTGCTCCCAGATCAAGGTTGTCTCACCGTCACCGATCCTTCTAATGATCCTTGGGCGAGGATATCACGGCCATCCAGAATGGATCGCCAAATTTGAGAGGGATGTGAACCCAAACCTGCGTCCAGAATGCTTGAGTCTGGAAAATAAGCTGCTTTCAAAATTTCAGCACTCAAAGAATTAGGATCATTGAGTACTCTCCACGCCTGCCTTGCTAGTAATGCCAAGTTGAAAATCTCCATATCTCTGAACCCCAAGCCTCCCACGTGCTTTGGCCGGACCATAACATTCCACGCAACCCATGCCGGTTTTCTCTTACCCCGTTTACTGCCCCACCAAAACTGTCGTATGATAGAGGTGATTTTATCACAAAGTCCTCGAGGTAGCCTGAAGCATGACATGGAATATACTGGGATGGCCTGTGCAACTGCTTTGATCAGAACTTCTTTGCCTCCAACTGACAGGATTTTCTCCATCCAACCCTTTACCTTATCCCAGACCCTGTCCACAAGATATTTGAATGTACCATTTTTTGAGTGACCCACATCTGTCGGCATCCCCAAGTACCTATCAGTCAAAGACTCATTCTGAACCTGAAGAATATTTTTTATGCTTTCTCTCAAGTGTTGCCCGCAACCTTTACTGAAGAAAATCGAGGACTTCTCATTGTTAATCCTTTGGCCAGAAGCACTACAGTAAGATTCCAGTAGGTTTGACACCACATTGGATCCCTCCACACTAGACTTGAAAAGCAATAGGCTATCATCTGCAAAAAGAAGGTGATTAATGGATGGCGCTATAGGAGCCACCTTCACACCGACCAACACGGATGACTGAGTACTGGATTTCAGGAGGCACGACAGGCCCTCTGCTGCAATCAAGAAAAGGTAGGGGGATATTGGGTCTCCCTGCCTGATTCCCCTAGTAGGCTTGAAACTATCAAGCTTTTCTCGTTGAACAATACCGAAAAGGAATCTGACGACACCATTCCCATAACAGTGTTAATCCATCGCTGCTCAAAACCCAACTTGGTCATGATGGCTTCCAGGTAGGATCACTCAAGTCTATCATACGCTTTCATCATATCCAACTTGAGAGCACAAAAGCTATTACTCTTTGACTTGGTCCTTTTCATGAAGTGTAAACATTCGTATGCACATATAATGTTATCAGTTATTAACCTTCCCGGGACAAAGGCAGATTGCTCCCTTGATATAATATCCGGCAGGATGAGCTTCAAACGATTCGCCACCACCTTGGATGCAATCTTGTATAGCACATTACATAAGCTAATGGGCCTGTACTGTGACAAGAGAGATGGGTTAGTTACTTTAGGAATAAGAACAAGCACCGTATCGTTTATGCTCTTCGGGCTTTCCTCTCCCCTTACAATCCTGAGCACAATCCGAGTGACCTCCTCTCCACAAACATCCCAATGACGCTGATAAAAATGAGCCGGGAATCCGTCAGGGCCTGGAGCCTTTGTAGGGAACATTTGGAACAGGGTTGTCTTCGCCTCCTCATTAGTATATGGAGCACAGAGATTTGCATTCATATCTGAGGTGACCTTCCTCGGCACATGTTGTAGGACAGCCTCCATGTCATTCACCCCCTCTGAAGTGTACAAATCTTGGTAAAACTCGGCTGCCAACGCTTTCAACTCATCCGGGTCCTCTACCAAAACCCCCAAAGAATTCTGCAGTGCTCTTATCATGTTCTTCTTTCGCCTTAGACTAGCTCTCAGATGAAAAGATCTTGTGTTTTTATCTCCCGCCGCTAGCCACTGCACTCTTGCCCTTTGCCTCCACATGATCTCTTCGCGGTGAAACAGCTCAATAAGCTTCTCATTAGTTTTAAGTTCAGCATGGTTTGGCGCAACCCTTAAAGGATCATCATGTAGTCTCTTCAGTTCCTGTTGCAGTGTTTTGATCTCTTCGCGAACACTTCCAAACGTATCCCGTCCCCAAGCTTCTAGGTTCTTCGACATGGCAGAAAGCTTTAGTCTCATCTCTTCTACCTTCATGCATGGCGGCCCCGACCATCCATTAGCTACAGTGTCCTTGAGTTCCCCATGAGTCTCCCACATTACTTCATAACGGAAACTTCGCTTAGCCGTAGCTCTGTCCGATCCGCACCACTGCAGCAGAATGGGGTTGTGATCGGATGCTGACCCATCCAGGTGATCCACGAAGGCCAAAGGGAACATAGCAGTCCATTGTGCATTAGCCATTGCTCGATCTAATCTGCATCTAGTAAAAGAACCTCTATTAACTTTCTTTTCAAAAGTCCAAAACCGACCTCTATACCCAATATCAATCAATCCACACACATCTGTTGTCTCCCTGAAAGCTTGCATCTGGGCGTTACTTCGCCTGCCAATTCCTTCGTGCTCCTCTGAGCGCAGAACCTCATTGAAATCCCCAGCACAAAGCCACGGCAAATCCTCGTTGAAATCTCATTAGGTGACGGTGTCCTAGACTAGGGGGTATTTGACATATAGGCCGGGCCGAGGACCCCAAAAATGATCAACCAGTGGGCCATGATTATTGGGCCCATGACACCAAAGTGGGTGACTCTCAAAGACTATCCTTAGATATAACCGACTTATGTAAATCGTAGGCACCCCTGGCATATATAAGCCGAGGGATGAGGACCGTAGAAAAAACTCTCATACACACACGATCTCGTGGTAGATATGTGTTTTGTATCCCATCAGAATAAATACAATTAGACAGTACATAGGGAATTATCTCTTCGAGAGAGCCCGGACCTGGGTAAATCGTGTGTCGCTGTTACCATCGTGCCAAGAGTACTAGTTCGGGACCTCTACCCGAGATCTACTGAATTTCATTCGTAGCCCATATAGGTCCCTCTGTGTAGTCGAAGCGGTTCGATGGCATGCCTTCAGATCGACTATTAGGTCGGCTGCGGCATAATTTTCCTGCCAGAACAACTTTTCGTCTTTGGCAACATCACCATCCATGCCGATTCGACTTGCCACCTCGGCCAGATCGAAACTTCTGTTCCAGGCCGGATCCTCAGATTCGGGAACCTGCAATACACCGTGGATTCCCGCGGTGAAGTCACGTTTTTAAGCTGGGTGCTAGACCAGATCGAAGATCTGATGTAGTGGCGGAGGCCGGGCCTTGTCCCCCCCACGCTCTCACAAATACAACTGTATGTGCTTCTAGCCCTCCATTTGTCAGACAAAATTAGCTAGATTTAGGTGATTTGGCCCCCTCTAATATTACATGACATGTTTGCCCCCTCTAACATTACGTGACATTGTTGACCCCCTCTATATTCAGTTTCTGGCTCCACCACTGATAAGAAGGCGCGCCATGGAGGAGAAAACATTGAAATACAAAACTACAATATACAACCATGCCTTATGCTAGATGAAATCAATGAGTACAAGCCTTATGCTGAAGAATAAGGTTGACAAATTTGAACTATAAAGTTGACGGTCAAGCAACCATAAAAGAAGGGATCACGTATACTCTAGATAAGTTGACGGCGAATAAGAGGAGGCGATGACCTAGAATCTAGGTGGGGTAGTTTCCTTCATATTATTTTTCTGAAATAGATATCTAAAATCTCATGTTATTTTGCTTGAATTAGATACTTTATTGACCATGGTGGAGTTTTCTCTTTCGCCAGCTCAAAACGATATCTTTCGGACATGCATGTTGGATGATATTTGTGCTGCTATATATCGGGAAATATTATTCATATTTTGTGAGATCTCAAATGGTGTTACTTGTGGTGTGTTCCATATGCTCGTGAAATCTTGTATTGCCTCAAGAACATGCAAATCAAAACGAATGGTTTTTCTACCCACATTAAACTATGGCACCGATCAGCCGACCCAACTTTCGGTAGGCCGAATCCCCGCCGCATGATCAGATCTGGCTCGGCCGTTTGGTCTGATTCCACCACTTCTTCCACCTTACGTAGAAGCAACAGTCCCCCGGCCCCCAGGAGCTTCGTCGCCGTAGGCAGCACCTCACCGCTTTTGATGCCGGTCATCCTCCCGTCACATGCGGTTGGCCGTCCTCGCCACGGGTTGCAGCAGGTTCATATTTCCTTCAAAATCCATGCCTCCGTCCTAGCCACTGTCGCCTATCGCATCTTGCGGGCTCGCCACCAAGCCGTTCCAGCATCTTCGCTTGGCGGTCCCAGCACCCCCACCAAGCCGCACCACCTTCGCCAGCGATGCCGGCCCCAATCCTGCTGGGGAGGTGCACGACAGTGATGATGTCCACCAAAAGGATGCGCGTGTGAGCAATCATATCCATCCAGGTGCCTCCCGATTAATCAGATTCGCCATTTGAATCCTCCGCGCCAAGAGCGCCAGCCTCCCCCCTAGAGTGCTCAAGGTTATCGGCGAACTCTTCCCGAACTGGGATCCTGTGGGCGCTGGAGTTCAAGAAAAGGTCTGAATCAATAGAGGGGCGGCGAAAAAAAAGCTTACCTGACCACCTGATCGAGCACGAACTCCAGGCCGTTCTCCTCCATTCTACCACGCCGCCCTCGTTCCCTCGAGATCCAAGAGCAAATGAAGGGGCCACGCCGACGGGATGACGGCTCTGGATTTCCACGCTCCCTGGACTAACGACCTGTGCCATGGCACAGCCCATCCCCATGACGGAGCCGTCCACAGACCCACGCGCGAGGACGCACGCCCATACTGAAAATGTTAAGACTGTACTTTTCTGTTGTAATTAGTCTGGCACGTCCAGTCCTATTATTGTGGATCTCAACCATCGCCCTGGCCTGCGTGCCTACTTCCTTGGGCTCTCTCTATATATGTAACCACTATTGTACTGTGATGAATCAATCAAGGCAATCATTCTATTGTCTAACTTGGTATCAGTGTCCCCAGGTCTTTCCCATGGCCGAAGACTCCTCCTCCTCCTCCGCGGCCACCATGCCCGCCTCCTCGCCGGCCTCCCTCTCCTCGACAGCCTCCTCCGGCTCGTCCTCGGCTACCGCCGCCGGCACATCCACGCCGCCGTTCGTCTTCGGCACAACCCCATCCCACCTCACCGGCACATCCCCTAACCCTAATTCTCAGTTTGCTCCTCTCTTCTCCTCCACCAACCCACAGCCGCCGCCACCAGCTCCACCCGCTCGCCACCCCATCCTCAATGTGGATCTCACTAGTCACATCAAATTCCTCCTGAATCCAGCTGAAAACAACTATCACAAGTGGAAATCTTTCTTCCTGATGGTCCTCTTTCGCTACGGCGTCACCTACCTCATCCAGCATCCACCACCCCCCAACGCCGACAGCCACTACCATGAGCTTGACACCCATGTCGTCCTCGCCATGTACGCCACCCTTACCGATCAGATCATCGACCATGTGATCGGCGCCACCACCACCTATGCCCTCTGGACTCGGATCCAGGAGTACTTCCTTGCCAATCGTGCGGCCCGTTACATGATCCTCAATCAGCAGTACCACAATCTCAAGCAGGGTGACCTTTCCGTCACGAGTACGCGCGCCGTATGAAGCTCATCACCGCCGGCCTCGCGGACATTGATCATGCCGTGACCGAGGTCGACCTCACCTCGCAGTTTCTCCACGGCCTCGACGGGCGCTTCGACACCATCCGTGTGGTTCTGGGGGACACCGTTCCCTTGCCACCCTTCGAGACGGTCTTCTCGCGCGTCAAACTCGCCGAGGAGAACCAGGCTCAGCGCGCCTCCTACGCCAGTGCCACTGTGCTCGCCGTCCACGGGAGCGGCGGCACCCCCGACACCGGCAGCTCCTCCGGGCCCCCAAACTTCCCCAACAACGGCGGCTCGGGCCACCGCTCCGGTGAACGCGCGGATCGGCCCTCGGATCGGGCCCCCAACCAGCAGCACGGCCGTGGCAACGGCCCCTCTCGTCACGGTGATGGTGGTGATCGCGGCCGCGGGCGCGGCCGTGGGCGCGGCGACTCAGGCGGTCGTGGTCATGCCCTGCCGGCTTACAACCCATACATGGGTTTCTTCGCCCCCTATGGCATGGTGATCCCTCCTCCACGCCCCGGCTGGGTTCCTCCCAACTCTGCGGGCGTGCTTGGGCCACGCCCTGGATCCCACGCACACGCCTATCCGATGCAGTACTCGCCATACCACGCGCCCCCGCCACCCCAACCGCCGTCATGGGATCATCTCGCCATGCTTCACGCCGCCTACAGCTCCAACGGCTTCCCCAACACCGGCTCCTCCAACGAGTGGTACCTCGACAGCGGCGTCTCCAACCACGTGACCGGTAACTCTGGTAACCTCACCTTCCCGAATTCTCCCTCTAAGCATAATTTATCAAGCATTATTGTAGGCAATGGATCTCATCTTCCCATCCATGCCACTGGCTCCACACGTCTTTCCCCACATAATTTTCATTTACGTGATGTTCTTTTCTCTCCTCACGTCACTACCAGCCTTATTTCCGTTCGTCAATTTACTAAGGATAATTCTTGCTCTATCGAATTTTACCCATTTGGCTTTTTTGTGAAGGACCTTCGCACCCAGAAAATCATCCTGATCTTCGCTAGCTCCGGCGACCTCTACCCCTTCCATGGCAGCAACAAGGCTTGGCGCACCACTTTTTCAACTACTGTCTCCGATGGTGATGTGTGGCACCGCCGGCTCGGTCATCCTAGCCCTCATACCCTTCGTTCTTTAGACAATGATTTTCTTACCTCATGTAATAAATCTCCACATGCTCCATGTAGTGCATGCCAACTTGGGCGCCAACCCCGTTTAGCTTTTCCCTCGTCCACTAGTCGCACGTTTGCGCCCTTTGATTTAATCCATTGTGATTTATGGACCTCTCCGGTTGTGAGTTTTTCCGGTTATCAATATTACCTTGTTGTGCTTGATGATTACTCTCATTTTTCATGGACATTTCCTCTACACCACAAATCCGACACATCCACTACCCTACACCGCTTCTTTGCTTATGTCAAAACTCAATATAATGTGATCATCAAAGCGTTACAATGCGATAACGGTGGTGAGTTTATCAACTCAGATTTACGCTCTCTCTTCTCTACAAACGGCATAGTCTACCGTTTCTCATGCCCTCACACTTCTCCTCAAAATGGCAAGGCCGAGCGTTTACTTCGCACCACCAACGATATAGTTCGCACCCTCCTCATCCAAGCTAAACTCACCCCTCCCTTTTGGGTAGAAGCCCTACACACCACCACCTATCTCCTTAACCGCCGTCCCTCGCGTGCCATCTCCACCCAAACACCATATTACCGTCTTCATGGCATCCACCCCACATATGATCACCTCCGCGTCTTCGGTTGCCTATGCTTCCCCAACCTCTCCGCCACTACACCACACAATCTTGCTCCACGGTCCACACGGTGCGTTTTCCTCGGCTATCCCCTCGAACACAAGGGTTACAGGTGCTACGACCCCCTTTCCCGGCGCGTCATTGTCTCTCGCCACGTTATTTTTGACGAGAACACGTTCCCGTACGAGCCTCCCACACCGTTGCCTACCGTTGCATCGCTCACAGAGGATCCGGTCACCGCGATCCAGCTGCAGCGATCCGTCCCAGATCCCACCGCCCCGACAACCTCGGACGGGTCCCACCAAATCTCCCCCCATGCGCAACCCTGCCACCCCACCCATGCAACCAATCACCACGCCAGCCCCCCCACACCCACCGCGCCACAGTCCCCGGGCGGCCCCACCACCCACGCACCCTACGGATCGACCTCGTCGCACGCGCCCGCCAGTCAGCCCCGATCCTCTCGGGATCCCGCCCCTGACGCGCCTGCCTCCCCACCTAGCGGCACACCTACCTTGGATCCCACGCCCGGCCCCTCCCCCACTGAATCCTCCTCGGATCGTGCGCCTGCCTCTCAACTGCCGCTCGCCAGCCCCACCGAATCCACCTCGGAGTCCGATCCAGCCTATACCACGCCTCCACGTCGGCCCAAGCATGCAATACCGATTGCACCACCACAAAACTCCCACAAAATGCGCACTAGAGCCAAATCAGGATTTTGCCAACCAAAGCGCCTCTTTCTAGCCACCAACTCTGCTTCCGCCATATCCCCCATACCACCCACTTATCGTTCTGCACTAAAAGATCCAAATTGGTTGCAAGCAATGCGTGATGAATTTAATGCTTTGATGATGAATTCGACTTGGTATTTGGTTCCAAAGCCTGCTGGTGTCAACATGGTGACTGGCAAATGGATTTTTCGTCACAAGTTCCATCCTGACGGATCCTTGGCACGCTACAAGGCGAGGTGGGTTGTCCGGGGGTTCACACAAAAGGAAGGTGTGGATTATGGGGAAACCTTCAGCCCCGTGGTCAAGCCCGCCACCATCCGCATTGTGTTGAGCATTGCAACGTCAAGTGCATGGCCCATTCATCAACTTGACGTCAAAAATGCCTTTCTTCATGGCGATCTCAAGGAAACGGTCTATTGTGCTCAACCATCCGGCTTCATCGACTCGTCGCGCCCGAATCATGTGTATCTCCTTCGCAAGTCTCTCTATGGCTTAAAGCAGGCTCCCCGTACGTGGTTTCATCGCTTCCAAGCCTTTCTCCTGACACTGGGCTTTCGTGCTTCCAAGAGCGATTCCTCCCTTTTCATCCTCAACCACGGCACGTCTCTTGCATATCTCTTAGTATATGAGGACGACATAATTCTCACCGCCAGTACACCCCACACTCTCCACCACGTCATCAACTCTCTCAAACGGGAGTTTTCCATGACTGACATGGGTGAGCTTCATCACTTTCTCGGGATTAATGTCAACCCGAATGCATCCGGTCTCTTCCTTAGCCAACAGAAATACACCCTAGAGATACTTGACCGCGCCAACATGCTCCATTGCAAGCCCGTTTCCACCCCCGTCGATACCTCCGCCAAGCTCTCATCGAGCTCCGGTGAGCCACTATCCAACCCCACCACTTACCGTAGCATTGCCGGCGCATTACAGTATCTTACTCTCACTAGACCGGATATTTCATATGCCGTCCAACAGATATGTCTCTTCATGCATGAGCCTCGTGCGTCACACATGCAACTCGTCAAACGAGTCCTTCGCTACTTACGTGGCACATCCCACTTCGGTCTTCAGTTATACAAAGCCTCCTCGCTAGACCTTGTCGCCTACACGGATGCTGATTGGGCTGGCTGTCCCGACACACGGCGTTCCACTTCCGGGTTTTGTGTTTACCTTGGGCAGAACATGGTCTCCTGGTCTTCCAAACGGCAGCCCACAGTGTCTCGTTCTAGCGCCGAAGCTGAATATCGCGGGGTCGCTAACTGCGTTGCCGAATCCTGCTGGATCCGTCAACTTCTCTATGAGCTTCGGCGTCCTCCCTCCCGTGCCACAGTTGTCTATTGCGACAATGTCAGTGCATCCTACCTATCCAACAATCCCGTACAACATCAGCGCACCAAACATGTTGAGATCGATCTTCACTTTGTTCGGGATCGCGTTGCTCTTGGTGAAGCCCGGGTCCTTCACATTCCATCGAGCTCGCAGTTTGCGGATATCTTCACCAAGGGACTACCTTCACCGATCTACACGGAGTTTAGGTCCAGCTTGAACGTCCTACCAAACGGCATACCAGCTGAGGGGGGGTGTTAGACTGTACTTTTCTGTTGTAATTAGTCTGGCACGTCCAGTCCTATTATTGTGGATCTCAACCATCGCCCTGGCCTGCGTGCCTACTTCCTTGGGCTCTCTATATATGTAACCACTGTTGTACTGTGATGAATCAATCAAGGCAATCATTCTATTGTCTAACTGAAAAGGCCCGCATACGACATTGTGCACCGCGTATTCGCTACCGTAGTTTTCTTTTCCGCGGGCCTAAACTGTTGTGCCAGCTAGACTTTCTCGCATCCCAATGGCTCAACGAACGACCAAGATTTAGAGTGCAGCTGAGCCTGGGCACCATAACGCTCTGTCCAAAATTGATGGCTCAACGCAAAATACACTATCATGTGTACAATGGCACCCACACGTATCCTCACAGTTTTATTTTCTTGAGCTGGTCTGACCGACATGTGGGCCAACGAATGGGCATGTACGCCACATGAGCAGGAGCACAAACCGTGACGGTCCGGATGGTGTATATTAAAAAAATGCTAGGCCTGACTAAACCCGCTTGGTCAATCCGCGACAGTTTCGGTGACAGTAGCTTGACGTCCGTCATCAAGGGCCTCTTGTTTTCGGGCCCAACCGCGGCTTACAAATCGGTGACGGTACTCGTGACGGGTTTATGTTTTCAGTCATAATCCGTGACGGATTTCAGGAACATCAGCATGAATCCGTCGAGGACTAACAGGTTTCTTGTAGTGCTATCCCCCGCGGTGACACAGACGAGCCTATCAGCATCGCATATGGCGGGGGCAAGGAATTCGTGCCTACCGGGGCTTGGTGAGAATACGATCTTTGAAACGCCCCTACCGTTATAGATCCATGACGATTGACGGCAAACAAACCTCTGTGTCTGTGACAGCATTGAAGAGGCTGAGCATGCTGAGGCCATCATGGTGGTAACAAACGGGGCGACCAAGGGCGAGACATCCATTTCTAGAGGTAACACGCGCCCAAAGGGATGGGTTCAAGGTTGAGGGAGCGACGCATGGGAAGCGAGGCTGTGGCGGGGTAGCTACCGACACTGTCAAGGACGACGACCAGCGACGGGGACAACGGCACGAGAGCACAGCGCCACGTCGTGCTAGTGTTACACTTGAGATCATCGAGGTTGGCGTTGATGCGGTAGAGGAGGTCCGTCGGCAGGCCAGCACAGTGCGACATGGCCTTTGGCGGATTCTGTTCAGAAATGTTGGTTTGAGCAGGAATAGAGGCAACTAGAAGGTTTGGTAATTTTTCGTCTTTGAACAATATTGCAGGTCGAAGTGAGTGAGCACACACACTTTATAGAAAATTGCTCCAGTGTCTAGAATGACCACTTTATCAGTTGGGCTAGGATGAGAGATCAGACAAATAGATTAGATTTTTCACCGGGGTCTGTTTATATTGCTGGGATATGTTATTTAATGATGAAATATGTTTATTGTTTATCAGGATGTGTTTTTAACTGTTGAAATCTATTCTTAAATGTTGATATCTATTTTAATGTTGAAATGCCTTATTAATTGCTGAAATCTTTATAAAGGATGAAATTAAGTGCTAGAATATATTTTTTATTCTTGAGATATATTATTAAGTGCTAAAATATGTTTTTATTGTTGAAATGTCCTAATAAGTGTTGAAATCTTTTCTTCATTTGTTGGAATTCGTTTTTAAGTGTTGAAATATCTCCTATTTGAGCGACAATTAATATGGATCGGAGTGAGTACTACAAATTTTAATTAGGCCAGTTAATAGGTACTATATTATTGAGCAATTGTCTTATTAAGTGTTGAAATCTGTTTTAATAATGAAATCTCCTATCAAATCTTGGAATCTTCTTTATTGCTTGAATGTCTTATAAGTGTTGGAACTTTTTATTGAGCAATTGTCTTATGAAGTGTCGAGATCTGTTTTTAATAATGAAATCTCCTATCAAGTGTTGGAATCTTCTTTATTGCTCGAATGTCTTATTTAGGTATGTCTTATCAAGTGTTGGAATCTTCCTATTAGAGATAATGGCACTACCATAAGATATGTTCTTCTAGTATGAAGCTCTTAAATGAGGTACTCCTCCCAATCCATATTAATTGTCGCTCAAATGGATGTATATAGCACTAGCTACATCCATTTGAGCGACAATTAATATGGATCGGAGTGAGTACTACAAATTTTAATTAGGCCAGTTAATAGGTACTATATTATTGCTTGATCTTTTCTGCACCGGATCCCCATCTCTCCATCTATACAAGCCCTGTGTTGATAGACCAATCGTGTGTATCTTTTCCCTAGCATTTTCAAACTGCATTAGAAGAGGATGGACAGGTACACGGTTCGCATCTACGGTCTAGCCTTGCTACTGTCTCTCCATCTCCTATGCTCCGCACCTACTGTGCAATGTATGCACTTCCACAAAGAGTTATCAGTTCTTTCTCACCTTTCAGTAGTTGTTGCTTGTTTGTAATTAATCGGTCCAAAATGATCAGTTACCATATCAACGGCTAATTGATTGTTGTACCATAGGTCGGATCATCGAAGAAGACGTGGATGACGAGAAGATCAATTTTCCGCATGGGCTTTGTGTCAATGGTAAACCATGCAAAGATGGATGGCTTTGCTTGTGTTGCCTTGCGAATCTAGAGTGCTACCCGTCCATGGATGCGTGCAAGAAAGACTGTCTGAAACCCTCTCCTGTTGAGATGGTGTCGATGACAATGACCCGTTCTCCTTTACCTGCCCCCTCTCCCGCCTCTTCATTAGGTTTAATTTGAGTTACCTATATTTTGCCCGGGACCTAATGGATATTGTGTGAAAAAATAATTTTGAATAGAAGTATCTCATACATCAGTTGTTGCAGTTTGATTTGACATGTTGCATCAATCGTCTTTTTTTGTTACCAATTATTGCCGGTAACTCAGCTTTTCAACTACTCAACGCCCAGCGAGGATGCCCGGTCATTTTTTGTTAGTTTTACACTACCAGTTTGGTGGTCCTGCTCAAGATAAAGAGTGTTGATTATCGGTATTGTGTTTTGGCCAATCTATCGCTCCAAAGATTTTTCTTTGTGTTTAAATTGATGCTGTGCCATGTTTCCGGTGAGTCAAGATTAGATGGTAGCATCATTAGCTTCAATATATTAGCAGAAAATATCAGCACACTCGTACGTAAATGTGCTCTAATTTAAATGGGACTGAGCATCAACAGCACAACAACAAAAAGAAACTGACAGTCCCTTTCTTGATAGATACTGAGTACATGACCAGCATCATGTACATGGATTTCACCGGAACCAAGACACAGCATTCCCTGTGATCATGTCTATGGGTTTTGCATGTCCAACTGCACCTGCTTCCTCAACCTAAAAGTTTGAACCCAAACGCCTCAAGTGTCAAAGAACTCCCGGTGCATGTTTCTTATCAACATTCTCAGTTATCAGAAAATTAAGATAAATTTGTTTGTACGTCACATGGCAACATACCAGCGTTGCGACGGATATATCAGAATTAGTAAACCCTAACAAGAGGATGCAACACAAGGATACAGAGAGTCTTTGACAGATGACTTCACCAAACTCTAGTTACAATAAGAGCCACCCTCCTAGACTCATTCCTGGCCTCAGATCCTAGATTCACATGAAGCTTCTCTCTACTTGCTGTTTCTACATTCGCGACGCCACAAAAGGGAGAACCAACCACCCTACGTCGCCGCCGGAGCGAGCCTGACAACATCCCAGGCAACCCTCATCACGCCGCCATGCCTCGACTCCGCCTCCTCGAATGTTCTTCCCGACGCCTCCGAAGGGTGGGGGAGTTCCCTCCATTTCTCAACCTTGAGCTCCGTGACGTCGATGATGCACGTGTGGCTCTCCGCCAGGCTCTTCCCTTGGGCCCTGCCATCAACCTGGAAGATCTCGCCCCTGCCGATTTCATTCCCTTCGTTGTCAATCAGCACAACGGGGCGGCCAGGCTCGAATGACAATGACCTTGTGAACGGCCGGCTCGTCATCATGTCTTGTGTACTTGGCTCGCTCGAGTCTGGGGTAACCAGCCTGCTGCTGCCCTTGGAGTTGGATAAGCCTAGAGCATTCAGAACCCTTGAAGGCGGCAGATAGCTCTCCTCGCCGGCACTCTCCGAGGAGTCACCCAACTGAGAATTGGCTGGTGTGGATGACTTGTCAGCACCCTCGCCCTCGTATGGCACTCCTCTTTCTTTCGCGATACGAGCGAGCTTAGCTTTTCTGTTGTTCAGCCTAGATAGAATTTAAAAGAAAAGAGGCTATTATTACAAACACATACAGAATGCAGGCACAAAAGAAAATCTGTATGATACAGGAATAACTAAATTTGAAGGACTAAGAGTTGGTTATATTATGGAGCAGTACATTCCTAGGAAAGAAGACGGATAATTTCACCTTACCAATTCTTTAGTTGGGATGATGTGATCTCAGCACCCTGAAAAGTAAGGACGCATTTCCATTAATCAGACAAAGCCGAAACTAGTTAGTCAGACCTAATGAAACATTTACCCAACTGAAAAGGCATATATATCATTCACGGCAAGAAAAAAAGAAAAGGCATATAATATATATTACCTGCCCACTCAGCTTCTCTGCCCATGTCTGAAGGGAAGCAGCATTCTTATGCATCTCGGGCTCGTCAACCAGAGCATTCTCAATTTCATTTACCTGCCCGTCGTTCATGATAGTTCGCTTCTTTCCTCTCCTACTAGGCTGCCTCTCATCCTCGTCCCGGAGACAACTCTCCTTGGTAGGTTCTGGTGTTTTGAAATGGTCTACACTTCTGCAGCGTGGGACCTCCATGCTGGTGGCAGTACTGGGACCCGGATAGCCCGCGCTGGTCGTTCTCGCAACGCCAAGATGGATTAGGTTCTGACCGACTGAATTTTGCAGGACCCCACCATTTGTAGTGGCACGGTTTCTTGGAGTCTCATCCCTAGCATTTCCATCTTGTCTCATGGGGGGCGTCGCCATAGACTCTTCAATGTTTTGCACATCCTGCTAGTATCAGTTTTGGATTGGTATCAAATACATTACCAAGTCAATGGCTAATATTAATGTAATCGATAATGTTACCTTAGGAGGGCCATCCATATTGGGATCTGGAACACTAGCCCTTGCAGGCTGGGGCTGCTGCACCGGTTGCAAGTCTACCTTCATTTCTGATGTGACGTCACTTTTTGCCACCTAAAACATCACATCATGAAATCATCTTACATAAGAAATGAGGTACTGGCAAAAACTTTTGAGTAGACTGCTAAGAAGTATGAAGCTGCCACCCAATGCATCGTTCCAGGCTATTTTCTAGTTTACACATTGAGCACACCCGTCACACCAACCATGCAAAAGAAACAATGAATTTGCCTGAGGACATTATGCACTTTAAAACTATACTTGTAGAAATGTAATTTACTAATTTTACAGATTATCCCTTGAGAACAAGAAACAGAGACCCTAAACATAATGCTTTGGTATGATGTTTGAGATCAATGAGTAAAGCAAAAAAAAACCTGCGATATTCTCTGTCCAACTTGCGATTTACACCAACGTTGCAACTTATAAGAAAAATCACTGCAGAGAGGAAAGGTAAAGTTTAGAGAAGCGTCAACAAAGAAGTTGTCAGCTGAGGGCAACAAATTCAAACCAATCAGGCATACGGCAAGAAAGGTATAAAGAATATTGTTTCTATGTGGCACACCAAGGACCAGTCAAAATGACATTACCCACCTTAATAGTTGCACATCTTCCTCATTTAACAAGTTACCAGGGATTAATGATTTAGCATAATGGGACAAAGATCCTGCAAACCGAGCAAAAGAAGACATAAGATATGCAATGCGATGAATTAACATAATCACAACAAATTGCAAAACACAAAGACAAGCGACTGTACCCAAGTTTGTACAAACTATGGTGATCTCATCAGCTGCTGGATGGTCCAATGATGGCTTGGGACTCTCTGATAACAAGTATTTCTGAAATTTCTGAAGAAAGAGGTCTCTTTCTTGCTCTGTTAACATACATGACAATGGAACTTGCGTTTAACAAGGTTACACATCAAATCTACAGCGTATCATAGCCACTGAGAGAAGATCTGACCTTCGCATATGTTTGGAACAAAGACGTGCAAATTTGCTATTATTTTCACCACACAGGATGTTCTTGTCTGTGCATATTGTATTGAAGGCATGCTGATAGAGCGAAAATTGCATGAATAGTTAACTTTCGCTTCAGTCAGCATATTTGAAGCAGCTAACAGTGCCAGGTCAGCTGCACCAACTGGATCATAATCCAGATTAGCATCATCTTCCATCACTGGCAGATCGACAGAGCACCAACTTGAGACAAACTCATCATGAGGAGTCGCCAAAATTTGCGTCAGAAACGGAATCTGCAGAGAAGATGAACGAAATAGAATTAGCTAAAATAAGAGCTTTGCGGTTGCAAAAAGACTATATATAACCCTATCAAGGTACGTATTAAAAGCAGTCGGTTTCAAAGCTTACAGTATTAGTTATGAAGGAAGATCTAAAGTTTGAATCATCAGAAAAGACGTCAACGAGACGCAATGCACTGATAAGCACAGAACCCACGGGGTAACTCTTATCATGGGAACCGCCAGCAGGTTTTTGTTTTCTTCCAAATGCGATCTTCAGCAAATCAAGAACCTGCAGTAATCATTGTGATAAATTTGATAGGAACCAAATGATATTTTCAAATGCTGCAGAAAAGGAGTAATTTCAACCCCAGCTGTGGTCAGACCTAGGAGAACTAACCTCCAGCCCTAGTTGCATGCTCTTTGGCAAAGTGGCGACTTCATCAAGGTAAGAAATACTTTCAGATTCACACAGTTGTAACAACTACAGAGTATTTAACCAGGCATCAGTTATAAAGGCAACACTGGCAGTATACAGTGGTAGTACTTGAATTAAACAAAGTAATTCAAGACTCATGACAAACTTACGATAGAAAGGATTTTAGCCTTCTGTCTGGAAATGGAAGAAGCAATATCAGTTGATCCTTTCAGCCATTCTGGAACACCTAACTTCAATATCGTAAACGAGAGTGACAGTATACCTCCATTTCTACAGAGCTCCTGCATTTAGTAACTTCTTGAGTCAATATCCTCCGAGGGCATACACGATGTAATGATATACAGAAACAGTAACATATTTGAGTACATACTCACTTCTTTTAGTAGAAAACACAGGAAGATGGATGTGTCACTAAATTAAAGTATTATTCCACACACTAGACTAGTCTAGGTTAATCAGTTAATCTGTTTTCTGGAAATCTTATGCAAGGGGGTAACAAGATGGAATTGAACTAAAACTGGAGAACAAGTAATGAGTTTTTTTTGGGAGAGAGTTTGTGTGATATACTTCTGTTTGCATCACTGACCAGTATGCCGAAACAAGTATATCTTGATAAATCATAAAGAAGAAAAGGGGCTCACATTTAGCAGTTTTTCCCTTAACAGTGGAACTAAAAATACAAGGAAATGCATTTCAAAAAAAAATCAAGGAAATGAGACGCATAGGGATATACGGGACCTTGTTTTTTAAAATACGATCTCGGAATAACTTCTGCTGGCACAGTGACAAAAGAAATTGCAACGATGCTTCGCACTGTTGGCATATGAAGTAAGTGAGTTGTGAGTCAAAAGGGCCAACAGGAAAGGCTTTGGTGCCCAATGTTGATAGCCTGACACTCAATAACCTCATATCTTCGTGCAGACTATCAAAGGCTACATCCATAAAGATATCAACCTGACCACAAAACAGCAAATATTAACAGAGATGAACAGATTGAATACAAAGTACCTAACAGGCAGATCTAAGTCTTGCTGGTATAACATTCATATCAAAGGATGCCATAGTGATCCAGGGAGTACACAAAGAAAGAACTATGCGAAGGTCAGGTGTTTGCTTTTTTTCTACCGAAATATCTTTCTACTGAGATGTATAAACGAAACAGGAATCAATAACTAAACAGTAGTCAGCAAAAACTTATAAGCAACGAAGGTTCAGATAACCCAGTAGTAGAATAGCTAAAGGAAGTTAAATACTAACATAATCTCTTAGTATTATATAATAAAATGATGCCTGCGGATAACAGCCTGTAATAATATAGCGCAGAAGTTGACACATTTTAAGAATACTACTAATTTTAGCTCAGATTGGCCTGGGAGCTACACTTGTTAATAATCTGGTTGAACCACAAAACACCACAATATAAATGAATTTGATTGGAATCTCTAAGAAAAGAGTTGACACTACGCAATATGTTACAAATTCTATTCAGGATGAGGACAAAACCAGCGATAAACATGTCATTATCATTTATGAAATCAACTTGCAGCGCAACAAGATTATTACAGAAAAGTTGGCTGTGATGATGAAAAACAACAAAATCTGGGAGTTCAGAAATCAAAAGCAATGCAAAATAGGGGCGAGGTTAAAAAATACTCCCTCCGCCCCATAATATAATATCTTTTTTGAGACTATCATAGTGTCAAAAAAGATCTTATATTATGGGGCGGAGGGAGTAGAATTTAAACATTAACATGTTATAAATTGGGGAAGCTAGTTATATGCTTTTATATTTCACAGTTTCTTCAGAATCAAGCCATGGAACGAAATAATCACTAAATTACCATATGGGTTACCTACTACTTACCTTTGGATGTGCAAGAAGAATATGAACAAGCTCATGCCACTGAGATGAGAAGTAACTTGTCATCAGATGAAGACTTCCTGCTACAAGTGATGAATGTATGAAGGGAGAAGCGCCGAGATGATCTTCCTAATTTAGAACAATAGCTGTTACCAGAAATTAGTATGAAATGATAACAATTAAGTATAAGCATGCCGCCCTCAATAAATAATTTGGTGGTTGTCGAACCTTCTTCCAGTGGGACAGAACGGATAGCAGAAAGAATATCAGGTCCATAACTTGTTCAGATAACTTCACATCATCCAGAAGAAGCTGCACGAAGATAAACAAGGATTGTGACTCAATGCTCATCTTTTACTCATTTAGCATCTAACCATACAGTAAAAGCAAAATTATTTAACGAATTAAGCTTTATCGGAGAAAGACACAAAGACCATATGATGTGATTCATGAGTCAACTATGACATAGAGAAAGAGAGAGGTCGCAGAATATCGAGATTCAAATGAACAGGGTAAGAAATTCGTATGTGATGAAATGGACGAGCCTGCGTGAAATAACGAGAGAAGTCACCTGCTCGAGCTTGGTGTGGCGAGTTGCTAGCTCAGACAAACAATGCAAAAAGCGCACGCCACGGAGCACATATGTCAAATCTGAACCTCTTCCGATATCCAAACTTACAGCAAGAAGATGGAGAGGAAGCGATGACACGAGCTTCTCCATGTCCACCTGCAGAGAAGACATGTCAGCCAAAGGGTGGCTGAAATAGGTGTGAACATTGTAGCTAATAAGCACCTGCTCAGGACCTCCGGCTTGCGCCTTGGACTGCAAGACGAAGCTGTCGGACTCCTTGAGCATCTCACTAAGTTCCCTAGCGGTCAGCCCACTAAGCTCTTGGACAGCAGAAATCATGTCTATCATCTGCACCCAACAATCGAAATATAAGTAGTATTCTGGTTTGGTGGTAGTGAGAAAATATTCAAACATCTATCTTGTACATGAAACGGAGAACGAAGATGAGAGCTTACAGGTGAATTCATTATGCGGTGAAGGAAGTGTCTTGAAAGTAAAGATTATGCTAATAACCAAGATGCTTTCACAAAAATGCAGGATCACATATACATGTTGACAGAATTTGCCCAGGAAATCTGGGATATTAAGTAGCACTTGCGTGGTGAATTTTGTGGAGCACACACATAGTAATCTGTAGTGCTCTCTGCATCTACCAAGAGGAAATCGGCAAAAGTACTTGCTCCGTCCAAAAATACTTGTCACCAAAATGGATAAAAAGAGATGTATCTAGAAGTAAAATACATATAGATACATCTTCTTTTATCCATTTTGATGACAAGTATTTCCGGACGGAGGGAGTATGTGCTGGTGCAGCAGATTCGATCGAACCTAACAAATTTTCTTTTTGTGAGCAGTCGGTACAAGCGTAAGAAAAATTCTAGAGGATAATCCCACATGGCTTGTTCACGCTTAATCTCACTAACTAATACTCCCTCCGTTCCTAAATAATTGTCTTTCTAGAGATTTCAACAAGTGACTACATACGGAGCAAAATGAATGAATCTACATTCTAAAACATGTCTACATACATCCGTATGTTGTAGTCCATTTGAGATGGCTAGAAAGACAATTATTTAGGAACGGAGGGAGTAATTCATATGCGCACCCATTCCATTGATGATTCAACAAGCGACGCGACGGGAAACAAAGATGTAAAGATTACAGGAAATCTGCACATGCATACATACATCTGACAATAAACTTCAGAAAGAAATCCCCATCCAACCGGGGATCAGAAGCAGCCTAGAGCAGCACGCACGCGGGGCCCAAGCAGACGAAGAAGAGCCGCCGGCCTCACGCCGAAGCCGCCGCGCCGCTTGACGGAACAGGGGCATGGGTACAGGGGTCGGAGATGTGGTGGCGCAGGGAAGGCCCGCGTCCAGGCGCGGCGGCTCGAGCCATGGAGGCGACGCAATTTGGGCGCGGCCGAAAAGATGCACTTTGGGCGCGGCCAAAAAGGTGGGTTCACCGGCCGGAGGGGTCGCTGGGCTGGGCAAACGACGGCGAGGAGCGGTGCGGGGGTGTGTGTGTGCGTGGCGGCGCTGAGGGGATCGGATCCAGAGGATGGCGAATTGGGGATCGATTGGGAAGAGGAGCTCCCGATCCCGATCGCTTCGCTAGGGTTAACAAGAGCTTTGGCTGGGCCTTCTTGGGCCGGATTTTGGGGGAATGAAGTTAGGCTAGCTTTCTTCAGGTCCATCCACACTTCATGCTCCCAACAACAATAAGAGTTACCGATGTTTATCATAACTGGCTATAAGAAATGGCACATGATGAACTCGGAGCAGGCTTTGCATTCATTTTGCCCGTTGCAACGCACGGGCATTTGTTCGGCTTCAACATTATCATTTTGCCCGTAGTAATAATAGCCGAGTATGCGAGGCAGCCCGTTCGGCTTCAACATTGGAGCGCCTTAGGAAAAAATAGAAAAATATGTTTCTTCTTCTATCTCTATTTATTGGTTGTAACCATCGGGAGAACTACTAATCGGTGCCTTCTGCGCCGGTTAGACTACCCACAGTGGGAGTAACATAGGTGGTAACATCACACATCTCTAGGCAAAACAGATGATGGGACGAGTAATTAATGAGGAAAGAGGGGCATGTGGTAATATAGCTAGTTACTGTAAAATCGCACATATCAAGACAAGATGAGTCTACAACCTAATAAATGAAGTGTTGCATGACACCACACATATGTTACTCCCCCACTAGGTAGTAACATAGACTAGTAATATACACATGTCACTAGTCTAAGTTACTACCCATTGTGACTAGTCTTATAAGTTTTGGCGTCATTAACCCGCAGCCATGGGTTGGCCCATTCACATGCACCATGTGCTCGCTTCACCTGGGCGGGTTTGGTTCGTCGGTCGACGGTTGACTATCAGTTGACCGGTCAACCAAAATCGGATCGATTTTGAAATACATTCCCTCCGGCTATAGGCCGAAACCATGCCCAAGTGCTTCTATAAATTATGTGTTACTCGAAAGCCGGTTGCATTTTTTTACAATAAAGCCGCCTCTATTATGCTCACCATCAACTGATACTAGTTTAGCTTTAGCAGAAGGATGGGGAATCAGGAGCACATGAGGGAAGGAAGTAGGGAGTCATCAAAGTCTAAGTCAATACACTTGCTAGCTAATGCTGGATCGTCAAAGATCTGATTCTATTTCATAATACATTCTGCCTCTTTCCTAAGGAATCCAATCAGAAGGAATTTCATCGCTCTGCTCATGATAGTTGGTCGAGTTCCCTTTTCCTTTTTTGTTGAGTTTTGCCTCTCCACCTTTCCTTGTCTCCATTCCGACTTATTCACTTCTTTGCGCAAGCACTTGGTTCGCCAGCTTCCTGAATCGGCATCATCATGAGAGAGCCGATGGAGGCTTTCCTCACCTATTTGGTCTTATTTCCTCTGCTCAAACCGTGAGTCATTCATGCAACGTACAAGTACTAATAGCGTGATATGATTGCGGATCTACCAGGAGATCATTCTTTCGATTTTATCTCCTCGCTTAGGTCTTGCTTCTTAATAAAGGGGTTATGACACTCTGAGTCCATTAGTGTTGAAGGAATGGACAGAGACAGACAACGACAAAGTACTGATTTGACTATCAATAAAGAGCAGAGCTATAGACAAGATGCCTAGGAACCAATAGGCAGCATAGGGGGTAAAGCACAACACCTAGGAATAGGAACCAACAACACAACAAAATTATAGGAAATTACCCAGCAAGAAAACTCTTGTCCCTTTTCCTTTCTCAGAAGAAAAATGATGCATGGAATAAAATCGACACTACTAATTCTGAATTTTTGGATGAAAGATTATTATTATTGTTATCACCTTTCATGGTAGCTTCCCCTTCGCTCGAAGCTTGCAATCCTCGACGGTGATGGCATCTTTTTTCTTCTTTGGGAGGAGAGTTATGGATGCCTGGGTTACCCTTCAAACATAAAAGCCATTGCTAGGATAGAACTTTTGACGCCATTTTTCCTATTTTTAAACTCAAATTGATAAATCCACATGGCGAGTAGGAATAGTTTCGAGTTTCTGGTCTGTTTTCTTTTGAGAATCAAACCTCTAATTGGTTTATGCTTAAAAAAACTCGCGAATTCAAAAACTTTCATGGTTTTGAAAGAAGTTCACAAAAATGTAAGTAGTTCACAAATTTCTTAAAAAAGTGAATGGTTTTGAAAAAAGTTCACTATTTTTTAAAAAGTATGTGGATGTGAAAAACGTTAATCGATATTGAAACATTCACGAATTGAAAGACTTCCCAGTTTTCAAAAACAAAAGTTCACAAATTTCATAAAAGTTCATGACTTCGAAAAGCCATTTTCAGAGATAGTGCATAGTAGTGCATATTTCTGTTTATGATTTCACTGGCAACTTCCTGGCTGAAATGGAGTCCATTTTGTCCAGCGGACGACCGATGGCGGGGCCTTGTCAACCCTTTCCTTCGTCGTCTGGACTCAAAATAATACGTAGTTCGATCGCCCTGAATCTGATCCTCGATGATGATGTATCCATAATTGAGAATCACAGAGTGCATAATGGTTAGAAATCCAAAGGTGTTTGACTGCTTCCGGTTGATTGGAGGTTGTCAATGCAATTGACAATGGAAGCTCGTTTCTACATGAAGGACAGTTGTCAAACACTCTTGCCCATGATCTAGCTAGCTCGAAATTGCATTAATGTTATTAATGGAAGCCATCTCTAGCTCCAAACTCCCCTGACAATGTGATTGAGCAATGAATCGTTAGACTACCCCTAAAAAGTTTACTTTATGTATAAAATAAATTGACCGCTCGTTGTGTACATTTACATGTACGTATGTGTTAACTTGCTCGCCGGGACAGCCGTCGTCCACTACGTATTCACTTCATCTAAAAAAAACATTCTTTTTGACAACTTAAGAAAGACATTTAAAGTACTATTCATTAATTCAGAATTTAATATGCATGCATTTAGAAACATTTTTTCACAACTGTAAAAACACATTGTTTTGTTTTAATATTTATGCATTTAAAAATGATTTTTTTCAAAAGTTCAATATTTTGAAAAAGAGGTTCCTAGTTTGAAGATTTCTAACATGCTAAAAATGACACGAATTTAAAAGATATTCATTAATTCAGAAAATACCCAAGAATTCTTAATATGGTCATGAATTTTACAAAATATTCTTGAATTTTAAGAAAATATTCACAAATTTAAAATGTTTGTGTAATTTTGATGAATTTAGAAAAATCATAAATTAAAAATGTTTGCTAATTATATGATCATGAAAATTTCAAAAGTTTTCATGACTTTTAAATACTATTTAAATTTTGTAAAAATATTTCCCAATTTACAAAACAGTTCACAGTTCTAGAAAATGATAAAGAATTTATATAAATCCCAAATTATAAAAAAAAATCATGAATCGGAAAAAAGTACACGAATTTGTAAAATATATGAAATTTAAGAGAGAGAGAAATCATGAGCCCTATATACCTAAGAGAGTCATCTCAACTAACTTATTTATCTTAACATGTAAGCATGTCACCTCATCAAACAACCATGAATATCCACCTCAACATGCAATCCTACATAGGAAAGAGTCAGCACAACATTCAACCATGCATGGGAAAAAGTTTCTCGCTCAATTGTTTTACTTATATTCAATAAATACTTCTACAACTATACATAATCAAATACAATGTCGTATGTACTTTTAACTTTGACTCTAATTATGAGCCCAAATTTTCATCAACCAATTCCCGCAACACCGAGCGGGGTATCATCTAGTTCAGGAAATGTTAATGAATTTGAAAAATAGAAAGGTAAAAAAGAAACGAAAAATAAAAAGATAGAAAAATTCCCATAATATAAGAGCATGTTCTTATATTATGGGAGAGGGGGGGGGGGTAGAAAATTGTAAATAAAATTTTTGGCCAAAAAGGGGTGCGTATTTCATACCAAACGTGAATTGTTCCCCGTAATGGGGTGGGGAATAGGATTTTCCAATTTTCCGTAGGCACCATCGTAACCTTTTTCGTCTTTTATCAATTACAAGTTGGTATTTCAATGGGTCTTTTGGCCCAAATGGTATGAACACCTAAGAGTTTTTGGATCACTACTTTAGTGTTCTAAACACTCTTATATTTCTTTAGAGAGGGAGTAAACAGATAAGACGAGGAGACGGGAAAATAGGCGTGGACGCCAGGATGGACAGGACTCCGCGTGCGCACCTGCCTATATAAATCATGTGTATACAAACCACATACATGCACAAATACAAGTGTGTGGTTGTACGTACCAAACATCAACCATTCACGGAGCTTCGCATGAAGTCGTCACCAAAGCCACTGCGCAAACAAGCCTAGCTGAGAGCCTGAGATGCTCAGGTTTCTTGTGCTGCTAGTCGTCCAAAGATGATTAAGTTTTAGAGCTGGTGCGAGCTCTCACATTTTTCTGGATTTATTTTAGCCTTTTCTCAGTGATGTCGTTCCTTAAGTGAAATGATGTTTTCATCGACTACAAGGAGCCTGTGATGACTTCATCAATCTCAAAATTGTTAGCCCAATCTCTTAGTGGTGTTCATAGGGGTAAGCTGTGTGTCCATGTGTTTATAATGGCAAGTGTTCATACAAAGAAAGTACAATGGCAGAAACGAAACGACCATTACATCCTTTATAATGACGTGACCAAAACAACACCATGACTCTAAAATCGCCCAAGGAAGCACTCACACCCTATAGCAACCCGAAAGTGGTACATAGCCCGACTTAAAGGCACCCGTCCTTTTATCTCCCTGCGATGGTGGCATCCATATTGGTATGTTTGTCATTGTTGGGGGGCAGGAGTTTGCACCGAGTTGGTGTTCAACATTTTAGCCGCTTCCCACTTATCCCATGTAGATTCCTAGTTCAACATTTTAGCCGCTTCCCACTTATCCCATGTAGATTCCTAGTTCAACATTTTGGCTCTCACATTTACTCTGTGGTTTTATACTTAGGTTCCATGGCCCATTGGGCCCAGAGAGGTTCAGTCATATGGTGTTTTAGGGATTTAACTTACTATTGTGTTCTCACACACGTCACAGGTCCTCGTGATGGGAATGACTTAAGTGGGCGGCAAAACAAACAATTCATAAACTAGAGACCATCATGATGATCACCATCGTTACCATGGTACAATTTGACAAATTCATAATTTCCTATTTATCAATCCAAATTACAATACAACTTTTGCTCTCAACCAATACAACCACCTGGTCCACCATAGTTGAACGTATAACCCTTCTTAAATTCGAGAAATAAATCATTTGCATCATAACAATCTTTCCTATCAACTAACTTGACCATCCCAGTGTAACGGGGGTCAAAAGCTTGACCCTTTGAGTTGTATTTCTTAATGTGATTGAAGTAGGCAGATTTCTTCTCATTATAATCAGGGAACTGTCCACTACCCATTCGTGGACCATGTGCATTCTTTAAGTAATTCACGAATCCAGTCAATGCTTGTATACGTGGTGTTTCAGGGCAAAGCTCCTTTGGAAAATGTCCCAAGAATGACGGTGTTTCTAAATCATGACGGTACACCACCCAATCTCCAGAATTTGGATCCTGTAGTCAACGAGGGACCAATGAAATCGATGAACAATAAATTTCATGCACAAGAAGAGTATAAGCAAGTTTTAATTAGCAAAAATCTTGGGTGACATATAGTTTCCCAGAACCTAAAGTTCCATATTTTTATAATATAATACCATAGCACTGAAATCCTTCTTTGTTAATTTTAATTTTGCATTCTTAAATAGTTGCAAGCCACCCTATTTTTCCTATTCATGTTGCCACTGCCACATTAGCAAGTCATGTATGGTAGTTCTAAGTTTTTTTTGCGCTACTTTCATTGTATAGGTGCAACCATGCCACATTAGAAAGTCATGTGTGATAGGCAAAAGTTATATTTTTCATAGTATTTATTTTTCGAACCCTTGCATCCCTGCCAAATCAGCAAGTCATGCATGTCCCTCATAGTTTGCCATTTTTTGCATAAATGTTTGGGTTGTCACTAATGTTATATGTGTTGGACACTCGGAGAATACATATGTAATTCATGTTTCACATTTTTTTTTGTTAGAAACAAGGCATTCTGTTAACTGTAATGAAAATGTTATATAACATCTATTTATGCATTTCGTTCAACAAGATTCCTGCAGCAACGCGCGAGAAATAGTAGAAAATGTATAAGCTTATGTAGTGATCTTGTTGACTAAGAAGAATGTTGCACCTTGTTGAGGCTAAGCCTGATGTAGTGATCTTGTATGCCGTAAATTGATGGAGGAGAAATGGCTTGTCCCGGCACTAGCTTAGCTCCAGTCGCAGGAATAAATCCTCCGCATTGTAAGTTGTAGCACCCCTTTGATCTCGAGTCCTTCTATGTAATAAAAAAGGGAACATGCATTATTGTCGATATAAAGAGACTAATACTTGGTCTGATAATGTCTCAAACTATTACAAAATACATCTAGACTATATACGGACAATAATAATATATAAGTTGTTTGAATGACATTGTTTACACTTACGGTCCAATATATAAAGAAGCGGATATCTCTGTTATGGTATAAAGAGGGCGAAATCTGCAAGGAAAACCATATTACAAAATAGTAATTCGTTCAAAAGAATTGGAGGTTACTAGGATAGGTGATATGTTTGTACGTGGAAGCCGGCTTGAATTAAGCTGTAGTGTCCTCGATCTTGACAATAGATCTGTATGGATGCTCCAGATTCTTGAGAGTTTTCAATATTTGGTGAAGCCCATATACTCATTTCAGCTCGAAGGCCATAGAATTGTCCTGGCATGGTGTGCCACATTGCATACTTGTGACAGAAATTATACCTCAAATTAGTGAATAAATAGAAAAACTATGGAGCAGGACATAATAAACAAGTGAGGCTTTTCCTTCTTGGTCGTGATACGAGGTTCTCCTACGGTCCTGTCGGATGTATACAATTGGGACTTTTTTTTGCATGCTCCTTTGGAGATAATCTAGATTTTCATTGGCCTTGTGGCGTGTTTGTCATAATGGATCTAGATTTCTCCACGGGGTGTGGTGTCATTCCTATGCAATTAGACCTTTTGTGGTCATGCATGCATTGCTATAAGTCATATGGTTTTGTCGATTGCTCAGGTGCTTGGGTTGAACAAATCTTCTATCCTCCACATAGCAAGGGTAAAACCAAATTTGACTCTCTATCTCTATCCCTCTCCCTCTCTCTCTATCTATATATACCTCTGTGATAGGTGTGAAGCGTATTGCTAGTAGAGTGTTGGCATGTGAGGATAAGTCTCAAATAGAGTATGGCTTTGTTCCTTCCTTAATCTATTTGTTTTTGGTGTTCTGGTAGCATGTCTTGTTTACAATGCTCATCACTTTCATGCCCTATATGTAGGGCTTCAAGCCTAGTTCATTTAGGTGTATGCCTTTTTAGGTTGTCAATTATGTACCACCTTGTCTCTCTGACCATCGACCATAATTAACCTTGACGAACTATGGTTTAGGTGGATCATTAATGAATGTGGATTTCTATTGTTTCATCTCTATGATTTAAAGTTGTGATGCTCATGTTCAGAACTACCTTTGAATTTGCCTTTTATATTTATCGCACGCCATCGTGGCATACATTGTGATTTTTATGATGGTCAATGGTCAGAAAGAAATCAACAAACATCTGAAATCTAACACATGAAAAAGTAGATAAAGATATGTCCATAGAGGGGAAAAGAAAGAGTGAGAAAGTGTACATGAGAAATAATATTACTCCCCTCATCCGTGAAATCAGCTCTCCATGGAAACTGAAAATGTTTAGGACTTAAAAGAGTGGTGTTCTGCATTGGAAATGTTAGTGCATGGTTAGTCAACATATATAATTGTCATACAAAGTCTCCAAAAGATATAAGTGTTATTTTCTACTTGTGGTGTCCTAAAATTTTAGTTGGGAACATACGTAATGTAGAGTCGTTACTAATGATTGCAACCAATAGTAATTGCCAAGATTAACTACTCAGATAGATGCAAGAATTGGATAAATGCATAAACCACTCCACAAAGAATTGCATGTGTAAGAATGTAAAGTAATATGTTTCTTACCTTCTCATTCTTCTGTAGATTTCCATCCATGTCTATTGATTCAACCAAGGTGGGGTAGCAAGGTCTAAACAAAAAACACAGTAAGACCAATATGGGAACATAATCACCACCCATTCGTATATAGGAATTGTGTTCCTTTCGATGAAGCACGTAACTATGTGTTTCCTTACTTACTTGTATATCTTTTGGAGAACACAACTTATATAGAGTTGAGCCCCGTTCTTATTTTGGAAAACTTTAAATGGCATCATATTAATGGTTCACTCAACATTTAACGAGTAGTCATCTAGTGCACCATTCTTTCTGAATATGGATATAAATTAATTATTCAATCAATGTTCATTTACTATGGACTTGTTTTACATCCAATTAATGATTGCTTGGTACCTATCTTTTCATGTGGATATACATCCATTTATACATCAATATTTTTCAATAATGGACTGGAGTTACATCCAAAGAATGGATGCATGACTATCTATATTTTTTATATGGAAATACAAGCTATTTAGGCTTCCTATACAGTTCAACCACGGGGCATCCCCAAATGGATTCCTTTCTCCATTACCAAAAGTGGTGGTGGTGAGTGATAACCCACAAGTATAGGGGATCGCAACAGTTTTCGAGGGTAGAGTATTTAATCCAAATTTGTTGATTCGACACAAGGGGAGCCAAAGAATATTCTCAAGTATTAGCAGCTGAGTTGTCAATTCAACCACACCTGGAAACTTAGTATCTGCAGCAAGGTGTTTAGTAGCAAAGTAATATGAGACGGTAACAAAAGTAAAGACAGTAAAAGTAATGTTTTTGGTATTTTGTAGTGACTGCAACAGTAGCAACGGAAAAGTAAATAAGCGTAAACCAGTATATGGAAAAACCCGTAGGCACCGGATCAGTGATGGATAATTATGCCAGATGTGGTTCGTCATGTAACAGTCATAACATAGGGTGACACAGAACTAGCTCCAATTCATCAATATAATGTAGGCATGTATTCCGTAAATAGTCATACGTGCTTATGAAAAAGAACTTGCATGACATCTTTTGTCCTACCCTCCCGTGGCAGCGGGGTCCTATTGAAAACTAAGGGATATTAAGGCCTCCTTTTAATAGAGAACCGGAACAAAGCATTAGCACATAGTGAATACATGAACTCCTCAAACTATGGTCATCACCGGGAGTGGTCCCGATTATTGTCACTTCGGGGTTGCCGGATCATAACACATAGTAGGTGACTATAGACTTGCAAGATAGGATCAAGAACACACATATATTCATGAAAACATAATAGGTTCAGATTTGAAATCATGGCACTCGAGCCCTAGTGACAAGCATTAAGCATAGCAAAGTCATAGCAACATCAATCTCAGAACATAGTGGATACTAGGGATCAAACCCTAACAAAACTAACTCGATTACATGATAAATCTCATCCAACCCATCACCGTCCAGCAAGCCTACGATGGAATTACTCACGCACGGCGGTGAGCATCATGAAATTGGTGATGGAGGATGGTTGATGATGACGACGGCGACGAATCCCCCTCTCCGGAGCCCCGAACGGACTCTAGATCAGCCCTCCCGAGAGAGATTAGGGCTTGGCGGCAGCTCCGTATCGTAAAACGCGATGATTTCTTCTCCCTGATTTTTTTCTCCCCGAAGGCCAATATATGGAGTTGGAGTTGGCGTCGGAGGGCCACCAGGGGGCCCACGAGGTAGGGGGCGCGCCCGGGGCGCCCCACCTCGTGAGCAGGTGTGGGCCCCTGGTCTTCATCTTTTGAGGATTTTCTTTATTTTTTCTAAGGTGTTCCGTGGAGTTTCAGGATATTCCGAGAATCTTTTTTTCTGCACAAAAAAACAACACCATGGCAGTTCTGCTGAAAACAGCGTCAGTCCGGGTTAGCTCCATGCAAATCATACAAGTTAGAGTCCAAAACAAGGGCAAAAGTGTTCGGAAAAGTAGATGCGGCGGAGACGTATCAACTCCCCCAAGCTTAAACCCTTGCTTGTCCTCAAGCAATTCAGTTGACAAACTGAAAGAGAAAAAGAAAAACTTTTACAAACTCTGTTTGCTCTTGTTGTTGTGAACATGAAAAGTCAGCATTCAAGTTTCAGCAAATATTATGAACTAACCATACTCACAATAACACGTAGGTCTCATAATTACTCATATCAATAGCATAATCAGCTAGCGAGCCATAATAATAAAACTCGGATGACAACACTTTCTCAAAATAATCATAACATGATATAACAAAATGGTAACTCGCTAGCCCTTTCTGAGACCGCAAAACATAAATGCAGAGCACCTTTAAAGATCAAGGATCGACTAAACATTGTAATTCATGATAAAAGAGATCCAGTCAAGTCATACCCGAAATAAACCAATAATAATGAATGCAAACGACAGTGTGCTCTCCAGCGGGTGCTTTTTAATAAGAAGGGTGATGACTCAACATAAAAGTAAATAGATAGGCCCTTCGCAGAGGGAAGCAGGGATTTGTGGAGGTGCCAGAGCTCGGTTTTGAAATAGAGATAAATTATATTTTGAGCGGCATACTTTCATTGTCAACATAACAACTAAAAGATGACGATATCTTCCATGCTAAACAGATTATAGGTGGTTCCCAAACAGAATGGTAAAGTTTATACTCCCCTTCCTCCACAAGCATCAATCCATGGCTTGCTCGAAACAATGAGTGCCTCCAACATTCAACGGGTCCCAAGGGGAGTTTTGTTTGCAGTTATTTTGATTTAGTTTGCACGAAGCATGGGACTGGGCATCCCGGATACCAGTCTTTTTCTCGTGAATGAGGAGCGGAGTCCACTCCTCTTGAGAATAACCCGCCTAACACGGAAGATAAGGGCAGCTCTAGTTGACATATGAGCTATTCGAGCATGCAAAACAGAATGTTTATTTGAAGGTTTAGAGTTTGGCACATACAAATTTACTTGGAACGGCAGGTAAATACCGCATATAGGTAGGTATAGTGGACTCATATGGAATAACTTTGGGGTTTAAGGAGTTTGGATGCACAAGCAGTATTCCCGCTTAGTACAGGTGAAGGCTAGCAAAAGACTGGGAAGCGACCAACTGAGAGAGCGACAACAGTCGTAAACATGCATTAAAATTAATTCACACCGAGTACAAGCATGAGTAGGATATAATCCACCATGAACATAAATGTCATGAAGGCTATGTTGATTGGATTCAACTACATGCGTGAACATGTGCCAAGTCTAGTCACTCAATTCATTCAAAGGAGGATACCATCCCATCATACCACATCATAACCATTCTAATAGTATGTTGGCACGCAAGGTAAACCATTATAACTCATAGCTAATCAAGCATGGCACAAGCAACTATAATCTCTAAATGTCATTGCAAATATGTTTACTTCATAATAGCTGAATCAAGAACGATGAATCATCATATTTACAAAAACAAGAGAGGTCGAGTTCATACCAGCTTTTCTCCCCTCAATAAGTCCATCATATATCATCATTATTGCCTTTCACTTGCACGACCGAACGATGTGGATAATAATAAGAGTGCACGTGCATTGGACTAAGCTGGAATCTGCAAGCATTCAACTCAAGAGAGAAGACAAGTAATATGGGCTCTGAGTTTAAATAATCAATCATGCATATAAGGGCCACTAAGCATTTTCAATATAGTCTTCTCGACCCCCCAAAAAAGAAACGAAACAAAAACTATTTACACGGGAAAGCTCCCAACAAGCAAAAGAAGAACGGGAAATATTTTGGGTTTTCCTTTTTTTCCTACTACAAGTAAAGAAATAAACTACTACTAAGTTTTTTTATTTTTCTTAAGGTTTATTAAACACACAAGAAGAAAGCAGGAAAAAAAATAAACTAGCATGGATATTACAGTGAAAGAGTATGAGCACCGACATCTAGCAATGAGTGTGTGAACATGAATATAATGTCGGTGGGAAATACGTACTCCCCCAAGCTTAGGCTTTTGGCCTAAGTTGGTCTATTGCCAGGGATGGCCTGGCGGATATCCGTAGGTGAAGCTGGGGTCATACTGTGACGAAGAAGGCTCCGGCTGCCATTGGCCGGCAGCCTCCTTTGGATCCCAAGAATAAACAGATAGTCGTGGAGGCTCATCTTGTGGCTCCGGTTCCGGGGCGGGTGCAGGATTTCGATAGGCTTGAATGGCCGCCCACGGAACGATGTGAGGTACCTGCAGATAAGTTAAACAAAGAGGGAGCAGGCAAAGTAATAGTCTCAGGATGATGTTTATCAAAGTACAATTTATATTTGAGCTCCCCTTCACGACTCTTAACAAGAAAATCATGCGCTAGCATACTCCTATAATCTAAATAAACACGAGACAATGATGTTTCTTCCTTCTCCTCATGCCTAATAGGTATCTCAAAATATTCAGCTAGGCGTGAAGCATAAATGCCTCCAAAGACGAGGCCCTTAGTACGGTTCAGACTTAACCGTCTAGCAACAATTCCACCCATACTAAAATAGTGTATTAGGCGGCAAATGGCACAGAAGAGTTTAGACGATAGATTCTCTACAACAGAGTTATTGCGGTACAAACCATGGAACAAAATGATAATATCAGGAATGCTAAGGTTTCCACAGTTCCCGCGACCAATCAAGCAATGACTAGCAAATAAGGCAAAGTATCGTAAAACAGGAAAATGTATGCTAGTGATTCTTGCATCAGAAACCTTCCTGGTTTCTCCCACCGTGATAGTGTTAATAAAAGCTTCTACTTCATTACGGTGTGGTTCATCCAAGGTGCCCTCAAAAGGTATGTTGCATACCTCGCAAAATTCAGCTAATGGCATCCTCTTAACAACGTCATATAAATGAAATTCTACCGATGGAGGTGAACTCTTAGGGAAAAAGTAGAAATTTTGCACAAAAGTATTTGTGAGTAAGAGATACTGATGACGTTGGTCGCGAAGGAAGTTGGTGAGGCCGGCGTTCTCAATTAATAGATAGAAATCCTCATAAACCCCGGCTCTCCTCAAGAAGTCAACGGAAGGCCATTCACACGGTCGGACCTCCGCGGTGCGAGGCAAATTAAATTTGGGCTTCTGCTCTTCTTCCTTTTGTTTTTCCTTAGAGTTTCAGCTCGACGAGCCCCTCAAAAATCTCTTCATTATTTTCTGAAAAAATCTGAAATTTTTAGTAACTTCAAATAAAAGTGAGCCAACTTCAATAAAATTGATAGTAACAACTCCCACAAGTGCCTACAGCCTATATAGAGCATTAGAACTACTTGGAACCATATAAATTTGACATGCAAGCTCAAGAACATGGTTACCTATGCAGCACAAATTTGCAATGAATAAAGCACTAGAACAAAAACTAATTGGACCAACGGAGGAGTCACATACCAAGGAACAATCTCCCCAAGCAGTTTTGCGAGAGGTGCTTTGAGCAAGGAGATCGAAAATCACAGCAACGGGGGCTGGAACTCGTGCTTGAGTTGGTTTTTCGTGTTTGTGTGAGACAGAGGAAGAAGATGGGTGCAGGAATAAGTGGAGGAGGGCCACCGTGGGCCCACGAGGCAGGGGGGCGCCCAGGGGGGTAGGGCGCGTCCTCCACCCTCGTGGCCAGGTGGCAGCTCCCCCGGTGGTGATTTTTGCACAGTAAATTCTTAAATATTCCCGAAAAAATCATATTAAATTGGCATGGCATTCTGAGGACTTTTATTTCCGGGGTATTTTTATATTGAGCGGATAAATCAGGAGACAGACAGAAAAATACTATTTTACTTTATTTCTACTAAATAACAGAAAATATAAAGAGGGTACACCGGTACAGAAAGTTGTGCTTCTAGTTTCATCCATCTCGTGATCATCAAAATGAATCCACTAACAAGGTTGATCAAGTCTTGTTAACGAGCTCGTTCCGATTAACACGGAACCGGAGAAATTTCGAATAGCACTAAGTTACCTCAACGGGGATATGAAAATCCCCAACAATGAGTATATCATACTTTTTCTTGACAGTAGGGAGAGGAAATTCAAAACCTCCAAATATAATCGATGGAATTTTTCCAATAGAGTTGATACTATAAACTTGAGGTTGCCTCGGAAAGTGTACCGTGTGCTCATTGCCATTAACATGAAAAGTGACATTGCCTTTGTTGCAATCAATAACAGCCCCTGCAGTATTAAGGAAAGGTCTTCCAAGAATAATAGACATACTATCATCCTTAGGAATATCAAGAATAACAAAGTCCGTTAAAATAGTAACGTTTGCAACCACAACAGGCACATCCTCACAAATACCGACAGGTATAGCAGTTGATTTATCAACCATTTGCAAAGATATTTCAGTAGGTGTCAATTTATTCAAGTCAAGTCTACGATATAAAGAGAGAGGCATAACACTAACACCGGCCCCAAGATCACATAAAGCAATTTTAACATAATTTCTCTTAATGGAGCATGGTATAGTAGGTACTCCGGGATCTCCAAGTTTCTTTGGTACTCCACCCTTAAAAGTATAATTAGCAAGCATGGTGGAAATTTCAGCTTCAGGTATCTTTCTTTTATTAGTAATGATATCCTTCATATACTTAGCATAAGGATTTGTTTTGAGCACATCAGTTAATCGCATACGCAAAAAGATGGGTCTAATCATTTCAGCAAAGCGCTCAAAATCCTCATCATCCTTTTCCTAGGATGATTTCGGAGGAAAAGGCATGGGTTTCTGAACCCAAGGTTCCCTTTCTTTACCATGTTTCCTAGCAACGAAGTCTCTTTTATCATAACGTTGATTCTTTGATTGTGGGTTATCAAGATCAACAACAGGTTCAACTTCTACATCGTTATCACTACTAGGCTGAGCATCAACACGAGCATTATCATTAACATTATCACTAGGTTCATGCTCATCACCTGATTGTGTTTCAGCATCAGAAATAGAAATATCATTTGGATTCTCAGGTGGCTCAGTGATAGGTTCACTAGAAGTTTGCAAAGTCCTATCATTTTTCTTTTTCTTCCTCTTAGAAGAAGTAGGTACATCAATATCATTTCTCTGAGAATCTTGCTCGATTCTCTTAGGGTGGCCTTCAGGATACAAAGGTTCCTGAGTCATTCTACCAATTCTAGTAGCCACTCTAACAGCATAATCATTTTTCTTACTATTCCTTTCATCAAGCACTTCTTTCTGAGCTTTAAGTACTTGTTCTACTTGAGTGGTAACCATAGAAGCATGCTTGCTAACAAGTTTAAGTTCACCTCTAATATCAGCCATACAATCACCCAAGCGTTTAATCATAAAGGTATTCTGTTTTAATTGTCTACCAAAATAAGCATTAAAGTCATCTTGCTTAAACATTAAGTCATCAAACTCATCCAAGCACTGACTAGCAATTTTAGTAGGAGGGACTTCAGCTTTATCATATCTATAGAGAGAATTTACCTTCACTACCTGTGTCGGGATGTCGGGAGGTTCTTCATTAAATAAGTAATTGAGATCATATACTTCTTCAACAGGCGGTAAATTAAGACCATGTATTTCTTCAATAGGAGGTAAATTCTTAATATCATCAGCTTTAATACCTTTTTCTTTCATAGATTTCTTTGCCTCTTGCATATCTTCAGGACTGAGAAACAGAACACCTCTCTTCTTCGGAGTTGGTTTAGGAATAGGCTCAGTAATTGGCTCAGGAACTGGCTCAGGAGGTAGCTCGGGAGGTGCCCAATTATTTTCATTAGCCAACATATTATTCAATAGAATTTCAGCGTCATCAAGTGTTCTTTCCCTGAAAAGAGAACCAGCACAACTATCCAGGTAATCTCTGGAAGCATCAATTAGTCCATTATAAAAGATATCAAATATTTCAGGTTTCTTAAGAGGATGATCAGGCAAAGCATTTAGTAACTTGAGAAGCCTCCCCCAAGCTTGTGGGAGACTCTCTTATTCAATTTGCACAAAGTTGTATATTTCCCTCAAAGCAGCTTGTTTCTTATGAGCAGGGAAATATTTAGCAGAGAAGTAATAAATCATATCCTGGGGACTTTGCACACAACCAGGATCAAGAGAATTATACCATATCTTAGCATCACCCTTTAACGAGAACGGAAATATCTTAAGTAAATAAAGGTAGCGCGATCTCTCATTATTAGTAAACAGGGCAGCTATATCATTTAACTTAGTAAGATGTACCACAACAGTTTCAGATTCATAGCCATAAAAAGGATCAGATTCAACCAAAGTAATTATATCTGGATCAACAGAAAAATCATAATAATCCTTATCAGGAACACAAATAGGTGAAGTAGCAAAAGCAGGGTCGGGTCTCATTCTATCTCTAAGAGATTCTTTACTCCATTTAATTAGCAACCTCTTAAGTTCATATCTATCTTGGCAAGCAAAAATAGCGGCAGAAGATTCTGCATCAAAAAGATAACCTTCAGGAATAGCAAGCATAGGTTCATCGTCACTAACATCATCGTGTTCAGGTTCAATAATTTCTCTTTCTCTAGACCTAGCAATTTGCTCATCAAGATATTCACCAAGTGGCACAGTAGTATCAAGCATAGAAGTAGTTTCATCATAAGTATCATGCATAGCAGAAGTGGCATCATTAATAACATGCGACATATCAGAATCAATAGCAGTAGTAGGTTTAGGTGTCGCAAACTTACTCATAACAGAAGGAGAATCTAGTGCAAGGCTAGATGGCAGTCCCTTACCTCCCCTCGTAGTTGAGGGCAAAATAGTAGTTCGATCATCTTTCAAATTCTTCATAGTGTCCAACAGATATAAATCCCAAGTGACTCAAAGAATAGAGCTATGCTCCCCGGCCACGGCGCCAGAAAATAGTCTTGATAACCCACAAGTATAGGGGATCACAACAATTTTCGAGGGTAGAGTATTCAACCCAAATTTGTTGATTCGACACAAGGGGAGCCAAAGAATATTCTCAAGTATTAGCAGCTGAGTTGTCAATTCAACCACACCTGGAAACTTAGTATCTGCAGCAAGGTGTTTAGTAGCAAAGTAATATGATAGTGGTGGTGACGGTAACAAAAGTAAAGACAGTAAAAGTAATGTTTTTGGTATTTTGTAGTGATTGCAATAGTAGCAACGGAAAAGTAAATAAGCGTAAACCAGTATATGGAAAACTCGTAGGCACCGGATCAGTGATGGATAATTATGCCGGATGTGGTTCGTCATGTAACAGTCATAACGTAGGGTGACACAGAACTAGGTCTAATTCATCAATATAATGTAGGCATGTATTCCATAAATAGTCATACGTGCTTATGGAAAAGAACTTGCATGACATCTTTTGTCCTACCCTCCCGTGGCAGCGGGGTCCTATTGGAAACTAAGGGATATTAAGGCCGCCTTTTAATAGAGAACCGGAACAAAGCATTAGCACACAGTGAATACATGAACTCCTCAAACTATGGTCATCACCGGGAGTGGTCCCGATTATTGTCACTTCGGGGTTGCCGGATCATAACACATAGTAGGTGACTATAGACTTGCAAGATAGGATCAAGAACACACATATATTCATGAAAACATAATAGGTTCAGATTTGAAATCATGGCACTCGAGCCCTAGTGACAAGCATTAAGCATAGCAAAGTCATAGCAACATCAATCTCAGAACATAGTGGATACTAGGGATCAAACCCTAACAAAACTAACTCGATTACATGATAAATCTCATCCAACCCATCACCGTCCAGCAAGCCTACGATGGAATTACTCACGCACGGCGGTGAGCATCATGAAATTGGTGATGGAGGATGGTTGATGATGACGACGGCGACGAATCCCCCTCTCCGGAGCCCCGAACGGACTCCAGATCAGCCCTCCCGAGAGAGATTAGGGCTTGGCGGCGGCTCCGTATCGTAAAACGCGATGATTTCTTCTCTCTGATTTTTTTCTCCCCGAAGGCCAATATATGGAGTTGGAGTTGGCATCGGAGGGCCACCAGGGGGCCCACGAGGTAGGGGGCGCCCCCCACCCTCGTGAGCAGGGTGTGGGCCCCCTAGTCTTCATCTTTTGCGAGGATTTTTCTTTATTTTTTCTAAGGTGTTCCGTGGAGTTTCAGGATATTCCGAGAATCTTTACTTTCTGCACAAAAAAACAACACCATGGCAGTTCTGCTGAAAACAGCGTCAGTCCGGGTTAGTTCCATTCAAATCATACAAGTTAGAGTCCAAACAAGGGCAAAAGTGTTTGGAAAAGTAGATACGACGGAGAAGTATCAGTGAGGGAATAGAAAAGATCCATATAATATTCATCACAAGGGTTGCCTGAACCAACCCAAATGTTCGAGAGGTCATGCCATCTGTACCAAGGTCATCTCAAGCAGAGAGCTCTACCAAATGTGTCAAGATGCAGCACTTCAAGACCCCGGTTGGACGGCAAACAGTTTCCCAATTTACCATGCACTTATAGCTCATGACCTTATCGGTCCCCGACTAAATGAAGGCGCACTCAGTCTTGGTCATGCTCTTGAGGATGGGTGTGGAGGGGGGGGGGGGCGACTAGAGGCGTTAGGTGGTGGATGGCTTGCGAGGTGATGATTGACTTAACAAGTGCACCGTGGCCCACTGAGGTGATATGCATGCCCTCCGAAGGCACGACTTTATTTGCAATTTGTCCTCAAGGTATTGAAAATCGACCCGCCTAAGCTGCCAAACAGATAGTGGGAGGCCCAACTATCCCATTGGGAAGGAGGATCTCATGGCAGGCAGCCCCTCGGACTCGGAATGAGATCCAAATCCAAGTGGCTACGCCGAATGGGCACCACCGAGTGGAAGTTTGTTTACACCCTTTCATCTACCGAACCCCTATAGTATGCGTGCAAGGTTTTGGATGTCCTCCTTAAATGGTGCCACAAAAAAAGCTGCATCATCTGCATAGTGCAAGCTCTAGAAGATGGTTCTGCGCCCCCTAATATTTTAAGAAGGCCAAGCCTCATGGCCAAGTCGAGTATTTGCTGAAGGTCTGAAGCTGGTCAATGGCAATAACAAAGAGTAGCGGAGAGAGCGGTTCACGCTACCTCAGTCCTTAGCCGTGAGCGATGGGGGACCCGGAACCCCATTGAGGAGGACACTCAAAGAGGAGATGTAGAGAAGGGTTGTGATCCAATCATGAAATGTGCTAGGGAAGCCTTTCCTTTGAAGAATGCCAAGAATGTAGCCCCAACGCACCGAAGCAAACACTTTCGGAGTGTCAAGCTTGAAGAGAAGTTTTGGGGTCCTATTTTTGTGAAGCCAGCGGGCAAGGTTCCTAACATACATTATCATGGATTTTCTCCTCTTAATGAAGGAACTTTGGGTGTTGGAGACGAGGTCGTTCATAAGGGGGAAAGCCAAGTGGCAAGCATCACAACGATGGTATGGATGAGACTAGTGGGTCTAAACTCGGTGATGTCTTGCGCCCCATCCTTTTTAGGTAAGAGCACAATATTTATGGAGTCGGGCCAATGTAAGTTTGCAAACGTGTAGGTTGGTAAAATTATGAATCACATTCATCACCTTCACATCACATTAATGATGTTCCAACAACTCTTAAAAAAAGCAGCGGTGAAGCCCTTCCCGGTCAGATGCCTTGTCACTCGGCATGCATTTGGTCAATGGTGCGCTCTTGCTCTCCTCGGTGAACGGATCATGCATAGGTGCCCTCTTAGTCGGTGTGCACTAAATTTAGATCCTCCCAATTAAAATCTTGGGTTCTCGCACGACCTCTACCAATGACATTGGAATAACGATCATGAACAATCGCTTCCTTCTCCAAGCGGCCGATTAGCCAACTGTCGTTGTGCTTTAGCCGACGGGTGTAGTTTTTGCATTGTCTCGCATTGACCCTTAGATGGGAAACTTTAGTGTTGGCGATGCAGGCGCATTGCTTCTTGCGTGCGCTATCCAAGACATCAAGGCCCGTGACCTTCCTCATGTATAGGTACTTCTTGGTAGGGAGTCTTCTTTCAGACCCGCTTGCATTGTACTTTCTCTGTAAAGAAATATAATAGCGTTTAGAATACTAAAGTAGTGATCTAAACATTTTTATATTTTTTTATGAAGGAAGTAGTTTGTATAGTTGTATGATACTGCCAAGTACCAACACAGGCTGGCCCTTAGCCTTAGCGCTTCTTAGGAACACACGTAGCACTATTATTAGTAGAGTACATGCTTCCACATGGAAGGGAATCTCTCTGGTGTTAATCAGCGAGGATGTCTTAATTTGAGACCTGATCATTGTGCCCTCTACGTGCTCGACGTCATGTCTGTCGGTCCGCTGTCGAGCGGCGATTCCGACGTACGGCCGCCCTTGTCTGGGTTCGGGGGCGCCTTGTCTGTTTGACCGTATTGTTGTCGTATAGTGGGAGTAACATAAGTAGTAACATAGATGCCACATAAGCAAAAGTGATGATGTGTCAAGTAGTTAATGAGGAGAGAGACAAATAGAGTAACATAAATGTTACCATCACTTAGCGGTTCCCAATGCTAAATGAGTCTATGAAGTAATAAATAAAGTGATGCATGACACTACATATATGTTACTACCCACTATAGAGGTAGTAACATAGCCTAGTAACATATACATGTTATTAGTCTAAGTTACTCCCCACTATGACCAGCCTAACCAAGCCAAAACGTTTGATCGCGTGCCAATGTCCGATTGCGCTGGTTTTTTTCGTTGTTTTGGAACTTGGAATGCAGCCCTTGTAGTATCATTGTATGTGATCTGATTCCCTCGTTCCAAGGATAAGAGCGGGATGAAAAAAATTGTTGTTGATCATCCATGCCTGCATGCATGTGTAGAAGTAGAATAGCAGCAGAGTACAGTTATTAAAACTTCACAGTACGTAGGATTGGTAACAACAAGCTGCTCAGACGATGCGACGCCAGTTGCAACCCACTGAATTTATACATGTTTAGAGCAACTCCGACCCGCCAATCCATTTCGTCCACGCGCGTCCGTTTGGATCGTCGCCGATAGAGAAGTCGGCCCAACGCGTCAACCCAAACAGACGCTTTTTGTTCGCCTATCGACCTATTCCCGGCTTAAATTTTGGGCCTCATTTGCGTCGTCGCGAACACGCGGTTCGCACGCCTACTCCTTCCCCTGGCCCGCTAGTCGACGACATAGCCCGCCCATTTTTAACCCCTCCCCCCCCCTATGCCCTCTGCCCCGTGCACAAACCCTACCCCCCGTCGCCGCCCATCTTCCCCGGCCACCTTGCTCGCCAGCCCCCCCTCCTCCCAGTACATCCACCGGCTTTTTGTGGCTTCCTACGGCCGGGGCGGGGCGCGAAGCGGTAGATCTGTGACGGCGGGATTTGGCGCATCCTGCCGGCCGGATTTGCCGATCCCGGCCACCGGTGAGTGCGCCTTGCCATGGATTGGCCGGGTACCAGACCACACAGCCTCGGCAGTGCCTCCGCACCGCATGCAGGTGCCGAGGCCTACTCTAGCCGCTCGGATCTACCCCGTCGTCGGCTCGCCTGCAAAGCCACGGCCGGCCTTCGCCCTGGCTCGATGCTGGCCCAGAGGCTTGCCGGCACACTGTTGCCGCTCATAAAGTGCGATGACTGCCCGCGGTAGGTCGTGCGCCGAGTCTCTTCGATGCCGGAACATCCCCAATGGTTGTTCATCAAGTGCAAAAATGATGGGTACGTGCTTATGTTGGTTCAGTTTTGTTCTCGGTTTTGGCACAATTTCGGTAGCTTTATATTTACTTAAATTTTGTGTGTAGGAGGGATGCAAGTTTTAGTTTTGGGAAGAATAGTACATCGACCTTTTGATCGAAAGAAATTTGCTAGATGTCCGTGAACTTCTAGCTAGCTAGAATTGAAGCTAGAGATGAGACTAAAGAAGAGACCAAAGGGAAAGCAACATCTATTTCTTTAGAATCGGAGAAGAAAGAAGTTGTGAAGTTCAAAAATCCATGTGGATCAACAATGAAGACATAAAGAAGATATTGGTCCAACTAGTGAGAGCAGTTATGAAAGTTGGACATCTTCTAAAATATCTAAATATGTTTTTTGTTTTCTTTGATCTTGCGCTCGTAGCAAAGAATTGGTGAATGCATGTATCAAAAATGTGTTTGATGAAATAAATAAAAAATTCAATGGTAACCAAACATACGTGTACTGAATATAAACAGGAGGCATGTAGGCGGTGAAGACGAAAAATGTATCGACGCGTTGGATGCACCGCCTACCCAAACGCAAAAAGGAGCGAACATGCCGACTCAAACGGACAAAAGACAGACGAAATCGCCGACTTGGAGTTGCTCTTGTACCACAATTAACTGAAGGAAATTTGGAGAAGAACAAACAATAACAGGAGGAGTCAGGTGAAGGAATGTGATGTGGATGTGAGCGTCTTCCTGGCGACCCGTTCATTGTGCCGCATGCTCGGCGAGTCCGACTGCTCTTTTCCGGCGTCGTTCGACCGACCGACCGACCGTGCTGCCGTCGGCGACTCTGACAGCTCTCTGCTGTTGCTGCGGCTGTTGCCATTGCGGTGCGTGCGTGCACTGCATCCCGGCCGACTGAATATTCTGTGTCCGGGTGAATCTGCACGTGCCTTTGGCCCTGTTCGGATACGTGTATGTAATAATTATAATGTGTACATTGGCCCTGTTTGGATACTCTAACACGGTTAAAGTTAGAGTTATTTTCTAACCCACTCTAACCCAAATAAGCATCTCTCCACCGGAATAGTTGGGTTAGATGGAACTAACCCACTCTAACCCTCCCTGTTTAGATACTTTTGGATTATTTGAGCCCCCAACTAACCCAAACTAGCTCTAACCCCATGATCCAAACAGGGCCATTGATTTGGATCGTTGGAATCTAGCCCTTGGCCCCTTGTTTTCAAGGGCCAATCTCCAAATCTTCCATCTCTGGCTGCGTGGGCAAGAGCAGTATGCTGGTGTGAAACAAGTGTGGATATACTTGCACGAAGAAGGAACTTGATCCGTTTTTTTTAAAAGAAAGAACTTGAAGCCCATCCCAGCCGGTCGATCATCATTCACAGCCACTGATGTGAGGAATCCTCTGCCCTGCTCTGCTCTCACGGTTGATGATCAGCTACCACAACCAGCTACCAGTACAGTGCAGTGCAACCAACCACAGCAAATCGGGATGGAATGCGCCAGCGGAACGGGGGACACAAGGACGACGTGTAAAATCTAGTGCCAGTCAAGCCAAGGATGGTACGTAGGTACTCCCTCCGTTCCAAAATGAGATAAATACACTCATGGTCACTGTATTTGAAGCTAAAGCATGATACGGTCACTGCACTTTAAAATACGCTCATTACGGTCACTGTATACGCAAAGCGATGATTATACGGTCACTGGTTCGTCGTATAGCATTGTATTGCACTCAATTGACCAGTCAAACAATCTATGTGGCATATATCACAGTGGGCCATGTGTGTCGGTGGTCAAAAAATAATTAAGAATAAAAACAATGCGTGGTGGGGCACTCGCGCACGAAGCACGCGCCCTATGCGAGCATGCACGGAATGTACACAAGGACGCAGCGTCGTCATCGCACACTTTCTCTCTATCCTGTAGGTCCACCTGTCAATGGGCCGAAGAAATAAAGAAAATCTAATAAAATAATTTTGCGCTGGTGGAGGTTTGAAACAAGGTCCTCGTTCAAAAATCTGAGGCCTATTATGTTCACATGTACTGTCAAAGCTTCTTTTATTGATTTGAAATGGCACAGATGCACGCAAGCATCTGCCACATAAAAGAATCCACAAGAAAAAAAATCTGCGCAAACTCATAAATAATTAAATATATTCAATTTTATATTAATATATTTGCAAAATATTTATATAGTCTGTAGGTGTTTCTTTAATTAAAAAAATGTTCGTATGATTTTCAAAATTATGCACGCATTTTAGAAATAGTCATGTAATGTAAAGTAGTGTTACCCTTATAGAAGTGCTCGTCTATTTCCCGAAAAACTATGTATTTTTAATTAATATTTGATGAATTTTAAATATAAAATTACATTAAGTTTTATAAAAATGTGCAAACAGTTTTAAAATTGAATGAACTTTTCTAGAAAAGATGTAAACACTTGTTAAAAGTTGCATGAAAAAAGATTTCATTGTTTTGGCATAGTTACATAGTTTGATAAGACGAAAATAATTTTCTAAATATACCTCCGTCCGAAACATGTGCAGTGTTTACTTCTGAGAATTGTTTGTGTGCATTGCATGGATTTTACTTTATAAAAAGGAGCACATATATAATTCAGTAGTCAGTTTGTCTAGTCCAGCGGTTTAATCCCGTGCTCATAGTGCCGGAGGGATCTGCTGTTTTTTTTCTTTGAACATTGCAATATCTGCTGTTTGACTGGTCAACGGAATGCAATACGATGCTATACGGCGATTCAGTGACCGTATAATCACCGCTTCATGTATATAGTGACCGCAATAAGCATATTTTGAAGTCCAGTGACCGTATCGTGCTTTTGCTTCAAATACAATGACCACGAGTGTATTTATCTCTTCCAAAATAGATGACTCAACTTTGTACTCATCTATTTTGGAACCGAGGAAATAGCTGGGAAAGATCAAGGATAGGATGTTGATCTGAAACTCACTCATCTCGTCATGCATCCAGTACGTGCGAAAAGGAAACTCGGAGCGGCACGGGTGGGTTCGCTCTCAGTACCAAGAGACCGGCGCGCATGCGACATGTGACCACGTACGCCGGCATGCGTGCTCCATCCATGGACAAATCGGTAGAATGAATTCTCCTCACCATGCCATTGCCACGCATCAACATTCATCCATATGGTCCATCTGCATGCATGTTTCCAGGAACATGTCATTGTCTACTCTGTTTCATACTACTTCCTCCGTTTCTAAATATAAGTCTTTGGAGAGATTCCACTATGGACCACATTCGGAGCAAAATGAGTGAATCTATACTATAAAATGCATCTAGATACATCCGTACGTGGTCCACAGTGAAATCTCTACAAAGACTTGTACTCCACTACGTAGCAGAGATCGGTGAGACAAACCGGTGAGAGCTCAATCGAATTACAAGTCCTGCCTGCCGGTCGAAAGAGGGGGCCTATAGAAGGGGTAGAGACTAGAGAGAGGAAGAATATGTTGATGTCACCATCACACCACACACACCCAAGGCGTTGCCTACAGAAAGGACACCGGAACGCCGCCAATGCCCGATCCAAAGGAACAATATTTTCACCCTGAGTAACACAAAGGGCCAGGAGCAGCTGCGATTTAATAACCTTCAAGAAGGGGACGACACTGTCGTCAGTTAGACCAAGGCTAGACAGTGATTTCACCCCGGCACACATGCTCCATCTCCGATCAGGCGTGCAACCAGATGCAAAAGCACCTTCACACCACCGCCAAACCCCGGTTACCCTGACACCCATGTGCCCAAGGAAACCATACATAAATCAGCACCCGTGCCGCGAGCTCCACCCACGAGCACCGCTACTCCAACCAATAGGGCCGCCGCCGTGCATCCATGCCCTCCAGAGGTCATCCAAAATTGTGGTCGTGTACCACCGACAACCCCTACGGACAACGGGGGCCGGATCAAGGAACTGGAGGCACCAGGCTAAGAAAAAAAGTGGAGGAGGAACAACGGAGTATATCCACAATCGGCGCCCCCTGCGCTAGCGACGGATTTAACGAACATTTTCTGAGATGCGTGATCATTTTTTTGAATCAGAGGATATTTTATGAATCAATAAACTATTTTGTAATTCACGAACAATTTTCAAACTTTCAGGAAATTTTTTCAAAATTCATGAATTTATTTTGAATTGGCAAACATTTTTTAATATACGAACTTTTTTCAAAATATTGCACATTTGTTATTTCCCGAATTGTTTTTTATAAATCACAAATATATTTTTGAAAATCACGAACATTTTTTGAATCCACAAACATTTTATGATTTATGGAACATTTTACTTTAAAATTCACAAATTTTGTAAATTTTAGAACCTTTTTGAAGTCCCAATTTTTTTAAAGTAGAAACAACAAAATAAAAAATAAAAATGAAAAACGAAATATAAAAACAGGCCGCCCAGCCCAAACTGGTGCGTCGCATCTTCTGCCAGCGGGTAGAGCGTCGTATAGGAGGTCTCTACTGTATGGGCCAGCCCGGATGGAGGATTCCCCTGTGCGAAACGTTTTTTTTTTCAATTAAAGGTAACATCGATGTTCCTAATGAAAAAAAGAAACACTAATCCCTTATTAGTAGGTACTCCCTCCATCCGCGAATAAGTGTACATTTAGTTTTTATTCTAAGTCAAAGTTTTAAAATTTGACCAACTTTATAGAAAAGAATAGTAGCATGTATGACATCTAATTGATATATTATGAAAGTACATTTCAAAATGAATCTAGCGATACTAATTTAGTGTCATAAATGCTGCTACCTTTTCATATAAAGTTGGTCAAAATATTAAAACTTTAAACTTAATACAAAATCTAGATATTAAAAGGCTAGACAGTGATTTCACCCCGGCACACATGCTCCGTCTCCGATCAGGCGTGCAACCAGATACGAAAGCACCTTCACACCACCGCCAAACCCCGGTTACCCCGACACCCATGTGCCCAAGGAAACCATACATAAATCAGCACCCGTGCCGCGAGCTCCACCCACGAGCACCGCTACTCCAACCAATAGGGCCGCCGCCGTGCATCCATGCCCTCCAGAGGTCATCCAAAATTGTGGTCGTGTACCACCGACAACCCTTACGGACAACGGGGGCCGGATCAAGGAACTGAAGGCACCAGGTTAGAAAAAAAAGTGGAGGAGGAAGAGCGGAGTATATCCACAATCGGCGCCCCCTGTGCTAGCGACGGATTTAACGAACATTTTCTGAGATGCATGATCATTTTTTGAATCAGAGGATATTTTATGAATCAATAAACTATTTTGTAATTCACGAACAATTTTCAAACTTTCAGGACATTTTTCAAAATTCATGAATTTGTTTTGAATTGGCAAACATTTTTTCAGTCTCATTAACATTTTTTAATGTACGAACTTTTTTCAAAATATTGCACATTTCTTATTTCCCGAATTGTTTTTTCTAAATCACAAATATATTTTTGAAAATCACGAATATTTTTTGAATCCACAAACATTTTATGATTTATGGAACATTTTACTTTAAAATTCACAAATTTTGTAAATTTTAGAACCTTTTTGAAGTCCCAATTTGTTTAAAGTAGAAACAACAAAATAAAATATAAAAATGAAAAACCAAATATAAAAACAGGCCGCCCGGCCCAAACTGGTGCGTCGCATCTTCTGCCAGCGGGTAGAGCGTCGTATAGGAGGTCTCTACTGTATGGGCCAGCCCGGATTGAGGATTCCCCTGTGCGAAACGTTTTTTTTCAATTAAAGGTAACATCGATGTTCCTAATGAAAAAAAGAAACACTAATCCCTTATTAGTAGATACTCCCTCCGTCCGCGAATAAGTGTACATTTAGCTTTTACTCTAAGTCAATGTTTTAAAATTTGACCAACTTTATAGAAAAGAATAGTAGCATGTATGACATCTATAGGGGTGGAAACGGATCGGATGCGGATCGGATAGTGCTCTTACCACTTCCATTTTCATATTTTCAAAACGAATCTGAATCCGAGTACGGATGTTATCGGATACGGATGCGGCTCAGATATATTTGAATACGGATACATATCGGATATTTTCTTGATTCGGAACGGATACGAATAATATCAACATATTGCTTAAGTAAATTAGTCGATAGCTATGTGACCTGAAATAATTAGGGGTGGAAACGGATCGGATGCGGATCGGATAGTGCTCTTACCACTTCCATTTTCATATTTTCAAAATGAATCTGAATCCGAATACGGATGTTATCGGATACGGATGCGGCTCGGATATATTCGAATACGGATACGTATTGGATATTTTCTTGATTCGGAACGGATACGAATAATATCAACATATTGCTTAAGTAAATTAGTCGATAGCTATGTGACCTGAAATAATCAACTTGTGACATACAATAATTCAATGATAAATAGGTTTATGAATAAATAATATTGTAATGCATAATAATTTATAAGTTTAATCATATAAAGAGTAAAATTTGACTACTTATTTGGCTTTTATGTTGGATAATTGGAATATTGGGTCTAGAATTTTGAAAATTACCTCCCATAATCTTATTTGGATACGGATATATCCACTTCCATATCCATATTTGTGTCAAAATCTCCTACCATATTTTATTTTTTATTTGTTTAACAAATTCGGATACGGATAATTTCCATTTCCATTTTGGTTCGGATGCGGATGTTTCGGATACGAATAGGCATTTTCTCGAATACGAATATCGGATATTTCGGATTATCCGCTACCACTTTCCACCCCTAGAAATAATCAACTTGTGACATACAGTAATTCAATGATAAATAGGTTTATGAATAAATACTATTGTAATGCATAATAATTTATAAGTTTAATCATATAAAGAGTAAAATTTGACTACTTATTTGGCTTTTATGTTGGATAATTGGAATATTGGGTCTAGAATTTTGAAAATTACCTCCCATAATCTTATTCGGATACGGATATATCCACTTCCATATCCATATTTGTGTCAAAATCTCCTAACATATTTTATTTTTTATTTGTTTAACAAATTCGGATACGGATAATTTCCATTTCCATTTTGGTTTGGATGCGGATGTTTCGGATACGAATAGGCATTTTCTCGAATACGAATATCGGATATTTCGGATTATCCGCTACCACTTTCCACCCCTAGAAATAATCAACTTGTGACATACAATAATTCAATGATAAATAGCTTTCTGAATAAATACTATTGTAATGCATAATAATTTATAAGTTTAATCATATAAAGAGTAAAATTTGACTAATTATTTGGCTTTTATGTTGGATAATTGGAATATTGGGTCTAGAATTTTGAAAATTACCTCCCATAATCTTATTCGGATACGGATATATCCACTTCCATATCCATATTTGTGTCAAAATCTCCTACCATATTTTATTTTTTATTTGTTTAACAAATTCGGATACGGATAATTTTCATTTCCATTTTGGTTCGGATGCGGATGTTTCGGATACGAATAGACATTTTCTCAAATACGAATATCGGATATTTCGGATTATCCGCTACCACTTTCCACCCCTAGACATCTAATTGATATATTATGAAAGTACATTTCAAAACGAATCTAGAGATACTAATTTAGTGTCATAAATGCTGCTACTTTTTCATACAAAGTTGGTCAAAATATTAAAACTTTGAACTTAATACAAACCTAGATGTACACTTATTTGTGGACGGAGGGAGTATACACTAATAACCCTCCGTTGAGAACATCTAAGCTAATTAAAAAATGAATAGCTCCCCGCGAAGGTTAATTCGAACATAAGGAGTATATGTGCACTACTAATTACTACTACATTCTTTGTCCCTACGGTCTTCGGGCATCTTCAACACTATCCATAAATTTTCGCCGCATCCATTCGTGAACCGGGATGAGTCCACATACATGGATGCCAAAGGCGGCCATTCAACGCTGCCCGCATACATTTTGAATCGTATTTCAACACAGGACAAAATTCATGCAAATATGACGGATTTACATGTAAACCCAAGCACATCCATTACAATTCAAACAATTTTCATATAAATCGGGTCAAATTCACTAAATTTTGGACAATTTTTAACTAAACCCTATTCTAAACCTAATCTAAATGATCGTCGGCGCCGTTCCCCATCCCCGGCCATGAGCTGTGAGAACTGAACCTCTAGCTCTTGCCCTTCTCCAGTTCCGCCTCGACGCTCTTCAGCTCTGCCTCCGCCACTACAGTCTGAGCAGCTAATCAACGACAATTTTCAGTCCGCCAAGCTTTGCTTCAGCGTGAGGGGAAGAGCGGTGGCCTTCTTGGAACCTTAGAGACGGTGACCTACCGTGCACTACTCTTCCTTGCTGCCGATGGCGCCCGTGGATGTGCCGGCTTTGTGGTCATGGCGACGGGGCGCGGCCTTGGTGGAGCTGGCGATGTCCTCCTCGTCGTCTGTCTTGTCGAACACCTCATTTGCCGCCTCGTCCATCTTCTTGTAAGCGGCCTCCAATTCGTGATATTGGCAGTATCACCAACAGTCGTGGCGGATGTCGCGGGCGGAGTGGTAGGGCTCAAGTAGCGCCGCCTGCTCCACCACGTCCTTCTTCTTCTCGGACGAGAGTCCCTCCCTGAGGGCTTTGGAGCGCGAGGAGGCTATGGTGGGCATGGTGCTAAAGGTAGAAAGAGACCGGAGGAGGATGACTGCGGCTATGGTCGGGGCTGGAGTTTATATAGCGGACGGATGACAATAGTGGGCGGCAGACGGACGTATAGGTTGCGGCGGAGTAAGTTCCTCGGCAACCAGCAATCATTAATGTACGGTGACGGACGGTCGTGGTGTCGTTTGAACACGGAACAGTTGCTTGCACTGGAAGGTGGCGCGGCAACGCTCTCTCGACCGGTGCATCGCTTCAATGCCGACAGTAGTGAGAGGTCGTGTCCGCGCTAGTCGAGCATGAATGCAGCATTGACACTCTAAGTGACGCTGACTGTTTCAGGCAGAAAACGCACGCGTGCGAGGGGAGGGGTTCAAGTGGGGCAGAGTAGTCAGGAGCAGACGTGGCAGCGGTCCGGACCCTCGCAATCCCCCTCTCCCATCTCACTTTGTCTTCGGTTTGCGAAAAAAATACATCCGGACAGCCGAGAGAAACGATACAGGATCGTCCTGAATAGCAAGACACGTCTGGACCACACGGTCTAAACGTATGCGAATGGTTTAAGGTTCCGCTGTGGAGATGCCCTTGAGCCAATTAATACTGCCTTATGGCTCTTAAGAACACACGTACGCATGTACGTAGATGCTTTGGCAGCGAATCAATCTGGTGCTAATCTACGAGTGTCTTAATTTGAGACCTGGTCATTGTGCCTCGTATGTCGGTCCGCTGTCAAGTGTCGATTCTGACGGCCCGTGGCGCCTTGTCTGTTTGGCCGACCATAGTACGTACTACTCGAATAGAGAGGACTGCTAGAACCTACAGGAGGATCTGCTCTCCCGGCCTAGCCAAGCTTCGTTTGGCCGCATGCAGGTTCGTCCTCGACGGGCCGCATGCATGGTCGATCTGGCGTCACAGAAACACCGTCATCTTCAACAAGATCACACCGTCCGCCCCCGCTCTTATTCAAGCAATTAAAGACGAAGCTCGCTCCTGGGCCGCGGCAGGAGTTCGAGGGATGAACACGCATACGCTTGTAACCTAAACCCTTAGCTTGTTTGGGGCTGAGCAACCCCATTCCTTCTGCTCCACCAGGTGTCGCGGGCTTGCCATTCGTGTGTACGAGGCCACGACATCCACCTCTGTAACTATCTTTTCCCCTATCAATGCAATGATATGCTGCTCAGCGTATTCGAGGAAAATAAAGGGTCGAGCAACCAGGAAACCTAGCCGCCGCCACGCCACAAGAGAACCGCTCCTTCCGGCGCTGTCTTTCAGCGGCTTCCATCTGTCGGCGACCTCTTAGTCGGCGGTGTCGCCGGATCTCATGCGTGTGGATCGTTTTAGTTTTAGGTTCTAGAGTTCTATCAACTTAGGTTTCGGGTCGTTCGACGTCTTGGCTTCAATGGTGATGACGACAACGATGAATAAAGAAGCTCCAGGTTCATCCTCGACGAGGCGGTCGTCTCTAGAGTCGGTGATGGATTTACAAACTACTCTGTTCGGGATGTTGTGGTGGCGGCGGCATCCTTGTGATGAACTTGTGTCCTCGGGCTCCGTCCTTACGACGTCGTTTGCTCTAGCGTTGGCGCGGAGTTTGAAAGGTAGTCCAGGAGTGGACGAAGATTATGGTCTGCATCGACGACATCAGGAGGACAGAACGTGTGCTGGGTTCGTGGTGGATGGCTGGCAGGTATGCTTTCCTCCTTCTGTGTCTTAGTCGTGGTGGGGTGCCAGATCTCGAGTTCGGTGGCGTGTCCGAAGTGTTGCCCCAGTCTAATTCGTTCAATGACAATGGCTTCGTCTTTGGTGAGCCACCTTGGAGGTACGCAAAGCTGCATATCAACGATGGAGCCACGCCAAGTTCGGATGAGGAGGTGATTCGTCATTTTTTTCTTTGATGGTTGCGGTGGTGGTGCCGGAGAAATGTGACGGGGTGATGATGTCAAGCGCAGAGGATTCTTTAGTCTTGATTGTAATTTTACTTCTTGGCTCTTTGTTTTTTGTGTAGAGAATAGCGTTTTGCTGTCCTTTCAATCTTGTCATGTCGGTATTTTTTTTAGTATTATCATGTCGGTCTTTACGTGGCTTATATTTCGATTTTTATGATATAAATGACTCATGTATTGTTATGGTGAAAAAAATGTGGTGGCTCGATCTAACTGTTGCTATTGCGGTGCGTGCGCCGCATCCTTCCACTCCACTGCTCCGGCGATGCCTACACGATCCTCCTTCTCCACGCACTTGCAGCAGCAGCAGCAGCGTGGCCTCTGGATCGATATTAGCAGGTCAATCTGCACATGTCTCTTCAACAAGGAACATATTTGTCTCTCTGATTGGCTTGTTTCTTTTTGGGACTTGGGAGTGTACGCACGTACTAGTAGTTACAGCGGGAGTCAGCAGAGGGAATGTTGTCCCGATGAGACCGTCTTCTCGGCGACCGGCCCGTTCATTGTGCCGCCTACTGGCCGGGTATCTGTCGGACCGTCGTCGAGCCGCGATTCCGACGGCTCTTCTCCGTCGCTCGACCTACCGACCGACCTTGTAGCCGTCGCGATTCTGACAGCTCTTGGTTGTCGCCGTTGCTGTTGCCATTGCGGTTTCCCGGATGGAGAAAGTACCACGCAAGCAAAGGCATCTGGTAGGTAGCTTGGGAGGATCAAGGATCTCGGATTGGATGGGTATCGATGCATGCGCCGTATGGACAGCAAGGGTAGTACGGCGGCGCGATGCTGATCTGAATCTCGTCTCGTCCTCATCCAGTCCGTGCGAAAAGGAAGTTAGAGCAACTTCAATGATGCGATCAAAACGGAGGGTGATTTTGTGTGCTTTTTGTCCGTTTGGGTCGTCCGCTAGCCCAGCGTCTTTGCTGTTTTAGATATGGGTCGGCAGCGCGCCCAACGCGCCGATCCATATGTGCCGGCGTGGCCGGCTGGCCACCCCATTTTGCGTCCATGAATTTGCATTTAAACATATAGTCAAATAACATAGTTTGAACCGAGTAAAACATCATAATTATACAAGCCGAATAAAAATAAAAAGGTCTTACATAGTTTTGCAAACGAATAAAAGAAAATGCATCTATTGGTTGCCAACATGAGCCCATATATGCTCAACCAAATCATTTTGCAGTTGCACGTGAGTTTCCCAATCATGCATGTCATGATAAAATTGGGTGAACTGCTCAAACGTTGCCGCTCCTCCATGCTCAGGCACAACATTCTCACCCTGAAACTGAAATCCTTGATCGTACAGACGCTCCGGGCGCTCGTCTTCTACGATCATATTGTGCATGATCACACAAGCAGTCATCACCTCCCACAGTTTTTGCGTGCTCCAGGTATTAGCAGGATACCGAATGATGCCCCATCGAGATTGCAAAACACCAAAGGCACGCTCCACATCCTTCCTAGCACTCTCTTGCTCTTGGGCAAGGGCAAATCTTTTCCTCTTCTCTCCGACAGGGTTGGGTATTGTCTTGACAATAGTGGTCCACTGAGGATAGATACCGTCACCCAGGTAGTATCCTTTGTCGTAGTTATGGCCGTTGACAGTAAAGTTCACCGGTAGGCAGTTGCCTTCGGCAAGCCTAGCAAACACCGGCGAGCGCTGAAGCACATTGAAAACATTGTGTGATCTGGCCATGCCAAAGAAAGAGTGCCAGATCCAGAGATCTTGAGACGTCACAGCCTCTAGTATGATAGTGCAAGCCCTGACATGGCCCTTATACTGCCCTTACCAAGCAGAAGGGCAGTTCTTCCACTCCCACAACAATAATAGCCTTATAGAACTTATACAGGGACTCTAGGCATGTAGACTCGCTCATACGGACGTACTCGTCAATGAGATCACCGGGCACTCCGTCTGCAAGTATTCGGATGGCGCCAATGCATTTCTAATAAGAGGAGAAACCAATCTTGCCAACGGCATCCTCTTTGCACTCGAAATAATCATCATAGCCAACCACCCCCTCTCTAACACGGTTGAAAAGATGCCTACTCATACGGAAACGATGGCATAATTTTTGATGTTCGATCAACGGGTTTGTCGTATCAAAGTAGTCCTTCCAAAAAAGGAAATGCCCGCTCTCTCGGTTGCGACTCAACGCCGGAAGGTGGCCCGAAATGGAGCCACGGAACAACGGCCGCTGGCTGTTGAGGTGGTGATGGACCAACACGGCAGCCAATATCTCCTCCTCGTCATTGGACGATGAATCGTCGGAGTCGCAAAGAAAATTATGAAAAAAGAAATCATCGGCGGAGTCCATTTTGTACCTTGGCAAACTGTCGAACAGCTTGCGGGCGTCAAAGAAGGAGACGGCCGGCGAAGGGAGTCGCGGCGCGCACGGACCAGCTAGCTGCCCTGCCGGCGTCCGACGAGTGGGCCGGCGTCCTACAGCATGCCGGTGAGGATCTGGCCAGGACGGCGAGGCGGCTTCTTGGTCGGGGGCGGCTGTGTGGTGGGGGGGCGCGGGGGTGGGAAGCAGTCGGCTCCCCGGCGGCAAGACGACGGTGGCGGGCGACATGGGAGTGGCGTGAGGGTTGTTATTGAATGGGGGAGGCCAATGTGCCACCGACCAGCGGATCTGGGAGAGGAGAAGACGAGCGTGCGCGCGTCCATTGCGTGTCCGCGCTGACGGAAATCCGGCTAAAAAATAGGCAGTGAATGAGTCGCCCGCGGACGAAAAGCAAACGCGCATCCATTTGAATCGGCGCGTTAGGCCGCCTTTTGTGTCCGCACCGACTCAAACAGACAACGGTGAACGAAATGGATCGCTGCATTAGAGTTGCTCTTACGAACGGCACGGGTGGGTTCACTCGTACGAGACAGACGCACATGCGACATGTGAGGACGTACGCCGGCCGGCTCCATCCATACATCGAAAGGTGGAATTCTCAGCCTATCATTGCCAATTGATCTTCACCTTGCCACGCATGCATGCATCAAAACTGTCCATCCATCTGCATGCGTGCTTCCAGGAACACGTCAGATTACAATGAAACATGCAGCCGTCTGGGCTGCCTGTTCCATGCATTCATCCATACGCAGCAGGGATCGATGAAATGAACGGGTCAGATTACTATTACAATTCCCATTACAAGATTGCAATTGTAGGATTACATGCATGGCACACGTCCGTATGTACAGCCCTAATATCGAAGCTAATAGAGAGAGATAAAAGAGAACGTGGGCTTGATAACTATACATGCTTGGCACATGCATAATGTCATTCAACATCCCCCTCCCCAGCAGTCGAAGCGTCATTGCTGACGATGCAGAGACTGAACCAGAGCTTCTCAAACGCGCATGTCGGCAAGCCTTTCATCATGATGTGCGTAAATTGTTGAGCGCGAGGAGGCTATGGTGGGCATGGTGCTAAAGGGAGAAAGAGACCGGAGAAGGATGACTGCGGCTATGGTCGGGGCTGGAGTTTATATAGCGGGCGGATGACAATGGTGGGCGGCAGACAGACGAATAGGTGGCGACGCAGTAAGTTCCTCGGCAACCAGCAATCATTAATGTAGGGCGACGGACGGCCGTGGTGTCCCTTGAACACGAAACAGTCGCTTGCTTAGGAAAGTGGAACGGCAGCGCTCTCTCGGCTGCCGTGCTGCTTCAATGGCGGCAGCAGTAAGAGGTCGCGTCCGCTCTAGTCAGGCATAACTACGGCATTGACACTCTGGAAACGCGTGCGGGCAAGGGGAGGGGTTCGAGTGGGCCAAGTAGACAGGAGCAGACGTGGCAGCGATCTAGACCCTCACAATCCCCCCTCCCCACCCGACTTTGTTTTCGGTTTGTGAAAAAAATGCGTCCGGACAGACGAGAGAAATGATACAGAGCCGTCTTGGACGGCAACACATCGTCCGGACCACATGGTGTGCACGTATGTGAGTGGTTTAAGGGTGAGATGTCCTTGAGCCAATTAATACTGCCTTATGGCTCTTAAGAACACACGTACGCATGTACGTAGATGCTTTCGCAGCGAATCAATCTGGTGCTAATCAACGAGTGTCTTAATTTGAGACCTGGTCAGTGTGGCTCGTATGTCGGCCCGCTGTCAAGTGTCGATTCTGACGGCCCGTGGCGCCTTGTCTGTTTGACTGACCATAGTACGTACTACTCGAATAGAGAGGACTGCTAGAACCTACAGGAGGATCTGCTCTCCCGGCCTAGCCAAGCTTGGTTCGGCCGCATGCAGGTGTTCGAATGCAGTGGCTCGACCCATCGATGAATAAGGAAGCTCCAGGTTTATCCTCGACGAGGTGGTCGTTTATATGGTCGGTGATAGATTTGCGAATTACTAATCTGTTCCGGCGAGGGGGTTGTGGTGGCGGCAGCATCATTGTGATGGACTTGTGTCCTCGGACTCCGTTATTACGATGACGTTTGCTTCAGGGTTGGCGCGGAGTTTAGAAGGTAGTCCAGGAGCGGATGGAGATTATGATCTACATGAACGACATCTGAAAGATGAAACATGTGTTGGGTTCGTGGTTGATGGCGGGCAGGTATGGTTTTCTCCTTTTGTGTGTTAGTCGTGGTGCGGTGCCAGATCTTAAGTTCGATGACGTGTCCAGAATGTTGTCTCAGTCCGATTCATTCAACGGCAATGACTTCACTTTTGGTGAGCCGCCTTGAAGATCCGCAAAGCTGCATATCAGCAATAGAGCCGTGCCGAACTCGGATGAGGAGGTGATCCGTCATTTTTTTATGGCTGCGGTGGTGGTGCCTGAGAAATGTGACGGGCAGGGGCGAAGCTTAGTTGGGGCAGAATTGGGCCATGGCCCACCCATGATTTTTATGGATTTTCTTTGTTAGAGCATCTCTAGTGGATGGTGTATATGGAGGTGGATGCTAAATATACACGATCAAAATCAAAAAATCTTTCCCAGTGGATCGTGTATCAGGTCGTGTACCTATACACGTCGCTCCCACGAGCGTACCTGGCGTGGAACTAAACACGACCGATCCACGCTCGTGGGCTCGCGCTCCCGCTCCCACGACCGAACATGACAGAAGGGAAAAGAAGAGAAAAAAGCCTCCCGCTCCCGCTCCCGCTCCCACGACCGAACACGACAGAAGGGAAAAGAAGAGAAAAAAGCCTCCCGCTCCCGCTCCCGCTCCCGTTCCTCTCCGGCCGCCTCCCCAAGGTCGCCGTCGCCCCTCTCCGGCCGCCGCCCAAGGTCGCCGTGGCGTCTCCTCTCCGGCCGCTGCCCAAGGTAACCATTTTTCCTTTCATGGCGAGAGCAGGCGGCGGCCGCACGCCTGCAGCCCGATCTGGGCGGCCAGTGCGGCCAGGCTACGGTGAGAATAGAGGGCGGGACGGGGGCTGGGCGGAGCGGTGGGGGGGGAGATCTGGCGGCGGCGGCGCGCCTGTCTGGCTGGGCGGAGGGACGAGCGGCGCCGTGGGGAGATCTTTGGGGCGGCGTCCGGCGCTTTGTCTGCTGGGCGGCGGGACGAGCGGCGCCGTGGGGAGATGCAGGGACGAGCGGCGCCGTGGGGAGATGTAGGGGAGATGCATAGCTCTTTGCAAAGGATGTAACCCAAGAGCTCTAGAAACACTTCTTTTCTGCGTAAAATAATTATTATAGTCATGCTCAAGTATACCATCAGCTATGCGGTTGAATAAAGTACGCGACATCCTAAATCTATGCATAAAAATTAAATGAGACAGGGAAATGAAAAAAGGACCAAAGCAGAGAAGTGTACTAATTACGAACCTTCGTCGAAACAAATGTTCGGGAAAGCGAGGAACTTCTTTGAAGTAGTCGTCCCATAGAAGAAGAAATCCGGCATCTCTTCCTCGATCGATTGGTAGCGTCCATGCTTGGAACCGCCATGGCGTCGGCGTTCTTCCTCTCTTCCTCCTCGCTCGCGAATCTGCAAGTATGAGTTCATCGTCGCCAGATGAAGATGACGAAGAACTCATGTCCCAAGTGGATGTGTTCATTGTGTTGCGTGAGAAACGATAGAAAAATCTAGGTGAGAAGAGAAGTCACAGGTAGAAGTGTGCTGGAAGAGGTGGTAGGGGTGGTTTATATAGATCGGAAATATGGCCGTTGGAAATATAGCCATTAAAAATATAGCCGTTGGAATATACACGTCCTAATTTACACGTCCACTGAAAAACTGAAAGGTGTATAATTTAGCAAGGTGTATATGAACGTGTATATGGAGATATACACGTCCAAATTTACACCATCCACTATAGATGCTCTTACTATGCTATTTCTTCGGTTAGCCGAGTCCACCATCGAGTATACCAGCAGACCAAAAAGATGTCTCAGCACTAGCGCACACAGCAGGAGCAGATCTTGCATGGCACAACCAGCCCACACCCCCGCGCAGATAGCACAGCCTCATCACTGCTAAACACACACACACACACACACAAAAATGCTCGCACGCGCCACCTCTCGTGAGCATGTCGTACGACGCCACGGCGCTGCCCTCCCCTGCATTCTTCCTGCTCCACGGCTCCGCCTCCGTTTGACATTACCACGGCCCCATCCTCCCTTCCCTCCGGGCGTTGGTCTCCACTGATAACTACAGTCCGTTGTGCTACAAATCAAAACTGCCGGGGTATGTTGCCGACGCTCCTGACATCGATGCTGCTGGGTAATTTTTGATCTCCAGAGCATGTGTTTCTGTTATCCATTGGTTGAACTGAGCATAATAACTAATGCATTTTTCTTTGGTGAACCAGCTGGTGTTCATACCTAACACTTAATATATTTATTATAAGTTCATTTGAGTGTATAAAGATAACTCAAACAAACTTGTGCAACTTGTTTGTCAACATAGGATGGAAATTTAGCGAGAACAGAAGGGACTAAGTAGTGACTAATGCCTCAAAATTTTGTTCTCTTTTTCAGCCTGGCTCACCCAACTTTTTCTTTGAAGCTCCGCCACTGGTGACGGGTGTTGATGTTAAGCTCAGAGGATTATTTAGTCTTGATTATAATTTTACTTGTTGGCTCGTTGTCTTTTGTGTAAAAGTTAGTGTTTTGCTGTCTTTTTAGTTTTATCACGTCTATATTTATTTTAATATTACCATGTCGGTTTATGTAACTTGTACTATGATATTTATAATATAAATGAGACATGTATTATCATGAAAAAAAATGCGGTGACTCGATCTGACTGTTGCTATTGCGGTGCGTGCGCCGCATCCTTCCACTCCATTGTTCCGGGCCGGCGATGCCTTCACGATCCTCCTTCTCCACGTACTTGCAGCAGCAGCAGCAGCAGCGTGACCGTGTTTGATCCATTGCCTCTCGATCGATAATAGCAGGTCAATCTGCTGCACACGTTTCTTGAAGGAAAATAGTTCTCTGATTGGCCTTGCTCTTGCTAATTTACGCACGCATGCCACAGTAACAGGGGGAGTCAGCAGAAGGAATGTGGCAAAGATAGGTACGTAGTTAGCTTGGAAGGATGGATCGAGCATGATATGGATATCGATCGATGCTTGCGCAGTATGGACAGCAACGGTAGTACGGCGGCGTGATGTTAGATCTGATGAATTTCGTATCGTCGTCATCCAGTCCGTGCGAGCGAAAAGGAAACTAGCTAGGAGCGGCACGGGTGGGTTCGTTATCATCAGTACCAAGAGACCGACGCACAGCATGTTTGGACGGGCCAGAGAACACGAAACATATATTATTTATGTGTCAGAAGGCAAAAGAAGTGTTGGAACATATATTATTAGGTGTTTTGTACTTCTGATTAACTTTGATAATAGCTCTAGATCCCAAAGTATGACTCTGTTCATAATTAGCATGGTCCTTAGGCTTGATGACACTTTTCATAAGAAACGAACTTGATCATTCCGTCCAAATAATGATATTATACGCTAATTAACGTGATCCTCTTGCCCAATGAATAATACTCTTCATAGTTAACATGAAACCAACAAATGTACGAGCCCGTTTTCTGCTAGTGTTTAAGTAGAAGAGATGTGCACTAATGATTACCGTAACATTGCTTTTGCAGAAAACCTACGGAATTGTTTTTCATCACACCAAATCATATAGTATATATGTTCATCGTAGGGAGTTTTGTCCCAGACATGCATGTCCTTGTACCCTCTACGATGATACTGTCAAGTGCCAACACGGGCTGGCGCTTATCATCTCTCTGGTGTTAATTAATCAACGAGTGTGGCTTAATTTGAGACCTGATCATTGTGCCTTGTAGTACGTGCTCGACGCGTCTGTCGGTCCGCTGTCGACTGGACGGCTCCTGTCCGGAGGCCATATTGATTTTTGTGATTCTCCAAAAAGAAAAAGAAAAAGACGGTATTGTTTTTTGTGAGCCTAGAGGAGGATCTGCTGTCCAGGACAGTTCCAAGCTCGGTTTGGGCCGGTGTCCGAATGCACTGGGCTCGATCTGACTCTTGCTATTGCATGCGGTGCCGGTGCGTGTGCACCGCATCCTTCCAGTTCGATTCATTTCCTCATCAGTCTCGCTTGCTCGACTGCAGCAGCGTGGTCGTGTTGTGTTTGATTCATTTCCTCATCAGTCTTAGGGGGTCAATTTGCACATGGTTTTTCCAGTTCCACGCCACCTTATCAGTCACGACAACATGGCACGTATGCACCTATATATGTCAGTAGAGGGAATGTGGTGAGACCGTCTCTTGACGACCTGTTGAGCTTGCCACCTACGTGGCCGGCGGAATGTAATTGTCGGACCGTCGTCGAGCCTAGCCGCGAGTCCGACGGGCGTCGTTCGGCCGACCGACCGACCGTGTTGCCGTCGCGACTCTGACGGCTCTCTGCTGCTGCTGTTGACATTGCGGTGCGTGCACCTGCATCCTTCCGCTGAATGTTTGCTCAGCGTGCTTTTCAAAGAAACAGAGATCAAACTCTCCGGGGAATCTACCTCTGGTTGGGTATGTAATGTGTACATTGATTTGGGATAATGGAAAAGAGCTCCTTTACGGTGATTGGGGACAGTACTGGGAGTACTTTCGAGTATTTACCCCTCCGATTTTAATTAGCCGTCCGATCTGGTGGTGGATTAAAAATGAATTAACTTAATTAGTTTAATCAGAGAAGGTCATAATGGTCCAGGGAAAAATATTCTGTTTTCAACCGATCACGTCCAGGACATCTAGATCCAGTCCTCGTTCTCGTCAAGTCCTTGTTCTCGTCCTCTTCCTTCTGTCCGACGAGCCCGACGAGAGGAACCAACACCGTCGTCGGCGTCGTCCTCGTCCTCCAACTCTATCATATTGCCAACAAGATGTTTAATAGTGAGGATGAAGGTTATAGATTCTATAACAAATATGGTCTTGAGAAAGGTTTTAGTGTCCGGAGAAGCTATGTCGAGTGGGATGAATCCAACTGCCATATAATTTTAAGGAAATTTGTGTGCAGTCATTGTTGGGAAACGTAGTAATTTCAAAAAAATTCCTACGCACACGCAAGATCATGGTGATGCATGGCAACGAGAGGGGAGAGTGTTGTCTACGTACCCTCGTAGACCGAAGCGGAAGCAATCACAACGTAGAGGAAGTAGTCGTACGTTCTCCTCGCGATCCAACCGATCCCAGCGCCGTTACTCCGGCGCCTCCGAGTTCTTAACACACGTACAGCTCGATGACGCTCCTCGGGCACCGATCCAGCAAAGCTCGGGGGAGAGAGTTCCGTCAAGACGACGGCGTGGTGACGATCTTGATGTTCTACCGACGCAGGCTTCGCCTAAGCACTTTGCTACAATTTGACCGAGGTGGAATATGGTGGAGGGGGCACCGCACACGGCTAAGGAGCGATCTCAAGGATCAACTTGTGTGTTCTAGGGTGCCCCCGCCCCGTATATAAAGGAGCAAGGGGAGGGCCGGCCGGCCCTAGGAGGCAGCGCCAAGGGGGGAGTCCTCCTCCTAGTGGGAGTAGGACTCCCTTTCCTAGTCCTACTAGGAAGAAGGAAGGGAAGGAAAGAGAGGAGGGAGAGGGAAGGGGGCGCGCCTCTCCTGTCCAGTCGGACTCCCCATGGGGGCGCCACCTCCTGGTGCAGCCTCTCTCTCCCTCTTGGCCCAATAAGGCCCATTACTTCCCGGGGTTCCGTAACCCTCCGGCACTCCGTTTTCTCCGAAACTTCGGAACCTTTCCGGTGTCCGAATATAGCCGTCCAATATATCAATCTTTATGTCTCGATCATTTTGAGACTCCTCGTCATGTCCGTGATCACATCCGGGACTCGAACTCCTTGGTACATCAAAATACATAAACTCATAATATAACCGTCATCGAAACCTTAAGCATGCGGACCCTACGGTTCGAGAATAATGTAGACATGACCGAGACACATCTCCGGTCAATAACCAATAGCGGGACCTGGATGCCCATATTGGCTCCTACATATTCTCGAAGATCTTTATCGGTCGAGACCGCATAACAACATACGTTGTTCCTTTGTCATCGGTATGTTACTTGCCCGAGATTCGATCGTCGGTATCCAATACCTAGTTCAATCTCGTCCTTGGCAAGTCTCTTTACTCGCTTCCGTAATACACCATCTCACAGCTAACTCTTTAGTTGTAATGCTTGCAAGGCTTAGTGATGTGTATTACCGAGAGGGCCAGAGATACCTCTCCGACAATCGGAGTGACAAATCCTAATCTCGAAATCGCCAACCCAACATCTGCCTTTGGAGACACCTGTAGTACTCCTTTATAATCACCCGATTACGTTGTGATGTTTGGTAGTACCCAAAGTGTTCCTCCGTAAGCGGAGTTGCATAATCTCATAGTTATAGGAACATGTATAAGTCATGGATAAAAGCAATAGCAACATACTAAGCGATCGGGTGCTAAGCTAATGGAATGGGTCATGTCAATCGATCATTCAACCAATGATGTGACCTTGTTAATCAAATGACAACTCCTTTGTCTATGGTTAGAAACTTAACCATCTTTGATTAACAAGCTAGTCTAATAGAGGCATACTAGTGACACTCTGTTTGTCTATGTATTCACACATGTATTATGTTTCCGGTTAATACATTTCTAGCATGAACAATAAACATTTATCATGATATAAGGAAATAAATAATAACTTTATTATTGCCTCTAGGGCATATTTCCTTGATCTCCCACTTGCACTAGAGTCAATAATCTAGATTACATAGTAATGATTCTAACACCCATGGAGTCTTGGTGCTGATCATTTTTGCTCGTGGAAGAGGCTTAGTCAACGGTCTGCTACATTCAGATCCGTATGTATCTTGCAAATCTCTATGTCTCCCACCGGACTAAGTCCCGGATGGAATTGAAGCGTCTCTTGATGTGTTTGGTTCTCTTGTGAAATCTGGATTACTTTGCCAAAGCAATTGCTCCAGTATTGTCACAAAAGATTTTCATTGGACCCGATGCACTAGGTAAGACACCTAGATCGGATATGAACTCCTTCATCCAGACTCCTTCATTAGCTGCTTCGAAGCTGCTATGTATTCCGCTTCACATGTAGATCCCTTCTGACGCTTTGTTTAGAACTGCATCAACGACGAGCTCCTCCGTTTAGTGTAAATACGTATCCGGTTTGCGATTTAGAATCGTCCGGATCGGTGTCAAAGCTTGCATCAACGTAACCGCCACGATGAGCTCTTTGTCACCTCCATATACGAGAAACATATCCTTAGTCCTTTTCGGTACTTCAAGATGTTCTTGACCGCTGTCCGATGATCCACTCTGGATTACTTTGGTACCTCCTGCTAAGCTTATAGCAAGGCACACATCGGTCTGGTACACAGCATTGCATACATGATAGAGCCTATGGCTGAGGCATAGGAACATCTTTCATTTTCTCTATCTTCTGCGGTGGTCGGGCATTGAGTCTTACTCAACTTCACACCTTGTAACACAGGCAAGAACCCTTTCTTTGCTTGATCCATTTTGAACTTCTTCAAAATCTTGTCAAGGTATGTGCTTTGTGAAAGTCCAATTAAGCGTCTTGATCTATCTCTATAGATTTTGATGCCCAATATGTAAGCAGCTTCACCGAGGTCCTTCATCGAAAAACTCTTGTTCAAGTATCCCTTTATGCTATTCAGAAATTCTATATCATTTCCGATTAGTAATATGTCATCTACATATAATATCGAAATGCTCTGAGCTCCCACTCACTTTCTTGTAAATCAGACTTCTCCAAAAGTCTCATATAAACCCAAATGCTTTGATCACATTATCAAAGCGTTTATTCCAACTCGAGATGCTTGCACCAGTCCATAAATGGATCGCTGGATCTTGCACACTTTGTTAGCTCCCTTTGGATCGATAAAACCTTCGGTTGCATCATATACAACTCTTCTTCCGAAATCCATTCAGAATGCAGTCTTTACATCCATTTGCCAAATTTCATAATCATAAAATGCGGCAGCTGCTAACATGATTCGGACAGACTTAAGCATCGCTTCGGGTGAGAAGGTCTCATCGTAGTCAATCCCTTGAACTTGTCGAAAACCCTTTGCGACAAGTCGAGCTTTGTAGACGTAATATTACCGTCGTCGGTCTTCTTCTTAAAGATCCACTTGTTTTCTATTGCTTGCCGACCCTCGGGCAAGTCAACCAAAGTCCACACTTTGTTTTCATACATGGATCCCATCTCAGATTTCATGGCCTCAAGCCATTTTGTGGAATCTGGGCTCACCATCGCTTCTTCATAGTTTGTAGGTTCATCATGATCTAGTAGCATGACTTCCAGAACAGGATTACCGTACCACTCTGGTGCGGATCTTATTCTGGTTGATCTACGAGGTTCTGTAGTAACTTGATCTGAAGTTTCATGATCAACATCATCAACTTCCTCACTATTTGGTGTAGATGTCGCAGAAACTAGTTTCTGTGATAAACTACTTTCAAATAAGGGAGAAGGTACAGTTACCTCATCAAGTTCTACTTTCCTCCCACTCACTTCTTTCGAGAGAAACTCCTTCTCTAGAAAGGATCTATTCTTAGCAACAAATGTCTTGCCTTCGGATCTGTGATAGAAGGTGTACCCAACTGTCTCCTTTGGGTATCCTATGAAGACACATTTCTCCGATTTAGGTTCGAGCTTATCAGGTTGAAGCTTTTTCACATAAGCATCGCATCCCCAAACTTTAAGAAACGACAACTTTGGTTTCTTGCTAAACCATAGTTCATAAGGTGTCGTCTCAATGGATTTTGACGGTGTTCTATTCAGTGTGAATGCGGCCGTCTCAAGAGCATAACCCCAAAGCGATAGCGGTAAATCTGTAAGAGACATCATAGATCGCACCATATCTAGTAAAGTGCGATTCTGACGTTCGGACACACCATTGCGCTGTGGTGTTCGGGTGGCGTGAGTTGCTTAAACTATTCCGCATTGTTTCAAATGTAGACCAAACTCGTAACTCAAATATTCGCCTCCACGATCAGATCGTAGAAACTTTATTTTCTTATTACGATGATTTTCAACTTCACTCTGAAATTCTTTGAACTTTTCAAATGTTTCAGACTTATGTTTCATTAAGTAGATATACCCATATCTGCTTAAATCATCTGTGAAGGTGAGAAAATAACGATATCCGCCACGAGCCTCAACATTCATTGGACCACATACATCTGTATGTATGATTTCCAACAAATCTGTTGCTCTCTCCATAGTACCGGAGAACGGGGTTTTAGTCATCTTGCCCATGAGGCACGGTTCGCAAGTGCCAAGTGATTCATAATCAAGTGACTCCAAAAGTCCATCAGTATGGAGTTTCTTCATGCGCTTTATACCGATATGACCTAAACGGCAGTGCCACAAATAAGTTGCACTATCATTATCAACTCTGCATCTTTTAGTTTCAACATCATGAATATGTGTATCACTACTATCGAGATTCATTAAAAATAGACCACTCTTCAAGGGTGCATGACCATAAAAGATATTATTCATATAAATAGAACAACCATTATTCTCTGATTTAAATGAATAACCGTCTCGCATCGAACAAGATCCAGATATAATGTTCATGCTCAACGCTGGCACCAAATAACAATTATTTAGGTCTAAAACTAATCCCGAAGGTAGATGTAGAGGTAGCGTGCCGACTGCGATCACATCGACTTTGGAACCATTTCCCACGCGCATCGTCACCTCGTCCTTTGCCGGTGTTAAGCAATCCGTAGTCCCTGTTTGAGTTGCAAATATTAGCAATGAACCAAGTATCAAATACCAGTGCTCTGCGAGCTCGGTAAGGTACACATCAATAACATGTATATTACATATACCTTTGTTCACCTTGCCATCCTTCTTATCCGCCAAATACTTGGGGCAGTTCCGCTTCCGGTGACCGATGCGCTTGCGGTAGAAGCACTCAGTTTCAGGTTTAGGTCCAGACTTGGGTTTCTTCTCTTGAGCAGCAACTTGTTTGCTGTTCTTCTTGAAGTTCCCCTTCTTCTTCCCTTTGCATTTCTTCTTGAAACTAGTGGTCTTATTGACCATCAACACTTGATGCTCCTTCTTGATTTCTACCTCCGCAGCCTTTAGCATTGCGAAGAGCTCGAGCATAGTCTTTACTAACCCTTGCATATTATAGTTCATCACGAAGCCTTTGTAGCTTGGTGGCGTGATTGAAGAATTCATCAATGACACAATCATCCGGAAGATCAACTCCCAGTTGAGTCAAGTGATTGTAATACCCGGACATTACGAGTATGTGCTCACCGATGACCCATTCTCCTCCATCTTGCAGCTATAGAACTTATTGGAGACTTCATATCTCTCAATCCGGACATTTTGTTGAAATATCAACTTCAACTCCTGGAACATCTCATATGCTCCATGACGTTCAAAACGTCGTTGAAGACCCGGTTCTAAGCCGTAAAGCATGGCACACTGAACTATAGAGTAGTCATCAGCTTTGCTCTGCCAGACGTTCTTAACGTCGTCGGTTGCATCGGCAGCGGTCTGGCACCTAGCGGTGCATCCGGGACGTAACTCTTACGTGCAGCAATGAGGATAATCCTCGAGTTACGGACCCAGTCCGTGTAATTGCTACCATCATCTTTCAACTTTGCTTTCTCAAGGAACGCATTAAAATTCAACGGAACAACAAAGACGAGCCATCTATCTATAAAGCAGACATAGACAAGCATGATACTATCAGTACTAAGTTCATGATAAATTTAAGTTCAATTAATCATATTACTTAAGAACTCCCACTTAGACAGACATCTCTCTAGTCATCTAAGTGATCACGTGATCCAAATCAACTTCTCCCGGGGATGCTCAAACGGTGATCAATCACATGGTGGCGAGGCAAGAGCAAGATTCCAATTTTTTCTTCAGGTACTTGGTTGATGAAGCTGGCCATCTGAAGGGACTTTTCTGGTGTGATAGTCAATCCCGACTTGACTACAAGGCTTTCGGAGACGTTATTGTTTTTGATAGCACATACAGAACCAATAAGTACAATCTGCCATTTGTGCCGTTTGTCTGGTTGAATCACCACCGCAACACCGTTATTTTTGCACGTGGTATCATTTCACATGAAACAAGCCAGGCATACGAGTGGATGTTACAGACCTTTTCTGATGCTATGGGACAGAAGCTTCCTATATCTGTGATCACAGATGGGGACCTTGCAATGCAGAGAGCAATCAGGGTGGTGTGGCCTGACTCAAACCATAGGCTCTGTATATGGCACATTCAGCAAAACATTGTACGCCATCTGCATGATGACGCAGTAAAGGAGGAATTCAGATCTTTCATATATGATACATCTTCCATTGAAGAGCATGAGAGAAAATGGTTACACTTCTTACAACGGAATAAAGTAACAAGTGAGGACTCCTGGCTGCATCAGATGTATAAGATGAGAAAACTGTGGTGTGCTCCATATCTTGAGGGCCGTTGTTTCCCAGGATTGAGCAGCAATCAGCGGAGTGAGAGTTTAAACTCGGTGCTACATACGCATCTTGAGGCTAAGATGACGTTGTTTCAAATGCTAGAGCACTATGAGCGTTGCCTTGCATCGCGACGCTTGAACGAGGCTCTCCAAGACGTCGAGGCCTTGCAGTCCGTTCCGTTCACAGAGGAAAATGCTTCAGTTCTTGAGAAACACGCCGCGAAAGTTTTCACTTCTGCTGTGTTTAAGTTGGTCTTATGGAGCATAGATGCTGTCAAAAAATGTGAGATCAGAGAGGTACTTGATGCAAAAGAGGTTACCACATACGTTGTGTCTAAGAAGGAAAGAATGGATAAACAGATCGAAGTGCGCACGGAGTAGAAGGAAGGTCTGCTTCGCAGTATCAGTTGTTCTTGCCGCAAATTGGAATGCACAGGCACACCATGTTCCCACATATTTTACATATTGGGAATTTTAAAGAAGAAACACTGCCCAGGTGTTGTGTTCCCACTAGGTGGACAATGAGTGCAAAATGTGCATTCGCACCGACCAGAAAGAGTGAGCTATATGCATACTCTGCAGCCCTACAAAGGTACCGTAAGCTAAGGAATTTTAGTCACGCAACATGTTTCAAGGCATGCCACTCTGATGAGCCGTTTCAGCATCTAAAAAGGGTTTTTTGGAAGGACAAGATGTTTGCAAGGGATCAACAAGTGAACAAGCTGATAGCAAGGGATCAACTAATGCTCAAGGTATCAACATTAGGTTTGGCCCGTTGATGCCACAATCGGCTAACCTTGATGGTGAAGGTTTCCAAAAGGTTCTGGATCCCGTGCATGTGCCAGGCTGAGGTGCTCCGAAGAAAAGGCTACATGCAAAGATGAAGAAAACAAGAACAAAGGATAGATGTAGCTATTGTCATGAGGCAGTTGGTCACAATCGACGTACGTGCGCCAAATTGACAAAGGTACCTAATATGCCGTAATTTAATGTTTTCATGTGTCCAAATATATTCCATGGCATTAATAATATCCTTATGTGTAGGATCTCAAAGCAAAACTATGATAGCTACAACATTGTGCGCACGGTCGGACAGCAAGTACGTCCATGATCAACCTGATGTTGGCGTGTGCATTGTTGTCTATGTCTAGTATCGTGTGACCTTTTCTCTAAAATACTTCATTCTGTCAGTTAGTGACCTCCTCATAATGTATGACTCAGCTATTTGGTTGTCCACTCCCTTGTACCAGTACCGGAATGCGGTGATTTTTTCAACCACCTTCAAATCATCCAAATTTTGGCACACGTGATCTCTTGTACAAACAAAGCTAGGTTTCCAAGGTTTTATATATTTTTTAATTTTTTTAATTTATACTGCCCTCTAGACTAACTGATCAAAACATCGGTCTATACCTCAAGGGGCATTGTAAAATATATTTTTTAAAATTTTCTTTCATAGACATGTTTGGCACATGTGGGTCACCGTGTAAAAGAAAATTTGGGTGATTTGGAGGTGGTGGAAAAAAAATCACCTTTGTTCAAAAACTGAGTTAAGTTAGACCAAATGATCCCTCCGAAATGCGGTGATTTTTTCGACCACCTCCGAATCACCCAAATTTTGGCACACATGATCTCTTGCACAAACAAAGCTAGGTTTCCAAGGTTTTATTTTTTTTGAATTTTTTTGAGTTTATACTGCCCTCTAGACCGACTGATCAAAACATCGGTCTATACCTCAAGGGGGCATTGTAAAATATTTTTTTCCAATTTTTCTTTTATGGTCATGTCTGGCACATGTGGGTCACCGTGTAAAAGAAAATTTGGGTGATTTGGAGGTGGTGGAAAAAAATCACCTTTGTTCAAAAACTGGCTTAAGTTAGATCAAATGGTCCCTCAGAAATGCGGTGATTTTTTCGACCTCCTTCAAATCACCCAAATTTTGGCACACATGATCTCTTGCACAAACAAAATAAGGTTTCCAAGGTTTTATATTTTTAGAATGTTTTTGAATTTATACTGCCCTCTAGACTGACTGATCAAAACATCAGCAGTGGTTACACATGATAGATATGGTAAATGAATTTCTTAACTCTGAGGGCATGTAATTTGTATCAAAATGCATCATCAGCCCAGCGGTAACACCCTGCCGATCACATACTAATGCCCTTGGTTCGAAACTCAGTCGGGCAGTTTAGTTTCCTCTTTTTTGCCTATGGTTTTGACATGTGGATCCCTCATGTCATTCACACACACGGAGAACACGTACAAACAAACTTGCTGGACATGATGTAAATGGACGCAAAAAAATTCTACTTCTTTGTATCAACATGAGAAGGAAGCATGACTAGTTTGGTAAGGTTGTCGGCATTTGTATGGATTTTCTAATACGATAAATGCTTAAAATACTTCTCAGAGGTGACGCGACAAGCGCACGTTGTCGATCCTCTGGGGTGGCCATGCCCACAACAAGGAAAAATTTGGTGTCATTCTTAACATGGCCAAAAATTCACCTCCTTCACCGGCGGCCGTTCGGGTAGGAGGTAAGGGTCCCTGTGGAAGGACGGGTGTTTCTCGACATGCTTCAAATGGACCTATATTCTTTCTACACCCTTGTACCAACATGAGAAGCATCCATGACTAGTTCCATTGATTTTCGACGTTTTTATTAATTTTCTAGGGTTATCACGACGATAAAACCCTAAAATAATTCCCACCAGCGCCACCCTTCCCTCTGATCACTCTGACCAGCATGTACTTAACTTAGCATCAAGGCCGTGACAACAGGAATCAGAACCGTATTAGATTTTGACCCCACACATACAAAACAGATAACACACAGACTGCAGGTACTACGATTATCATATTGAACTTGTAATGCATAACAACTTCTGGTATTCAAATACATCACATGAAATACTGAGACAACTAGAAATGCAAAAAAGCTTCTGATGTTGAGGTTGAGCAAGGGACTTTTATTGTGAGGCGCAGCATCTTCAGCAACCTATCCATGATTCCACCTGTAGCATATAAGTAACTGAAAATTTCAGATTGAATACAGTTGGTATTGGAAAAATGACAGTACTGTAATTTGAAGATGCCAAGGAAATCTTTCACAACAACCGTAGGAGGATACGAATTTGAATACAAAGTTCACAGAAGTCAATGTTGAATTAATAAGACCTTTGCAAGATGCAAAATCACTGCTATGATGAGAGTAAACAGCATATACACCATAGCACATGCAAGAAGCACTTACAGGAAGTGAAGCAAAAGGTTGTACAACACGGCAACATGAGTAAGCCAACATCCCTACTAAAATTATTTCACTGCTTATGTCTAGTTTTTTTTGTTGAATCATTAGGAAGCCCTAAATATTTTGATGCAAGATCATCGACAGGGCACTACTGAAATATTTTAGTGTCTACGTCTCTCTACTGAAAGTGCATTACTGAAATATTTCAGTGGCTACGTGTGTGTGTACTGAAACATCACCACTTTCAGTTGCTACATGCGTGTACTGAAACAGCACCACTTAAATATTTCAGTTGGTACATGCGTGTACTGAAAGTGAACCACTGAAATATTTTAGTGGGTACGTGCGTGTACTGAAAGTGCATCACCGAAATATTTCAGCGGCTACGTGCTTGTACTGAAACAGCACCCTAGAAATATTTCAGTGGCTACGCGCGTGTACTGAAGCTGCTACACTAAAATATTTCAGGGGTTGCGTGCGTGTACCAAAACTGCAGTACTGAAATATTTCTGGGGTTGCGTGCGTGTACTGGAACTGCAGTACTGAAATATTTCAGTGTCTACTCGTGTGTACTGAAATTACATTGCACTACTGAAACATTTCAGTGTGTACCCGTGTGTACTGCAATTGCACTACTCAAATATTTCAGTGTGAACCGGTCAGTACTGAAATATTTCAATGCTTACAACTATCTACTAAACTTGCAGTATGGAATTATTTCAGTGTCAACCCAGAGTCTATCACTCTAAATCTGTGTACTGAGCTTGTTTGGAGGCACTTCTTGCAGCCAAAATATTGCAAGTTCAATTTACACAGATTGCATCACGTAATTTGAACACAACTCTTAAGGTGACAGACAAAATTTCCTATCATGGATACCACTCCAACACATCAAAACATAGCAAGTAAATGTAGCAATGTTATATGCCTAGACTCATTCCAGCCTTGTCGATCAAACTAAGCTGCCATCCAGAGGCTACGGATTCAAGTACACAGGTAGCAAGAACATATTACAGAGAATCAAATTAAGCAAGTGGCAAGTAATGATGAATGAAATTCAGCAATCTTACTCTAAACATAGCTACGGCCGCCGTTCAAACGAGGAGAGCGGCGAGGGAAGCGCGGAGAACGGCAGGGAAGCGATGTCGTGACCACTGTCCTCCTTCTCTTGCGCTTTGGAGTCATCCAAAAAGTGACAACTACTGTAAAGGTTGTAAATGGAAAATGGAATGCGCCAACGGAGGACTGTAAAATCTAGAGCCACGGAAGCAAAGATGGGTAAGTAGGTAGGTAGCTTGGAAAGATCAAGGATGGGATGGATATCGATGCATGCACCGTATCCCTATGGACAGCACAAGGCCCGGTAGTACGGTCGTGTGAATGTGATGTTGATCTGAATATATCTCATCTCGTCATGCATCCAGTGCGTGCGAAAAGGAAACTAGGAGCGGGTGGGTTCGCTGTCAGTACCAAGAGACCGACGCACATGCGGCATGTGACCACGTACGCCGGTACGCGTGCGCCGGCCGGCTGCCCGGCTCCATGGATAGATCGGTGGAAGTCTCTTCACCTTGCCACGCATGAACATTCATGCATGGTCCATCTGCCTGTTGGCGCCGCCTCCTCGCAGCGCTGCTCTTCTTCTTCCTCTACTCACACAATTCAACTCTCACTTCTTTGTTGTTTTGTTCTTCTCTCAAGAACACATGAACACACACACAAGAAACTCTACACACACGCACCAAGGAAGAAGCCCAACTAGCTTTGCCGTGAGGCACTCCCTTAGTGGCACATCGTGACTACATTTTCCTCAGCCCTCTCGGCTTCTTTTCTCATTCCTTTTCTTGACTTATATAGCAGTACAAGAGACTCATGTGCGCACGACGCTGGCCACCATCATGACCTACCCACTAACTAATTCCTAGCTACATGCATGCCCACAACTAGCACTTGCGCAACCTCCAACGGCCACAAATTCTGGCCATACACTCAGGACTCAACTACCACTAAGACTTTTTCTCTAGGCCACTAACTAACTCCAGGACTTGGCTAATCCTGCGTGCACTAACCAACACTACTAGCTTTTCATGCAAACATGATCACGTCTCTACGTTGGTACATAGCCGCAGCTTTTAGTGTCACATCTCAACTACATGCATGCATGATCTAATCAGGACTAATAACAAGATTAGTTCCAACACTGCATGCATGTTTCCGGGAACACGTCATGGTCGGGGTTGCTTGTTTCATATATACTCCACTACGTAGCAGAGATCGATGAAACAAACTGGCGAGTGATCAAATTACAAGCGAATCTGCATGCCGATCGAAGGAGGGGGTGGTAATGAATCTAACAACAATATTGACTTGGCATTGTGATTATTAATATGTTTTTCTATAAATTTGATCAAAATAGAGATATTTTGACTTCGGACAAATACTAAAAAGGACCGGAGCAAGTACTACTAATTACTAATACAACATTCTGTGTCCATACGATCTTAAGTAAAGTAGTACTGAATTGGCGTTATCATAGCAAACTATGTTCACCGGGTGGCGCTTATGGCTTTTTTATTATTATTTGGACGATTAGGCCAACTTCAGGACATTCGTTTTGTCTGGATTCTGTCTGTTTGGATAGGCAATGAGTCGTGTCCGAGCCATTTCTGGGATGCGATGGTCGTGCGTCCAACGTGCGGACGCATCCTTTGGCAGCATCCCGTGCGCCTCCTTTTTCAAACGCAAATATTCGAATAACCACGGCTCGTAGTTCATGCCAGCGGCCCTAGTTCACGCCGGCAACACAGCCAGCCTACACGACCTCGCCGGCAACACAGCCAACCTCCAAAATGAATAGTTTTGTCGTCGGCAACACAACCAACGGTCGGCAAGACAGCCAACCTCCAAAATGAATAGTTTTGTCGTCGGCAACACAGCCAGCGGCCGGCAACAAAGCCAACCTCCAAAATGAATATGTTTGTCGCCGGCACACAGCCAACGGCCGGCACTCATGCCAGCCTCCAAAAAGAACGGCCACGGCCGAACAGACCACCTAGTTCAGGCCGTCGGCGTCGAACATCTCATTCTGCCGGGCCTCGAACCAGCTCCTCGTCTTCTTGCTCATCTTGCTCAAGTCCACGCTCATGATCGCTAGCGCCACCTCATTTGCTTTGGTTGCGGCATTGCCGGCCTCGATATCGAGCTGCCTCTGCCTGGCCGCGGCATTGACGACCTCGGTGTCGAGCTGCCTCTGCCGGGACGCCTCCTCCATGTCTATCTTCCTCTTCTTGGCCGCCTCCTCCATCTCGAGCTTCTTCGTTTGAAGCTCCAGGTATTGCTTCATTTGCTCCTCTTTGCTTTGTCGCTTTTTCTCGTCCCTCACATCCTTTTGAGACATCATGCCGTGCAGAGTCTCATGCAAGGCAAAGGACGACGCATCACAATTGTCATCCATCTTGGAGTTGGTCTTTCCCCTCGGCCTCTTCAACGCCTCACCATCTCCACCTCCGGCCAACGCGGCCGTCTTCTTGCCTCTCTTCCTTTGAAGCTCGCGGTATTGATCTTTGAACTTAGGGCAATTGTTGATAAGCGTCCAACAATGTGTAAGAGTGAATGGCTTGTCATTGTGCCGGGCCTTGAATGCTTCCAAAGATTGAAATGCCTACACGATCAACAACAATTGGACATGCAAACATATAGAAGGCCGAAGTCATGGCCGTAGCAACGGAAGATAACAGACCATACCATGTCCCAAATGCTGAGACCACTCAGGGACGTGCTTCAATGCTCTCAAGTGTGGCACAATACTTGTTGCATTCCAGTTGGATGAACAACCACCTCTTTTGAATCGAGGTGATGCCACGGTCGCTCGTAAATTGGTAGGGCGGTAACAACTTTCTTTCATGGAATGTTTTGTGAACTCTTGTCCAAAAAATGAGTCCCTTTTGTTGCGCACCGGTCCTCGGATCTTGGCCAACCTCCATCCAACTTTGGCAAATCAACTTGTCCTCCTCTTGTGAGTATGATCCCGTACGAATGCTCTTCTTCCTCTTTTGTGCTTCTGCTCTTTGGGTGAGCTCGTCGATGAACAATGGATCGCCCGCAATATCGATGCCTTCCTCTTCTTCATCACCTTCACATTCGCAATAGATGTCATCATCTTCATGCCACGAGTCACCATGGTCGTGGGCCTCAATGTCTTCATCGGCAACGTACTGGCCGCGACCATCTTGACTCTGGGTCTCCTCGCGATCATAGGCATCGCCATGCCCACCCATCTAGAAGGCCTCGCCATGGCCCTCGTAGATGACATTCGCCATGAACTGGTCGTAGAAGGGGTCCTCAACCGTTGGCGTTGGTGTTGGAATTTCGCCGAACAGGACGCGGGGCGACGACATGGTGGCCGTAGACGGCGGCCGTGCTTGCTTTCTTTGCATCTCGACGGATGGGCGGCCATCGCTGCTGGACCCTGGCGTGACGTTGAGGTCGATGACGGCTGAGGGGCGCGGGGGTGGACGGCGTGATGACGCCAACGTCCGGCGACCTCGAGGAACGGGTCTAGCCTTCTTACCTTGGCGGAGGAAAATCGGGCGACAAAGGCATGATCCGCGATGTCGGAGAGGGGCAGTGCGGAGGCCGGGCGACCGACGAGCCTGTGCTCACCGGGCCGACGGGCGCTGCCGAGAAACTCGTCGGACGGCAAATCCCAAGCATGAGGAGGGTGTGTGCTTTGTTGAAGATGTCCTCCTTCTCGTCGACGTCGGCCTTGCGCTGCGCGGCCTCCAACGCAGCACGCTCGGCGACGAACATGGCCGTGGCGTTCTTGCCCTTGGTCGCTGCCCTCCGGTTCCTCCTCTTGGCCGATTCCGCGTCCAGCTTTGCGAGCTCCGCCGGCCTGAGTTCCGACCGCGGCTTCTTTGGACCCTTGGCCGCCGTCTTCTTCACCTTTCCGGGCGGGTCGACGGCCTGGCCGCCGGAATTCGGCAGGGCATAGGCCATGGCGGGAGGGTGGTGCGCAGAGGGAGGTCGGGACGTGGGAGGATTTGGGGGGAAATGGCGCGAAATGGGGCGTCGGGCGGGTGCTTTGTGCCACCGACAGGCGGGCCAAGGGAGGACAAGCGCTCGCGTCCCGCCCGTGCGCGCTGTCCGTTTCACCTCAAAAGCGGCCCAAACTTGGGCTGAGGATGGGTCGAAAGCGGACATAAAACGAACAAAAGTACGTCTGCGTCCGCGCGCTGGGCCGTCTGGTATGTCCGTTTTACCCTAAACGGACGCACCCAGACAGAATGGGTTCGCGCGCTGGAGTTGGCCTTAGAGCAAGTACAATAGGGTGACATAAGTAGGATATAAGGAATAGAATAATATATCTTTGCTTAGTTGGAGGGGAGAGAGAGAGAAAAAAGAGAAGAGAAGCGAGCTCTTGGTTAGTAGCCAGCTGCCACATGAGACCCAAAACGCTTTGTGAGGATGTAAGGTGGGTGAACTATTGATAAATTAGTATATATTTAAAACTTACTATTATACATGTTGGCTAAGAGGTTGGCTGTATATATTTAAAACTTCCTCTACTTTTTTTCGAGTTTGTCTTTTTGGTTCCGATTCTCCTCAAGTTCATCCGTCTGGATGTAGTCAACAAAGCTCTGGCATAGGTTCCTATCGTCTCGTTAGCGCAGTGAGGTTAGGTTTCTTGCCGAGACTTGGTGGCCGATGTTTCAGATGTATTCAAGGGGTTTCAACGGCGACGACTAGGGCTCGAGGGCGCTGGTTCTTATTAAGGCACATGCACGCACACTTTCCAACTGCCATTGACAAGGTCAAGCTGGCTCCGGTAGGGGAGCGGTGACAGCGGCACCATCGATGGCTCGTTCTAGTGGTGGTAATGGTCGTTTGATGGTCTTAGAATCTCGATGTGCATTTTATTTTGTTTTAGGTGTTTTGTACTTCTGATGAACTTCGATAATAGCTCTAAATTCCAAAGTATGATTCTCTTCATAATTAACATGGTCCTTATGTCTAACTTTTCATAAGGAACCGTGATCGTTCTGCCCAAATAATGATACCATGTGCAATTAACGTGATTTTCCCGTCCAATGAATGATACTCTTTATGGTTAACACGAAACCAACAAATATATATGAAACTAAACCAAGTCACGACGTACCATCAGAACAGCTGACCTCCTTTAAGTAGAAGAGATGCGCACTACTGATTACTGTAATATTCTTTTGGCAGGCAACCTACTGAATTGTTTTTCATCATACCAAATCATATATATACATAGTCTGTTCATCGTAGGGAGCTTTGTTCGGCCTGTCCTTGTACTCTATACGATACTGTCAAGTTCCAGTACGGGCTGGCGCTTATGATCTCCCTGGTGTTAATCAACGAGCGTGCCTTAATTTGCGACCTGATCATTGTGCCTTGTACTACGTGCTCGACGGTATGTCTGTCGGTCCGCAGTAGACTGGACGGCTCCTGTCCGGGGGCGCCTTGTCTGTTTGACCGGCCGTATTGTTGTGAGCCTAGAGGAGGATTTGCTGGTGTCCGAATGCACTGGCTCGATCTGACTCTTGCTATAGCATGTGTGCACCGCGTCCTTCCACTTCTTTTGGACCGACCGACGAGACCGTCTCTTGGCGATCTGTTCAGTGTGGCCGGCGGAATGTAACTGTGGGACCGTCGTCGAGCCGCGAGTCCGATGGCTCCTTTCCGGCGTCGTTCGGCCGACCGGCCGACCGTGTTGCCGTCGCGACTCCGACGGCTCTCTGCCGTTGCTGTTGCAGTTGGCATTGCGGTGCGTGCGTGCACTGCATCCTTCCCCTGAATGTTTGCTCTGCCCGGGTGAATCTGCGCGTGCTTTCCAAGGAACAGAGATCAAACTCTCCGGGGAATCTAAACTCTGATTGGGTATGTGTAATGTGCGCATTGATTTGAGTTGGGACAATGGAAATGGAGTGCGCCAACGGAGGACGTGTAAAATCTAGTGCCACGGAAGCAAAGATGGGTAAGGCAGGTAGGTAGCTTGGAAAGATCAAGGATGGGATGGATATCGATGCATGCACCGTATCCCTATGGACAGCACAAGGCCGGGTACGTAGTACGGTGGTGTGAATGTGATGTTGATCTGAATCTCACTCACCTCGTCATGCATCCAGTGCGTGCGAAAAGGAAAGGAAACTAGGAGCGGCGCTCTCAGTACCAAGAGACCGACGCACATGCGGCATGTGACCACGTACGCCGGTACGCGTGCATGGATAGATCGATCGGTGGAATTCTCTTCACCTTGCCACGCAAGAAGATGCATCCATGGTCCCTCCGCATGCATGTTTCCAGGAACATGTTATGGTCTGGTCTAGGTTGTTTCATTGTAGTAGTATATATATACTCCACTACGTGGCAGAGATCGATGAAACGAAGTGGTGAGAGATCAAATCGCAAGTGCCTATCTACATGCGGATCGAACTGAGGGGGTCCATTCCATGGATGGGGTTGAGAGGAAGAAGATGGAGTTGTCGCCATGTCTGTCGTTGGTAGCCATATATGCTGCCCCCACAGCCCATGTGATGTGATGGCAGGTTAGTTAGCTAGCCAGGGCCATCCGTCGATCTAGCCATTCGCCGGCCCATATTTTTTTCCTTTTTGCTGCCACCATGTGTTGGAGTGCTCTCTACATTCGCTTACTTAGGCGATTTTTCACAAAAAGAAAAAGAAGAAGAGAGAGTTATACCCAATTAACCTTTTCTTTTTCTTTTTCTTTTTCTTTTTCTTTTTCTTGATAATATGTCCTCTCATTTATGTCAATCTTCACTCCTGGATGAAGTACACAGGATAGGCACCCAACCCCAAAATTGAAAATTTAGGTTGAGTTGATGACGTGGAGAAGATATAAGGATTTGTTTGTCCACAACAGCTAAAGGTCATTCACTGAATTTCGTTTTCGGGTCAGTGGATTTCGTTTTGAGAAGGAAGAAGGAAGCGCCGAGGGAGAGGAAGAAGGATGCGGTGAGGCCGCTGATGCCGGGGAAGAAGCAACCCCACTATCTATGTTAGGGTGACGGGTGCAGGTTCGCGGGATAAGCAACCCTACCATCTATCTTAGGGTGGCGGGAGCAAGTTCGCCGGGGATTTTTTGGTGGTCGCCGGCCTTAGAGGGATGGCCGGGAGGAAGGCAGCACGGCGGTTGCAGGGGTCCGGCGTGCTAAAAGTGCTATAGTGGCGCGCTAAAATTATTTTAGCACGCGAAAATTTTATGCAGCAGTGACATCAAACGGAAGATGAATGGAAACATTCACACCCGTTCGACTTTAGTTTCCACGCACGGAATGAAGGAAACGAAACCAAAACACTAATGCAGAAACAAAACTGGGGAGACGAAGGAAACAGTCACAACTATTTGGTTTCGTTCTTCACTAGCACAAAATAATTCAGGTTTTCTTTCTTGCCATGCATGAACGGGCCATATGGGCCTATGGTGGGATTCTCCTAGGGATTATTGGATGTAACAAATGGGCTGAAGCCCAATGATGCCAACAATACGTACGTGTTTAATTAAAAGAAAACAAGGGCTTTGTTAGTGCTGAACACTAAATCGTGATGTACGTTCTGCCTTAAATAAACTAAGTACAGTATACTAAAAAAAAACTAAGTACAGTAGGAGTACGAGTTATGTGATTAGGAATGGGCTTAGTAGATGCTCTAAGCAGGCAGACATGCATGCACACGCATTGAACACGATCTACTACTATAATAATCTATTCTACGCGTGACGCGTGCGCTTCGGCGGCGCCTAATTAATAATTTGGGCGCCCTCCCGTCATTGATACTCCACACAGACACGTGTGGGCCATCCATCCCTTGCCTTGACCGCCTTATAATTATATAATTAAGTAATTTACAATGCAAACATCCATCATTTCACGTACTGTACACAACGACGGCACAACTCGTTGGCAAATCCTACTCCTAGCTCTGCCAGAATCGATTGCACAATCATGCACCAAGCCTAAATCTTTTTTTTTTGGGTGGGAAAGTAGCAAGTCTAAATCTAGACTAGGAGTAGGCAATTCCTTAACAATGGATTACGGTACATGATGTAACGATGGGAGATGGATGGATGGATGGATAGGTGGTCCTTTTCTTCTTCTCCATCAAACTTGGACCACCCACAAGGCCACAACTCGACCAGTTCCATCCATCCATGGACAGATCCCACCCTTCCTACACATTTCCTGTGAATTACTAGCATTATTATTAGTCATTGTTACACATGTCGTCAGAAGATATTATAGGAGTACTTCACTAAGCTAAGCTGACAGTTAATGCGCGTGCCTAATTAATCATCAGTTGCTTAGCATTGTCTAATTTTGGTGTGCCATCTCATAAATAAGTAATACTACAAGCCGTTTTAATTAGGAACCTGGCCACGTTGCTACTAGCATGTATGACAGACTTTTCTGAAACTTGACACACATTCAGAATTACTGTGCATTCTGTAAAAATATAATACGAAATCACAAGCTCACAATCAAGTTGGGTGGCGCATGCATGTGTTGTTAGGTGTTTTTTCTGGTAGCTGCCGGTGCCGGTGCCGGATCCATCCATCCATCCGTCCATGCCTGACTGTCACTCGGCGCCGGAAGGCCGGTCCACTCCTCCCCATGGCCATGGTCCATTTCATCAAAGCAGATTACAACAACAAGCTGCCCGAACAGTAGCTCCTACAGTAGTAGCAGTCGTGCCCTCTCATCGTCTTCTTCTTCTTCCTCCTCTCTGAATCATAAAAGAAGGAGTCTCAAAAGCCAGTGAAGCTTCCTCCATTTCTTCTCTTCTCCTCCGCACGCATATATCCAAGCATTCTTTAGTCTTTACTCGCGCCACTAGCTAGCTAGCGTGCGTGCTCTGCATGCCAACGCCGCCTCGTGTCTGTCCACTAGCCGAACGTACGTAGCAGCTTCTCCCAAGAGCGCAGCGCGCCATGAGCAACGACGTGTTCGGCGTCGGCGGCCACCACGGCCATGGAGGAGGAGGGGGAGGGGAGCAGCACGGGGGCGCCGACGGCACGCTGCTGTGCTACTTCCACCCGCGGGAGCTGCTGGTGGGCGTGTGCGCGCACTGCCTCCGGGAGCGCCTGCTGCTCCTCCTCGCCGCCAAGTCCAGCAACGGCGGGGGCCGCGCGCGCCCGCCGGCCGACGGCGCCAGCTACCTGTCGGCGCGGCCCTACTGCCGGGCGCTCCGGCGCCGGACCGGCAGCCTCTCCAGCTCGCTCCCCAAGGTGTTCGCGCTCGGCTCCTTCCTCCAGCGCCTCGACTCCTCCCGCCACCACCACCACCACCACCCCGACGAGGTCGTCCACGACCACGACGGCGGCGGCGGTTGCGACGACAAGAACGCCGGCGCCGAAGACGACGACGACGCCGCCTCCGTCGCCAGCCTCGACGGTAAGTTGCCGCTCGTACGGCGTACGAATGCAATAATTGGTTGCCCTTGGGCTCACGGGCGGATCGGTCGGTCTGCAGATTCCTTCATATCCATCAAGTTCGAGGACAACGGCAAGGCGACGTGGGTGGACAGCCAGCAGGCGTCGCTAAAGCCGGTGCGCGAGGCGACGACGGCGCCGACGACGAAGACGTTGGTGGTGGAGCAGGCGGGCCGGCGGGGCGGCGTGACGCGGTGGCGGAAGCAGGTGGTGGGGCGGCTGCTGCAGCTGGCGCGGTGGAAGCGGGCGTCGGGCAAGCAGCCGTCGTCCTCGGCTGCGGCGGACCAGCGGTCCAAGGGGCGGGGCGGGGGCGGCGGCGGCCGGGGCTGGATCCGGAGCCTGACGCGGCGGCGCGCCGCGCACGGCGAGAGGGCGTGGCCGTGAGCGGGCCACGGCCAGCTACACGGCACCGCACGTCCACACGTGATCGGCGGATCGACGAGTATGTTATGTACGTACGCACGCACGTGGTGCTCCTGTTTGCTTGTGACCCTGTGCATACGTCCAGCCACAGATCCATCCATATCCCATATCCATTTCCATGGAGATATAAAAAATATATAGCAATCATAATCATATATAGTAGGTATATGTATACACAGCAAAAGAACGAAAAGAATCGCATTCTGCAGATCTGGTTTCTTTCTTCCTGCCTGCATGAGAGGTGTTTGTTTGTCCCCAAGATCCTGCTCGTTAGTTTTGACAGATAAGAACAGATAGAAAAAATTGGCTTGTTATGTACATACGAATGTCTGTATTTTCTTTCTGTCAAGAAGTGCCATGATACTACTCAGAACTCTGAAGTCTGTTTTTTTTTTTTTTGAACTTTGTGTGTGTGTCTTGTTTGTTGTCATGTACTCCCTCCATTCACAAATATAAGATGTGTACATATTTTTCTGAATCGGATGTATATAAAGACGTTTTAGTGGGGGTTTTTTCACTCATTTCAGTCTGTATATTATCCAAAACATCTTGTGACAGAGGGAGCATGGTCCTGTACTAGTATACGAGTAGGAGAAGATACAGGAATGTTTGTTAGTTGAGTTGACACCGGCAGGCAGCTGAGGATCACCGTTCAGCTGCCGCTGCTGGCCTGCTGCTGCGACTGAAGTGACGAGCAGTCCTCTTGGGACAAGGACGGAATGACAGATCGTAGAATAGGTAGTACTAGTAGACGATGGGGTTTGGTATGGTATGTGCACGCTCGCACGCATGCCCTCTCTACAACTACATGTCCTCTACTTGTCTTTGTTTTACTCCTACATAGGCTGTTTTTTTTTCTATCTTTCTTTGGAGCAAAGCTGGAGTAGCCTTTTCTTGTCTTTGGCTGCTGGAGCAGAGGTTTCTTTAGCAGGGTCAGAGACATATCTCCCCTTTCAAGGACAAAAGAGGACTGAAAGAAAAGAGAAACGTTTTGACTGACTGACTGGCTTTCGAGGAAAGCAGGCAACCAATTCCTGGATAGATGGGATCTCAAACAAAGCACCACCAGCAGCAGCACATTGGGACCAAAGACGAGCATCCACTTCCTGGAGTTTCACCGGTCAAAAAACAGAGCATGACACAAGGGCTAAGGCCAACTCCACCGCACGACCCCAAATGGACGTTTGGATTGGCCGGATTTTATCCCTTTGGGGCGCGGATGGGTTCACCCGTGTCCGGCTGTGTCCGGTGGGTCGTGCGTGTGCCCACCGTGCGGCCACACCCCAAATCACGTCCATGTCAGGAAAGCAATAAAAAAAAGAAAACATAAAAAAATGACTAAAAAGTAAATAAACACAGTTTAATAAAGATAAAACTTGTTAGCGGGGTTCCATGGCCACAAAACGGCCCAGTTTCGTCACATAATAATTAAACATAAAACAGTAAAAAAACGGCCGCCGGCGGCGCCTCGCCTGCCGTCGTTGCTGTTGCGCCGTAGCCTCTTCGATGGTCGCCGGTGTCGCTAAATCGCCGACGAGGTCGACGTAGTCCGCGGCGTCCACAGTGGGCGGCGGTGCGTGGTAGACGGGCGGTGGACGACGGAGGTGCTCGCACCACCTCCTCCCGTGGCGACGCCTCCCGCGCCGGTGGATCGCGGCGGAGTGGCGCGCCGATTCACGCCACGCCGGCGGCCATCTCCGGAGCGAAGGCAGACCAGCCCACCCGATCCCAAAGAGCTGCTGGAAGGCGGCCGACGGCTCCTCCTCCATGGAGTCCTCTCCTCTCCTCCGTCAAGGCCGCCATCTGCAGCCCGGAAGGCCATGTCGCCGGCGGCAGACAGTGCCATGGTCTCCTCCGAAGCCGTCCCATTGCCGCTTGTCGTGCGTGCTCATGGAGTCCTCCATGACACGCCGCGAGACGGGCCTCCTCCTCCGCCGTCATGCGAGGAGGTGGTGGTGGCGATGGAGATGGCGACGGCGACGGCGTGGGCGTGAGGCCGCGCACCAGCCTACGCCCGCGCTCCTGGGGAGCAGCCGCTCGGCGCTCTGGGCGTGGCCGCCGTGGCCCCGTCGACGTGCCGGCGAAGTAGGACGCCCTCCGCGTGTCGTGCTCATCGCGGAACCAGGTGTCCCACAATGGTAAGTCGGGGGCGTACCTCGGGTCGTAGTAGAGGTCGTCCGGGAGGAGACGGCGGCGGCGCTCGATCTCCTGGCGGCGCGCACGGCCGGTCACCGGGACCGGTGGGATCGGCACGCGGTCGGCCGACAGGTGCCAGTTGTTGGGGAGGTGGGCGTCGCTCCAGGGGATCGGCGTCCTCGTCTCCCAATAATGGCGGCACACCGACGCGCGGATGTAGTGCCGGTCGCGCTCCCCGGCGGACGCGGGCGCGATGGAGAACGCGGGCGGCGAGGGGGCCCGACGTGGTGGCGATGGCGAGGCCGGCTCCTCCTTCTTCACCGAGCCACGGCGACGCCCCGACAAGGAGCCAGCCTCGCGGTCGTGCTTGCCTTTTCGGCCGTAGTTCCAGAGCCCCATGGTTGCGGGCGGCCGGCCGGCGAGTTCTTGGCTAAGATTTGGGGCCTGGGGCTATCGGGTTTCGAGGAGGCCGCGGGGTGGCGTGGGGCAGTGTGGACGACGATCGGTCCACGGTTTCCACTTAAAGAAGGACGGCGACCCTTCGATGTGTGGATGACAGGTGGGGCCGCCCGCCCGTGCGTATTGATGTGGGTGGGCGGGAGGTAGGTGGCCGCCTGCCACACGGCCCAGACGCGGACGAGGCGCGCGTTTGTTTGGTGTCCGCCGCGACCCAAAACCGGCGCAAGTTTGCGCTTGAAATGGGTCGGCCCGGACACAAAACGGACAAGATGGGTCCGAACCGTCGCGCGCTGGGCCGTTTCATTTGTCTTTTTTACCCCAAATGAACGGGGGCGGACAGGATAAGGTCGTGCGGTGGAGTTGGCCTAATTTCCAAGAAACAAGGAGCCATCCTCACAACTGAGACGCCGATGAACAGAGTCCAACTCACAACAAGATGCGCGCTGTGTAGTCCCAAGGCCACACATACCGGAATGCTAACGAGCACAGTGTTTTCGCAAAGCATCGGGATGATGCGAGGACTACTCTTACTCGGCCTTCGCAGCTGGTCGACACTACCGCCAAGAGGCGTCGACCGAACCGTCAAGGAAGCATTACAGAAAGAGAAAAAAGGAAGGAGAAAAAAAGAACATGATAGCCTATAGTTATGCGGACAAGATCGGCAAGCAGCACCTGTCTTCAGACATTGTTGGCTTGCGGCCGCAGGTACCCTTGCTTCAAGTCAGGTCCAGGCAGGAACTCTATGTGTGCAGTGCAGACCAAGGCAGAATGGCAGCCTCGGTCCTCCAGCTTGGCTTCGTTGCCTCCTAGGACAAACTATGTGTTTCTGTGAACACAAATCATAGCTTGTTCTCAAACATGGAAACCTATAGATACACAACATTGTAAAGACTGAATCATACCGTACTAGTCAAAGTTTTGTATGGACTGACAAAAAAAACATGCTCCTAGATCACTCCGTCCATTCACAAAAATAAAGAAATAGGTGGAAGCCGTCTCGATATTGTCGCTAATTAAGAGCTTCGAAGATCATCGAGAACGCATGCTTATTGTGTTGCTAATTAAGAGTGCCATGGTTCACTGTCAGTAACAGCGGTTTCAGGGACACCACAAGTTCATGCAAGAAATTTCTCGCACACGCTCAGTGTGGCAAACACCATATCCAGTCCGCCTAGGCTGAGCTTTTGCTTTTAAATTGACTGATTCACTGAAAGCATGATGTAGATTTTAACTTAGTTGATGGCTTGATGCAACCGGCGCGGATCCAATACAGAAACATGAAGGAATGCAATGAAATCGTTGTTGATTTTCTCAAGATGGAGAGATCATTGAATTCAGACCGTATCATAACAAGAATTGTGCAGAATGTCAGACAGAAACCTGGCGAACAGATTCTTAAAAGGAAAATCAGACAGAAATGGAACCTGGAAAGATTTTCTGTTGATAAACCATAATGTAGGCATAGAAAAAAATCAGAAAACAACATATACATACTAGTCTAGTTACTGTTTAATAATATGCTGATTCAGAGACAATTTCTTCAGTTTGTCTGAATGGGAGTGAAACTGACAAACAATGGCTGGTAATGGAAAAGACAACCTACACTCGGCCCGACAGGCATCATCATCATCGCTACATCGCCTTTCACAATTAGGCCTGAATGGTCATGTAAAACCATCTCTGCGTGTCCATCGTCGCAAACAAAGCAGGAAAAATCAAATGAGGCAGTACCTTCCAGTAATACTGTGTACATGCCACTTCAGGCTTCTTGCTTGGAGCCATCTCGGTCGTGGCCGCCATCTTTACCGATTGTGAGTTGGCAGTCAAGCAGACTTGTGGCAGAAGCGTCTTCATGAGCAGCTCCATCGACCGCAGCGTCAGGGGCCTGGCTCACTTCTTCAGAGGAGCCATTGGTGGCGCTCTGCACGGGCGACGTGATCGTGGCGCCGAAGAGCTGTATGCTCCTCCTCTCCTCAGAGGGGCGCATGTTCACCGAGTTGTTGGGTGGAGATCCAGCTTCAGGGTTCACGACCTCGGAGGAGCCGCCGCTGGAGCTGGGTGGGAAGAACTGCTTGGTTGTGAGCACGGCAGGAGATGGAGAGGGCAGCTCAGTGAGGCCGATGTGCCTGGCTCCCTGCATGCCAGCAGGAATCGGTGACCCCAGCAGCATCACCATGTTCTCGCAGTCTGCCCCCAGCAGCGGGTCGGCCATGCCGACGTCGCCGGAGCACATAGGGGGAAGGGTCGTCTCGGAGATCTTGAGCTTCTTCAGGATGGGAGGGTACCCAACAAGTTCCACTTGCCAAGCATTGACATGCCTGTTTCTTAGTGACCCTACCACAGATTCATCCCAGTCTATCTGCAAGGAGGTAGATTGATTGAGCAGTAAGCCAGATAAGGATCAACTGGTTTGGGTACTATCTGAAAAATCAAAGAATCGATGGAGTCGACAACAACATAGAACACTTCTCTTGACATGTCAGTAACAAAGGTGCAGTCAGCCATATGAAATAACACCAACTCTGAATTGGACATTCATAACTGTGAAGAGCTAATGGCACATACTTTAGTTAACTTCAGTAAGCTCTACATTTTTCAAGGTCTGAATGAAGGACTTGCTGCTGATGGCATTACATGGCATGACTTGTTTTATTAATGACAGTAAAGGGAAGAAGTAACAAGCAGAATTCCAAAAAAAATTTGACTGCTGACCGAGTTCATCTCTGTTTGTTTCAGTAAATACCATCACATGCAGAGCCAGCCCTATTGGATACAGCAAGGGATCTAATGCAATCAGACACAGCAACAGCCACCAAACCACATTTTAAAAAAGCTGAACTATCAAACAATCGACAACAGCATCGACTCTACGGCATGCAGCAATGAAGTACAAGTGGCTAAGCATAGTTATAAATTACTAGTCCAAGATTGCCTGCTACTCCCTCGTTCAGAACCTAGCAAAACACTTGAACCACACACATGCATGGTGATGTACACTGAACCAATCAGCCAAAACATGGAGAGAGGACTCTCCATCGATCACTCGCTAGCTGCTCCGACAGTTAACTGAACATGAAAATACTGAACCAAACAGAGATGGACGTACGATCGATCAGATTTGCAGATTTAACTTCAGTAGACTCTACATTTTTCAAGATCTCAACAAAGGACTAACTACCGATGGCATTACATGGCATGATCTCTTGTATTTATAACAGTATAGAAGTAACAAGCAGAACATCATTCAAGCCAAAAGCACATTGCTAACTCCAAGTCAAAATTGACTGCCGATCTCGTGTTCATCTCTGTTTGTTTCAGTATATACCACCAGAACAGAGTCAGCCCTGTTGGAAACAGACAAAGGATCTAATGCCATCCCAACCGCCACCAAACCCACATTAAAAAAGGCTGAACTATCAAACAATCGACAAGAGCATCGACTCTAGGCATGCAGCAATAAAGTACATGTGGCTAAACATGGTTACTTATTATAAGCCCAAGATTGCTTGCCCCTCTCATTCAGAACCTATCAAAACACTTGAGCCACACATGCATGAAGATAACTCATACAGAACCAATCAAACAAACATGCAGAGATGGTGTCGATCGAGTTCATCTTTGTCTGTTTCGGTACAGAGTAGACTACCAGAAGCAGAGCCAGCAGTCCTATTGGAAACAGATAAGTGATCGAAAGCCATGAATCCGACAGAGCAACCACCACCAAACCCACACTAAAAAAGACTGAACTATTAAATCATGAATGATAGCATCACCTCTACGCATGCAGCAATAAAGTACAAGTGGCTAAACATAGTTCCTACCAATTACTAGTCAAAGATTGCTTGCCGCTCCTCATTCAGAACCTAGCAAAACAATTTAAACAAACATGCATGGCGATATATACTAAACCAAACATGCAGAGATGGACTCGATCAATCACTCGCTAGCTGCTCCGACAGTTAACTGAACTTGGCAGTACTGAACCAAACAGAGACCGACTCGACTCAATCGATCAGATTGAGAGATGTGATTCAGGACCATGGTTCAGCCGAACCTATGGTCTATGCCGTACGATTTAACATCCTACTACATGTGGATCTGTGACATGCATGCCAACTGCATTTTTTAATGAACCATGCATGGATCCTCATGAATGGATATGCATGCCAAATGCATTTTTTAATCAACCATGCATGGATCCTCATGAATAGTGTTTAGAAATCAATGGTGTCGAGCGTAGGTTCGGTTGAACCATGGTTCCGTACAACATTTTCGGATCAGATTTGCGGATTCAATGATGAATCAAACATCAGATCAGGTGAATTAGCAGCAATCAGGATGGGAGGGTGCTCAACAAGTTCAACATGTTTGGTTCAGTATTAGCACTTGTTCAACGATGAATGCAACATCAGATAGGGTGAATTAGCAGCAATTATGAATGTCCAAGATCACTTGCCAGTCTCTTCTACTTGTAGTCCTGTATAAGTGGCTAAACATAGTTATCAATTACTAGTCCAAGATAGCTTGCCACTCCTCATCCAAAACCCAACAAAACACTTGAACCAAATACGCATGGTGATATATACTGAATCAAACATGCAGAGATGGATTCTGATCGATCACTTGCTAGGTGCTCCGACAGTTGACTGAACAATGAATTCCAGAGATAGACTCAATTTTGATCAGATTTGGAGATTCAACGGTCTACGCAACATCGGATCAGGTGGATTAGTAGCAATCTTATACCGTATTTCTTTACGGAGGGCGTATGAATGTCCAAGATTGCTTGGCACTCTCTTGTATGTTCAGTAAAGGCAAAAAGTAACACGCAGAACATCATTTAAGACAAAGGAACATTGCTGATTCCAAATCAAAATTGACTGCTCATCGAGTTCATCTCTGATTGTATCAGTATATACCACCAGAAGCAGAGTCATTGCTGTTGCAAATAGATAAGTGACCTGAAGCCATCCATCCGACAGAGCAACCACTACCAAACCCACATTAAAAAAGACTGAACTGTTAAACAATAGATGACAGCAACTCTACGGCATGCAGCAATAAAATGCAAGTGGCTAAACATAGTAATTAATTATTAGTCCAAGATTGCTTGTCCCTCCCTCATTCAGAACCTACCACAATTCTTGAACCACACATGCATGGCGATTGCTTGTGAACCCTCATTCAGAACCTAGCAGAATACTTGAACCACATATGCACGGCGATATATACTGAACCAATCAACCAAACATGCAGAGATGAACTCACACCGACAGTTAACTGAAAATGGCATTACTGAACCAAACATAGATGGACTCAAATCGATCAATCAGATTTGCGGATTCAACATGAAAGCAACATCGGATCAGGTGGATTATCAGCAATCATGAATGTCCAAGATTGCTTGGCACTCTCTTCTACTTGTATTGAATGGCAGAGCAAAACAACTGAACCAAACAGAAGTGGAGTCGATGGATCGATCAATCAATCAGACTTGAGATTCAACAGTTATCGCAAAGATGAGATGGATTAACACAGCAGAGATGAATCATGGACGGATGATGTACCTCGAGCATGCGCCAGATGGATGGGTCGACGGCCTTGACGATGCCGTTGACCCACTCGGAGCGGCGCTCCTCGGCGTCGAGGAACTTCATGCGCACCTGCACCCCGGGCGCCCAGGCGCCAACGAGCGCGTCCTCCACCTCCTGCTTGGGCACGACGAACTCCCCGGCGCCCTGGCGCGGGTAGTAGGTGACGGTGAAGGGCGCGCCCTCGGCGGCGAGGCGCACGGCCTCGTCCACCTCCTCGGGCGGGACCCGCGCGCGCGCGTTGCGGGGCCTGCGCTCGGCGCCCTGCTGGGAGACGGCGGGGTACCTTGGCGCGCGGCGGATCCCGGCGAGCAGCTCCCCGTCGGCGCGGCGCATGAAGACGACGGCGTCGCCGGCGACGAGCAGCTTGGCGTTGACGAACTTGCTCCACCCCGTGGTGAGCAGGTGGCGGCGCGGCGTGCCGCGGTAGATGTGGCGGAAGTCCCAGCCCCGGCCGAGCGGGTCGGCCATGCGCAGCCTCTGCACGGGCGGGTCGGCCTCGAAGTCGAGCGGCGGGAAGACGAGCTCGGCGCAGAAGCGGGGCACCGAGAAGCCGCCGCCGTTGTTGGCGTCGCTCTGCGTGAGCTGCTTGGCGTAGTAGCGGAACCCCGCGGCCGCGTCGGCGTCGGCGCTGGCGTCGGGGAGGTGGGGGGCCGGGTCGCGGTGCGGGCCGGGGACGAGGTCGACGGTGGCGAAGGGCTCGTCGGTCTTGGGATCGGCGAAGAGGCGGACGGCGGCGACGGTGCAGGGGAAGAGGCTGTGCGCGGGCGCGCGGGGCGGCGCCGGGCACTGCTCCGAGTGGCCGTGCGGGAAGTAGTAGACCTGGGAGCCGACGGCGGGGACGCGGGAGAGCGGGGTCGCGCAGGCGAGCCAGACGTCGCGATCCAGCGGCGCCGGGGCCGCCGGCGGCGGCGCGTCCGCCATTCTCGGGCGGGGCGGAGGGGTTAGCTAGGGTTTGGGCGGGAGACGAGGGAGATGGTTGTGGGTAGGAAGCCCGAGGAGGAGATGGGGGGGAGGATGTCCTCTCTCCTTACACGCGGACGGGGCGGATGGGTGGGTGGGTTGGGTGCGCCGGAAGACCAAGAGAATATTTATAGCACGCCCGCTTTGGGTTTGCTTCACATCACATTGTTGGGGATTGGACATATCCCATCCCAAATCCCCAAAAATTGGTGCAATAGATCCCAACAACTTGATGCAACAACCACAAAGCAAAAGATGCGCAGTGAGGACTGGCTTGTTGCAACATGTGAGGGCGAAGAGAAAATATGTTGCTCCCCTTTTCGACGAAGGACAAGGGGTTGCGGAATCTGAACGTACTCGCCGATGGTGGACGGATGCTCCTCGCGGTTTCTTTCTTGCTACGATTTAGGTCGTTAAGTAACGGATTGACTGGATCCAGCACGCGCCCGACCGAGAAAGGCCGTAGCCAGGGGACAGCTCAGATCCGGATATCCTTTTCGATTGGGCGACACGGGTTTGTGAAATTCGAACATGCTCGCCGATGGTGGAGGAATAGTCCTCGTGTTTCTTTATTCTTACCCTCTAGGTCATTAATGGATGGATTCCCTGGATCCAGCACGCGCCCGACCGGAAAAAGATGTAGCCAAGGGACACCTCACATTCGGCTCTCCTTTTCGATTGTAGGGCGTGGGGTTGCAAAATTGGAACATAGCACATGCCCTTTTAAAGAAAACAAGCAAGGGCCCACTCAGATTCGGCTCTCATTTCCAAATTGGACGACACGGGGTAGCAAAATTGGAACATAGTACACAACCCTCTTAAGGAAACAAGGGGCCGCTCAAATTCAACTTTCCTAAAAAATTACACACCGTGGGGTTTGCAAAATTGGAACATTGCCCACGCCCCCCCACCCCTTAAACAAAACAAGGGCCCGCGTTCTCATATGCGGCTCTCCTTTTCTGTTGGGACGACGCGGGGTTGCGAAATTTGAACATAGCCACCCACACCCCCTCCCTTAAAAAAAGCGAGCAATGACCACCTCGAATGGGCTCTCCTTTGCGATTGGAATGAGGCGGGTTGAGAAAGTTTGAACATGCTTCGCAACGGTTGAGAAGCACTCGTGTGTTTCTTCCTTGGTTCTGTCGGTCTATATATAGCGAACAACAATGTAATGTGCATTCATGGAGGCGATGATTTATAGTCCTTTTTGTGTGTTTTATTATGTAAGATAAGAAATGTAGTCCCCTATCAATTTGAATCGAACAAACTGATCACTACCATCTTTGAAAATGTGGAGCGCCAAGGCAAGATCTCGACCCTCGTCCCTCTAGATCAACGACGATTATCTTCGGCGAAAGTAAAGGAAGAACGACGGACTTGGTACAAATCATGTGCATACGAAGCATGTGGAACTTATTTTAAGGGGAGTACCTAGAACTCATTTAGATGAGATATAATTTGGTCTCATTCACTTTGAAAACAAGAACAGATATAACCCATGTTAGCAAAGACACATCTTATAGCATCACATCCAATAGCTATAAAAAGTGAACGAGACAAAATTACATCTCATCTAAATGAGTTCTAGCAAAACTGTATTTTAAGTTATGTTTTGGATTTTTCACGGTGTTTATGATGTGTTGTTTGAGACCCCTGCATGCATGCATGCGTGCATGATCTCAGGGCCGTTAGTACTACCGGACATGCAAGAATTTAGCTACTACTCCGGTATCTAGCCCTGTCTAATCTCTCTGGTCTTCACGCGAACATGTACGCGCTATATGTGCGGGCGGGCGCGGCAACTACTCGACGAAACTAAAAAATAGTAATAGTATTTGGTCTCTCGATCGAGCAGCTCATGCATGATCGTCGGGGCTCTTCTCCTAATTTTGCGTAAGAATCGGCTGGCTCGGTTTGAAACGACAGCTTACGGGATATTATCTCCGATTTCACTGGTTGACACACAAATACAGACGATGAATGCACGCAAAAGTTTATCAAGCATCTGACCCGCAAATCGGATACCACATCTAGGGATCGGTCCGCGGACACGGATATTGGAGCCGGCCATCCAATGCTAGCCGCATAGTACATTTCAAATTGGCTTTAAACAGACCGAATGAATTACATGCAAACCGAATGATTTTCATTAAAACCAAACGAAAACATTTATATTTTGGGCATATTTTTAACTAAACTATACTATATTGCAGTAAAACTAGTCTACAACCGGCTGCGGCGGATCTCCACTCCCACAACATGTCTCACCCATGTCCGGCAGCTTGCTCATCTGACTGCCGGTAGCCAGGAGAGATATGCTTCAGCGAGAGGGGACAAATAGCCTCCCTCCACCTATGTGAAGCACGGATCCGACTTGGTTTTTGGTCGGAATAAGATGGTCGCTATGGTTTACGCTTCCGCTTACCTGGCAAGACACCGGCTATTTTAGCCGGTGATGCAGTGGCCTTCGAGACCCAAGCGGCGGCGTCCTCCCATGATCTAATTTTCCTTGTTGTCCTCGCCCGACCTAGAAAAGTTGTAGCCAAGGGACAACTCAGGTTCGGCTCGCCTTTTTCGAGTGTATGATGCGGGGTTGCGAAATTTGAACATACTCACCGATGGTGGAGGAATACTCCTTGTGTTTCTTTCTTGTTACCCTTTAGGTCATTATAGGATTGCTTGGATTCAACACGTGCTCGACCGAAAAAAGATATAGCCAAGGGACAACTCAGATTCAGCTCTCCTTTTCGATTGGGCGACCCGAGGTTGTGAAATTTCAACATAGCACACGCCCCTCTTAAGGAAACAAGTAAGGCCCCTTTCAGATTCGACTCTCCTTTTGAAATTGGACGACGCGATGTTGCGAAATTGAAACATAGTACACACCCCTCTTAAAGAAACAAGGAAGGCCCCGCTCAGATTCGACTCTCCTATTCAAATTGGACGACACAAGGTTGTGAACATTGCACACGCGCCCCTCCCAAAACAAAGCAAGTGCGTGCATGCTCGTGTGCGGCTCTCCTTTTCTGTTGGGATGACGCGGGGCTTGCAAAATTGGAACAGTGCCCCCCCCCCCCCCCCCCCTCCCCAAAACAAAACAAGGGTGTGCCTATTCATATGCGGCTCTCCTTTTCTGTTGGGACGACGCGGGTTGTGAAATTTGAACATAGACACACATTAGCCCCCCCAAAGTGAGCAACGACCACCTCAAATGGGCTCTCCTTTTCGATTGGGACGATGCGGGTTGCGAAAGTTTGAACACACTTCCCAACGGTTGAGAAGCACTCGCTTTTCTCTCTTGGTTCCATCGGTCTATATATAGCGAACGACAATGTCATGTGCATTCATGAAGGCCAAACAACCACTTATAGTCCTTTCTTCGTGTGCATTATTATGTAAGAAATATAGCCGCCTATAGATTTGAATCGAACGAACCGATTCACTACCATCTTTGAAAATGTGGAGTGCTAACTGTGCTAAGGCAAGATCTCGAGCCTCGCCCCTCTCGATCAACCACTCTCCAGTTAAGATCGACGATTATCTTCCACAAAAGTAAAGGAAGAACGACGAACTTGGTACTAATCATGTGCATACGAATCATGTGGAACTTTTCTCTTAGTTATGTTTTGGTTTTTTCTTCGTGGTGTTTTATGATGTGTTGTTTCAGACGCGTGCATGCATGCATGATGATGATGTCCGGGCCGTTAGTACTACCGGACCTGCATGCAAGAAATTAGCTACTACCCCGATGTGTGGCCCTGTGTAACCTCTCTGGTCTTCCGGCGAACATGTACGCGTTTTTTTTTTTTTTTTTGGCGAAAAGGCGAACACGTACGCGCTATATGTGCGGTGCGGGCGCGGCAACTACTGAATCGAATAGTATTTGGTCGCTCGATCGAGCAGCCCATGCATGCACGATCATCGGGTCTCTTCTCCTAGTTTTGCGTAAGAATCGGCCGGCTCCGTTTGAAACGGCAGCTTATGGGATATTGTCATCCAATCCGATTTGACCGGTTGACACAAGAAATCGGAGTAGCAAAAGTTTACTAGTTGGATGATGATACCGGAGTACATGGACGAGTGCTTACTGTCTTTCTACGTTTTTTTAATGGACCGTGTTCACGTTAGATCACAGCTTGATCAGGATTAGTGCATAAAAGTAGTAGTAAGTAGATTGGTCAGGATTAACAGCAAAAGTAAAATGAAAAAAAAAAGGTCCTACCGGGATTCGAACCCAGGTCGCCAGATTCAAAGTCTGGAGTGCTAACCACTACACCATAGAACCATTTGATGCTAAATTTTCTTACAGAAAGATACTAATAATGATGCGGCCTAGTCCTTGTCTCTTTTTCTTTGCGATCTAGTCCTTGTCTCTTATTAAACGGCTTGATTTGTGAGGATGGAGCTCTCCGCAGTTACCAAAGTTTATGTTAGACTCCGAGGTAATTCTACAGAACCAGGTCTTGTCTAATCTTTTCTTTTTTGCGCACACGAAATTTTTCATTAATCAACCACAACCATTACAATCCTGGTGACACAAGAGGTCAGCCTCATCAGGCACACAACGCAACCAAACCACAGTTTTACAGAAAGAACGTCTCAACTGGACTAGCGTATGGCTAACTTTATTTTGCTCACGTTTAACCTAACTAATTTTCATGCTGTCTGAGTTTGTAACAGCTGCCAGGGACGCGATTGGCGACCTGTTATGCATTGCTTCGCTGATCATTTGTGTGAGTGTTGAGCAGTCCGTCTCCACCACAAGCTTCTCCGGACTATGATCAAGCGCCAGATTTAGAGCTTCAAGAAGCGCAGCTGCTTCGGCTTCCAAGGCGTTGGCACATCTTGGTATGAAACAACATGAAGCAAAGATTGATGCACCTGTGTAATCTCACAAGAGCATCTACACCCGGGTTTGGCAACTCCAGCCTCCTATACGCCCTCGGCCACGCCTGCGGGCGCATCCGGACGGACCCTCATATTTCGCTCCCGGCATTTGCAGATCTGAATTCCGGACTCTCAAATCCATGCACGTTGATCACACAAGCCAATGTCGCACGTAAATAACAAACGTTGGTACCGAGCATAAGCAGTGTTTACATAAAATTTATTTGAAGATCACAACTCAAACATCAGCTCTTTGATTTCCATTGTGAGTCCACATGTGATCCACAAGATCATTAAGTAGCTGCGTGTGCACCTGACGGTCTCAAAGATTCTGATGCATCTGCAGAAACTTTATAAGCTGAGTTGCATCTTGATCTTTCGGGTTTCCAACTTGTGCAAAATAACACAACATGTCATCAGCTGCCACAATGTTTCCGTTTCCCAAATCACTGCAACACTACGGACAATCCCCCAACAAGCTTGAAGCACCAAATGTCCTTTCCACATCCTTCCTAGCCACTTCCTGCATTGTTGCAAAGTGGCTCCATTTATTGCCATGTGGTTCAGATATGATCTTCACAAGCACCGCCCAATGAGGATAGATGACATCGGCAAGATAGTATCCCATGATGTACTCTCGGCCATTGGCAGTGTAGTTGCACGGCGGTGATTCCCCATTGCAAAGCCTCCTGAACACCGGAGATCGTTGAAGCACGTTGATGTCGTTGTGAGAACCCGACATTCCAAAGAAAACATGATAAATCCTTGAGTCATGTCATGCCACCGCTTCCAGTATGATGGTGGCCTCTTTGTTTGACCTTGATATATTTCACATAAATCTTTGGGGCAGTTCTTCCATTACCAATGTATGCAATCAATTGATCCGAGCATTCCTAGAAACTCCCTTGCCTCTCCAATAGCCAACAACTTCTCTGTGTCATGTGCATTTGGTCATGTGCATTTGGTTCTCTGAGATATTCAAGTCTAAACACCTCCACCATGGCACGAGTAAACTTGACAGTAGTCTTGAGGCACATGCTCTCCCCACCCTGACCATCTTACCAACGGCATCTGCGCAGCAGTACCAAGTGCAAGCATCCTCAGAGCAGTCGTGCACTTCTGCTTGGCAGAGAAAGAGAGTTGTCCGTAGCAATCCGCTGTGAGCTTCAAGTAGTCGTTATGTGCCTCCACTCCCTCCACAATGTGCAAAATCAATGGTTTGCGCATGCGAAAATGGCGACGAAACCATGGATCATCTGGGAAAGTAGGTTTGAGGGAGCAAAGTAGTCCCTGTGCACTAGCTTTGCTTCGCACACCCTATCTTGGTTGATCACTCCTCTTGAGCCCTTCAAGTTGAGAATATGCTCCACTTGCCGGTCCATTTCCTCTTACATGCTCATGAGCATGATCATGTCCACTTCTTCGTATGAATCCGAGGAATCAAATAATTCATCTTGAATCATTTGATCAAGCTCCGTCGGTTCATAGTCCTCATATGATGAAGCATCGGAATCCATCATTTTCCATAATAAAATCACAAAAAAATCCAGTCAGAGAATGTATCGAACACATCAAGCGTAAGGCAAAGTCAGAGAGTTGTCGGACGTACTGCGGTGGCGTCCGGCCCGGCGACGACGTCCCCCGCACCGAGGAAGGGAGAGAGGACTGCTATGGCAGAGCTGGCATGGCAGAGGCTAGGAATGGCTGCGAAGTGCGCGCGGCGGCAGAGCTGCGAAACGGACAACGCAGAGGAGTAAGAAGAGAGGAGATAGCAAATGGATCCGGTAGGTCTGTGGGCTGGATTTGGTGCAATTTGCAGTGGGGTCGGACTATCGGGTCCGACATTGCGGGTGCCCGAGCATTTGAGGCCTGTTTGAGGCGCCCGGGCATTTGAGGCCCGTTTGAGGTGCCCGTCTGGGTTGAAATTTCACGACCGGACAGTCATTGGGCGGCTCACCGGGCGTATAAGGCAGGTTTGAGGCGCCCGACTGTAGATGCTCTAAGATCATGCAAGCACCTCTCCTCCTCTTGCCAAGAACCATCTATATTAAGCTTTTCCCATCCCAAGGGGGTTTCATCCATTGCTCCATGGTACTACTAGCGGACTGATAACCCACAAATGTATGGGATCAATTGTAACTTTTTTGATAAATAAGAATGTCCAACCCAATGAGGAGGATTTATATTCTCTAAGTTATATCGACCACCGATACAACTCTACGCACACTTAAAGTTCACTTTACCTAGAACAAGAATAAAACTAGAAGTACTTTGTAGGTGTTGTAGGATAGGTTAGCAAGATAATAAATAACACACAAATAAAAGTTAGGGGTTGTTAAGATAAAGAAACAATTAAGTTAGTTTTAGTAGAGAGTTGTTTGTCACAAGAAAGTTATTTGTCCCCAGGCAATCGATAACTAGACCGGTAATCTTTATTGCAATTTTATATGAGGGAGAGGCATGAGCTAACATATATTCCTTACTTGGATCATAAGCACTTATGATTGGAACTCTAGCAAGCATCCGCAACCACCAAAGATCATTAAGGTAAAACCCAACCATAGCATTAAGTATCAAGTCATTTTTATCCCATACGCAACAACTCCCTTACTCGGGTATGTGTTTCAGTCACTCATGCCACCCACCATAAGAGAATCATGAATGTATTGCAATGCACTACAACGGGAATCCCTCACACTTGCTCGACACGGAGGTCACCATAGGACAGCACCAAAATAAAACATACAACTCAAATCAATCACGATCATCAATCAACCCATAGGACAAAACAAATCTACTCAAACATCATAGGATAGCCACATATCATTGGATAATAATATATAGGGTTGAGCACCATGTTTAAGTAGAGATTACAACGGGGAGAAGAGATGTTACACAGCTGTATAGAGGGGGAGAAATTTGGTGTTGACGGTAGCAAGATTGTTGATATATATTGTCGTCACGATCCTTGCCCCGGTGGCACTCCGGCGCCACCGGGGAGAAGGGAGAGAGTCCTCCCTCCTTATTCTTCTTCCTTGGTCTCCCCCTAGATGGGAGAAGGGTTTCCCCTCTGGTCCTTGACCTCCATGACTCCGTACGGGCGATAGCCCCTCCGAGATTGGATCTCTTTCTCTGTTTCTTTTCTGTTTCGCGTTCCCAGATTCTGGCCTTTCACCATTCCTTAAATATCTAGAGATCTGTAACTCCGATAGCGTTGAGATTTAACATGATTTTTTTCTATATATAGGGTTCCTTCAGCCCGAAGAAGAGCCCCAACCGACTTATGGGGTGCCCACTAGGCACCACCGCGCACCAGGGGGAGGCGCGCCCTTGTGGTTAGTGGAGGCCGTGGGCCTCCGTTTGCGTTGATTCCACCTCCCAAAAACCACATATAATACAAAATGATTCTCCATAAATTTTTATCGTGTTTGGGCTTCATTTGATATGGATATTTTGCAAAACAAAAAACATGCAACAAACATGAACTAGCACTGGGCACTGGATCAATATGTTAGTCCCAAAAATAATATAAAATGTTGCCAAAAGTATGTGAAATTTGTATATTGGCATGGAACAATAAAAAATTATATATACGATGGAGGCATATCTGCATCCCCAAGCTTAATTCCTGCTCGTCCTCGAGTAGGTAAATGATCAAAAAGATAATTTTTGATGTGGAATGCTACCTAGCATAATCCTGATCATATAATCTAATCATGGAATGAATATTAAGACATGAGTGATTCAAAAAATTGAAGGAAATATGCCCTAGAGGCAATAATAAAGTTATTATTTATTTCCTTATATCATGATAAATGTTTATTATTCATGCTAGAATTGTATCAACCGGAAACATGATACATGTGTGAGTACATAGACAAACATATAGTCACTAGTATGCCTCTACTTGACTAGCTCATTAATCAAAGATGGTTATGTTTCCTAACCATAGACATGTGTTGTTATTTGATTAATGGGATCACATCATTAGGAGAATGATGTGATTGACATGACCCATTCCGTTAGCCTAGCACTTGATCGTTTAGTACATTACTATTGCTTTCTTCATGACTTATACATGTTCCTGTAACTATGAGATTATGCAACTCCTGTTTACGGAGGAACACTTTGGTGCTACCAAACGTCACAACGAATCGGGTGATTATAAAGGAGTACTACAGGTGTCTCCAAAGGTACATGTTGGGTTGGCGATTTCGAGATTAGGTTTTGTCACTCCAATTGTCGGAGAGGTATCTCTCGGCCCTCTCGGTAATGCACATCACTATAAGCCTTGCAAGCAATGTAGCTAATGAGTTAATTACGGAATGATGCATTACGTAACGAGTAAAGAGACTTGCCAAGAACGAGATTGAACTAGGTATTGGATACCGACGATCAAATCTCGGCAAGTAACATACCGATGACAAAGGGAACAACGATGTTGTTATGCGGTTTGACCGATAAAGATCTTCGTAGAATATGTAGGAGCCAATATGAGCATCCAGGTTCCGCTATTGGTTATTGACCGAGAATAGTTCTAGGTCATGTCTACATAGTTCTCGAACCCGTAGGGTCCGCACGCTAAGGTTTCGATGATGCTTATATTATGAGTTTATGAGTTTTGATGTACCGAAGGAGTTCGGAGTCCCAGATGAGATCAGGGACATGACGAGGAGTCTCGAAATGGTCGAGACGTAAAGATCGATATATTGGACGACTATATTCGGACTTCGGAAAGGTTCCGAGTGATTCGGGTATTTTTCGGAGTACCGGAGAGTTACGGGAATTCGCCGGGAGAAGTATTGGGCCTTATTGGGCCATACGGGAAAGAGAGAGGGGCTGCCTAGGGCAGGCCACGCGCCCTCCCAAGGCCTAGTCCGAATTGGACTAGGGGGAGGGGCTGCGCCCCCTCCTTCCTTCCCTTCTCCTTTCCCTTCCTTCTCTCCTACTCCTACTAGGAAAGGAGGAGTCCTACTCCGGTGGGAGTAGGACTCCCCCTGGGCGCCTCCTCCTCTTGGCCGCCCCTCCTCCTTGCTCCTTTATATACGGGGGCAGGGGGGCACCCCATGACACACAAGTTGATCTACGTGATCGTTCCTTAGCCGTGTGCGGTGCCCCCCTCCACCATATTCCACCTCGGTCATATCGTCGCGGAGTTTAGGCGAAGCCCTGCGCCGGTAGAGCATCATCATCGTCACCACGCCGTCAGGTCGACGGAACTCATCCCGACACTTTGCTGGATCGGAGTTCGGGATCGCCATCGAGCTGAACGTGTGCTGAACTCGGAGGTGCCGTACGTTCGGTACTTGGATCGGTCGGATCGTGAAGACGTACGACTACATCAACCGCGTTGTCATAACGCTTCCGCTTACGGTCTACGAGGGTACGTGGACATACACTCTCCCCTCTCGTTGCTATGCCATCACCATGATCTTGCGTGTGCGTAGGAAATTTTTTAAAATTACTACGTTCCCCAACAGTGGCATCCGAGTCTGGTTTTATGCGTTGATGTCATATGCACGAGTAGAACACAAGTGAGTTGTGGGCGATATAAGTCATACTGCTTACCAGCATGTCATACTTTGGTTCAGCGGTATTGTGAGATGAAGCGGCCCGGACCGACATTACGCGTACGCTTACGCGAGACTGGTTTCACCGCTTCGAGCACTCGTTGCTTAAAGGTGACCGGCGGGTGTCTGTCTCTCTCACTTTAGTTGAACCGAGTGTGGCTACGCCCAGTCCTTGCGAAGGTTAAAACAGCACCAACTTGACAAACTATCGTTGTGGTTTTGATGCGTAGGTAAGAACGGTTCTTGCTCAGCCCGTAGCAGCCACGTAAAACTTGCAACAACAAAGTAGAGGACGTCTAACTTGTTTTTGCAGGGCATGTTGTGATGTGATATGGTCAAGACGTGATGCTATATTTTATTGTATGAGATGATCATGTTTTGTAACCAAAGTTATCGGCAATCGGCAGGAGCCATATGGTTGTCGCTTATTGTATGAAATGCAAAGCTATGTAATTGCTTTACTTTATCACTAAGCGGTAGCGATAGTCGAGAAGCAATAGTTGGCGAGACGACAACGATGCTACGATGGAGATCGAGGTGTCGCGCCGGTGACGATGGTGATCACGACGGTGCTTCGAGATGGAGATCACAAGCACAAGATGATGATGGCCATATCATATCACTTATATTGATTGCATGTGATGTTTATCCTTTATGCATCTTATCTTGCTTTGATTGACGGTAGCATTTTAAGATGATCTCTCACTAAAATTATCAAGAAGTGTTCTCCCGAGTATGCACCGCTATGAAAGTTCTTCGTGCTGAGACACCACGTGATGATCGGGTGTGATAGGCTATACGCTCAAATACAACGGTGCAAAACAGTTGCGCACGCGGAATACTCAGGTTAAACTTGACGAGCCTAGCATATAACAGATATGGCCTCGGAACACGGAGACCGAAAGGTCGAGCGTGAATCATATAGTAGATATGATCAACATATTGATGTTCACCGTTGAAACTACTCCATCTCGCGTGACGATCGGACATGGTGTAGTTAATATGGATCACGTAATCACTTAGTAGATTAGAGAGATGTCTATCTAAGTGGGAGTTCTAAAGTAATATGATTAATTGAACTTAAATTTATCATGAACTTAGTACCTGATAGTATTTTTGCTTGTCTATGTTTACTGTAGATAGATGGCTCGTGCTGTTGTTCCATTAAATTTTAATGCGTTCCTTGAGAAAGCAAAGTTGAAAGATGATGGTAGCAATTACACGGACTGGGTCCGTAACCTGAGGATTATCCTCATTGCTGCACAGAAAAATTACGTCCTAGAAGCACCGCTGGGTGCCAGCCTGTCTGTTGATGCAACTGACGACGTTAAGAACGTCTGGCAGAGCAAAGCTGATGACTACTCGATAGTTCAGTGTGCCATGCTTTACAGCTTAGAACCGGGCCTTCAACGACGCTTTGAACGTCATGGAGCATATGAGATGTTCCAGGAGTTGAAGTTAATATTTCAAGCAAATGCCCGGATTGAGAGATATGAAGTCTCCAATAAGTTCTATAGCTGCAAGATGGAGGAGAATAGTTTTGTCAGTGAACACATACTCAAAATGTCTGGGTATAATAATCACTTGATTCAACTGGGAGTTAATCTTCCTGATGATAGTGTAATTGACAGAATTCTTCAATCACTGCCACCAAGCTACAAGAGCTTCGTGATGAACTATAATATGCAAGGGATGGACAAGACTATTCCCGAGCTCTTCGCAATGCTAAAAGCCGTGGAGGTAGAAATCAAAAAGGAGCATCAAGTGTTGATGGTCAACAAGACCACCAGTTTCAAGAAAAAGGGCAAAGGGAAGAAGAAGGGGAACTTCAAGAAGAACAGTAAACAAGTTGCTGCTCAAGAGAAGAAACCCAAGTCTGGACCTAAGCCTGAGACTGAGTGCTTCTACTGCAAGCAGACTGGACACTGGAAGCGGAACTGCCCCAAGTATTTGGCGGATAAGAAGGATGGCAAAGTGAACAAAGGTATATGTGATATACATGTTATTGATGTGTACCTTACTAATGCTCGCAGTAGTACCTGGGTATTTGATACTGGTTCTGTTGCTAATATTTGCAACTCAAACAGAACTACGAAGTTAAGCGAAGATTGGCTAAGGACGAGGTGACGGCGCGTGGGAAATGGTTCCAAAGTCGATGTGATCGCGGTCGCACGCTACCTCTACATCTACCATCGGGATTAGTTTTAGACCTAAATAATTGTTATTTGGTGCCAGCGTTAAGCATGAACATTATATCTGGATCTTGTTTGATGCGAGACGGTTATTCATTTAAGTCAGAGAATAATGGTTGTTCTATTTATATGAATAATATCTTTTATGGTCATGCACCCTTGAAGAGTGGTCTATTTTTATTGAATCTCGATAGTAGTAATACACATATTCATAGTGTTGAAGCCAAAAGATACAGATTTGATAATGATAGTGCAACTTATTTGTGGCACTGCCGTTTGGGTCATATCGGAGTAAAACGCATGAAGAAACTCCATACTGATGGGCTTTTGGAATCACTTGATTATGAATTACTTGGTACTTGCGAACCGTGCCTCATGGGCAAGATGACTAAAACGCCGTTCTCCGGAACTATGGAGCGAGTAACTGATTTGTTGGAAATCATACATACTGATGTTTGTGGTCCAATGAATGTTGAGGCACGCGGCGGGTATCGTTATTTTCTCACCTTCACAGATATGGGTATATCTACTTAATGAAACACAAATCTGAAACATTTGAAAAGTTCAAAGAATTTCAGAGTGAAGTGGAAAATCATCGTAACAAGAAAATAAAATTTCTACGATCTGATCATGGAGGAGAATATTTGAGTTACGAGTTTGGTTTACATTTGAAACAATGCGAATAGTTTCAGAACTCACGCCACCCGAACACCACAACGAAATGGTGTGTCCGAACGTCAGAATCGTACTTTACTAGATATGGTGCGATCTATGATGTCTCTTACTGATTTAGCGCTATCGTTTTGGGGTTATGCTTTAGAGACGGCCGCATTCACGTTAAATAGGGCACCATCAAAATCCGTTGAGACGACACCTCATGAACTGTGGTTTGGCAAGAAACCAAAGTTGTCGTTTCTTAAAGTTTGGGGCTGCGATGCTTATGTGAAGAAAGTTCAACCAGATAAGCTCGAACCCAAATCGGAGAAATGTGTCTTCATAGGATACCCAAAGGAGACTGTTGGGTACACCTTCTATGACAGATCTGAAGGCAAGATTTTCGTTGCTAAATTCGGATCCTTTCTAGAAAAAGAGTTTCTCTCGAAAGAAGTGAGTGAGAGGAAAGTAGAACTTGATGAGATAACTGTATCTGCTCCCTTATTGGAAAGTAGTTCATCACAAGAACCGGTTCCTGTGACAACTACACCAATTAATGAGGAAACTAATGATATTGATCATGAAACTTTAGATCAAGTTTCTCTTGAACTTCAGAGGTCAACCAGAGTAAGATCCGCACTGAGTGGTACGGTAATCCTATTCTCGAAGTCATGTTACTTGACAATGGCGAACCTACGAACTATGAGGAAGCGATGATGAGCCCAGATTCCGCAAAATGGCTAGAAGCCATGAAATCTGAGATGGGATCCATGTATGAGAACAAAGTATGGACTTTGGTTGACTTGCCCGATGATCGGCAAGCCATTGAGAATAAATGAATTTTTAAGAAGAAGACTGACGCTGATGGTAATATAACTGTCTATAAAGCTCGACTTGTTGCGAAAGGTTTTCGACAAGTTCAAGGGGTTGACTACGATGAGACTTTCTCACCCGTAGCGATGCTTAAGTCTGTCCGAATCATGTTAGCAATTGCTGCATTTTATGATTATGAAATTTGGCAAATGGATGCCAAAACTGCATTCTTGAATGGATTTCTAGAAGAAGAGTTGTATATGATGCAACCAGAAGGTTTTGTTGATCCAAAAGGGGCTAACAAAGTGTGCAAGCCTCTCGGAGTTGAAATAAACGCTTTGATAGTGTGATCAAAGCATATGGTTTTATACAGACTTTTGGAGAAGCCTGTATTTACAAGAAAGTGAGTGGGAGCTCTGTAGCATTTCTAATATTATCTGTGGATGACATATTATTGATTGGAAATGATATAGAATTTCTGGATAGCATAAAAGGATACTTGAATAAAAGTTTTTCAATGAAAGACCTCGTGAAGCTGCTTATATATTGGGCATCAAGATCTATAGAGATAGATCAAGACGCTTGATTGACTTTCACAAAGCACATACCTTGATAAAGTTTTGAAAAGTTCAAAATGGATCAGGCAAAGAAAGGTTTTTACCTGTATTACAAGGTGTGAAATTGAGTCGACTCAATGCCCGACCACAGCAGAAGATAGAGAGAAAATGAAAGATGTTCCTATGCTTCAGCCATAGGCTCTATCATGTATGCAATGCTGTGTACCGACCGACGTATGCTTAGCAATAAGCTTGGCAGGAAGGTACCAAAGTAATCCAGAATGGATCATGGACATCGGTCAAGAACATCCTGAAATACCGAAAAGGACTAAGGATATGTTTCTCGATATGGAGGTGACAAAGAGCTAGTCGTAAATGGTTACGCCGATGTAAGCTTTGACACTGATCCGGACGATTCTAAATCGCAAACCGGATACGTGTTTTTATTAAACGGTGGAGCTGTCGGTTGGTGCAGTTCTAAACAAAGCGCCGGCGGGATCTACATGTGAAGCGGAGTACATAGCTGCTTGAAGCAGCAAATGAAGGAGTCTGGATGAAAGAGTTCATTTCCGATCTAGGTGTCATACCTAGTGCATCGGGACCAATGAAGATCTTTTGTGATAATACTGGTGCAATTGCCTTGGCAAAGGAATCCAGATTTCACAAGAGGACCAAGCATATCAAGAGACGCTTCAATTCCATCCGGGACCAAGTCCAGGTGGGAGACATAGAGATTTGCAAAATACATACGGATCTGAATGTTGCAGACCCGTTGACTAAGCCTCTTCCATGAGCAAAACATGATCAGCACCAAGACTCCATGGGTGTTAGAATCATTCTTGTGTAATCTAGATTATTGACTCTAGTGCAAGTGGGAGATCAAGGAAATATGCCCTAGAGGCAATAATAAAGTTATTATTTATTTCCTTATATCATGATAAATGTTTATTATTCATGCTAGAATTGTATCAACCGGAAACATGATACATGTGTGAGTACATAGACAAACATATAGTCACTAGTATGCCACTACTTGACTAGCTCATTAATCAAAGATGCTTATGTTTCCTAACCATAGACATGTGTTGTTATTTGATTAATGGGATCACATCATTAGGAGAATGATGTGATTAACATGACCCATTCCGTTAGCCTAGCACTTGATCGTTTAGTACATTACTATTGCTTTCTTCATGACTTATACATGTTCCCGTAACTATGAGATTATGCAACTCCCGTTTACGGAGGAACACTTTGGTGCTACCAAACGTCACAACGAATCGGGTGATTATAAAGGAGTACTACAGGTGTCTCCAAAGGTACATGTTGGGTTGGCGATTTCGAGATTAGGTTTTGTCACTCCGATTGTCGGAGAGGTATCTCCGGCCCTCTCGGTAATGCACATCACTATAAGCCTTGCAAGCAATGTAGCTAATGAGTTAGTTACGGAATGATGCATTACGTAACGAGTAAAGAGACTTGCCAGTAACGAGATTGAACTAGGTATTGGATACCGACGATCAAATCTCGGGCAAGTAACATACCGATGACAAAGGGAACAACGTATGTTGTTATGCGGTTTGACCGATAAAGATCTTCGTAGAATATGTAGGAGCCAATATGAGCATCCAGGTTCCGCTATTGGTTATTGACCGAGAATAGTTCTAGGTCATGTCTACATAGTTCTCGAACCCGTAGGGTCCGCACGCTTAAGGTTTCGATGACAGTTATATTATGAGTTTATGAGTTTTGATGTACCGAAGGAGTTCGGAGTCCCAGATGAGATCAGGGACATGACGAGGAGTCTCGAAATGGTCGAGACGTAAAGATCGATATATTGGACGACTATATTCGGACTTCGGAAAGGTTCCGAGTGATTCGGGTATTTTTCAAGCACCGGAGAGTTACGGAATTCGCCGGAGAAGTATTGGGCCTTATTGGGCCATACGGGAAAGAGAGAGGGCTGCCTAGGGCAGGCCGCGCGCCTCAAGGCCTAGTCCGAATTGGACTAGGGGAGGGCTGCGCCTCCTTCCTTCCCTTCTCCTTTCCCTTCCTTCTCTCCTACTCCTACTAGGAAAGGAGGAGTCCTACTCGGTGGGAGTAGGACTCCCCTTGGGCGCCTCCTCCTCTTGGCCGGCCCCTCCTCCTTGCTCCTTTATATAGGGCAGGGGGCACCCCATGACACACAAGTTGATCTACGTGATCGCTCCTTGGTCGTGTGCGGTGCCCCTCCACCATATTCCACCTCGGTCATATCGTCATGAGTTTAGGCGCAGCCCCGCGCCGGTAGAGCATCATCATCGCCACCACGCCGTCGTCGACGGAACTCATCCCGACACTTTGCTGGATCGAGTCCGGGATCGCCATCGAGCTGAACGTGTGCTGAACTCGGAGGTGCCGACGCTCGGTACTTGGATCGGTCGGATCGTGAAGACGTACGACTACATCAACCGCGTTGTCATAACGCTTCCGCTTACGGTCTACGAGGGTACGTGGACATACACTCTCCCCTCTCGTTGCTATGCCATCACCATGATCTTGCGTGTGCGTAGGAATTTTTTTGAAATTACTACGGTCCCCAACAAAAATGGTCTATAATTTGACATAAAGACATTAATACTCAGGCATCCCAACAAAAAATCATGTCTTTCAAAATATCAATGCTAAAAATTTATCCCTACAAAATCATATAGCCTTGTCATGCTCTATCTTCTTAACACAAAGTATAAATCATGTACTATCCCGGTGTCAGCCAAGCAATTGGTACATACTTTTTAACGCGCTTCAGCTTTTTCAACTCTCAGAGAATACATGAGCGCAAGCCATGGACATAGCATTGTGGGTGGAATAGAATGAGGTGGTACTAGACAAAAGAAGGGAGGATGTCTCACATAAACTAGGCAAATCAATAGGCTATGGAGATGCCCATCAATCCATATCAATGCGAGGAGTAGGGATTGCCATGCAACAAATGCACTAAGAGCTATAAGTGTATGAAATCTCAAACTAAAAACTAGATGGGTGTGCATCCAACTCTATAGTGAAAAATTCCCACTAGTATAAGAAAGTGACAACATAGGAGACTCTCTATATGAAAAACATGGTGCTACTATGAAGCACAAGTGTGGAAAGTGGCATGCCCCTTCTCTCTTTTTCTCTCATTTCATTTTTTTTGTTTTTTCTTTGTTGGGCTCTTTCTGGCCTCTCTTTTTTGGGATATTTTTGGCCTCTTTCTTCTTTACTTCCTCACTAGGGACATGCTTTAATAATGAATAATGATGATCATCACACTTCTATTTACTTATAACTCAAAATTACAACTCGATACCTAGAAAAATATGACTCTATATGAATGCCTTTGGCAGTGTACCAGGATGTGCAATGATCTAGCGTAGCAAAGATAATCAAAAAACAGACAAGCCATGAAAATATCATGCTAGCTATCGTAAGATCATGCAAAACAATATGACAATGAATGCTCGAGTCATGTATATTATGATGATGGAAGTTACATGGCAATATATCTCGGAATGGCTATGGAAATGCCACAATAGGTAGGTATGGTGGCTGTTTTAAGGAAGGTATCAGAAGGTTTTATGCACCGGCAAGAGTTGTGCGGTACTAGAGAGGCTAGCAATGGTGGAAGGGTGAGAGTGCGTATAATCGATGGACACACATTAGTCATAAAGAACTCACATACTTATTGCAAAAATTTATTTGCCCTCGAAGCAAAGTACTACTATGCATGCTTCTAGGGGGGAGGTTGGTAGGAGTTAACCATCACGCGCCCTCGACCTTCACACAAAGATAGAATCAAGGATAAATTCTGTTCCAATTTCCAAACATAACGGGAGACCATACATGCATGCTTCAGGAATCACAAACCTTAACACCAATATTCTTACTAAACCACAATTATTTACTAGTACCTCCCATATATTATCATCTCCATGTTTGTAACATCCCAAATTTTCAAATTTGGATGTTATCATAGAGCATTCATTTGCATTCATCATTTGAGCATTTTTTTATTTTTATTTTATTTGAAACTTGATCCAAATAGACCTTAAGTAACTCAAGGACCATGTGAGAGAGTTGGAGGTTTTCCTAAATTTTCATTTTGAATTTTGAAAATTTGATCAAGAAGAATTTTACTTTAAATTATATTTCCAATTATTTCAAAATATTGAGAGAAGATAATATGACTTCTTCAAAACATTGAAATTATGAAAATTTAGTTTTAGTAAAAATATATTTACTTATTTGAATTTTATTTGAGATTTTATTCGTTAAATTAGGAAAAAATTGCATTTTAAAAAATTGCATTTTAGGTCAGAAAAATGTTCACTAGGTAATATATAAGACCATATATTATTGTGAATTTTTATGATATTTTTAGTATTTTATTTTTATTAGTTTTGGTTATTTTTCGTCTCTGTAAACCTTGTGTCCGTTTTATTTTATTGCATTTGCTATGTCCGTTTTCTACTGGACCAAAACCTTGTGTGAGGAGATCAGCGCTATGATTGCTCGTTACTGGTGGAGCTAGCAGGACAATGAGAATAAAATCCATTGGGTGGGCTGGCCGAAACTCACACGGTCAAAAGGGAGAGGTGGGCTCGGTTTCCGGGATATTCATGACTTCAACATCGCCATGCTTGCCCGTCAGGTGTGGAGATTGGCACAAGAACCTGAAAGTCTATGTGCTCAGCTTATAAAGGCCAAATACTACCCCAATAGCTCTGTTCTTGAGGCGGAGGAGACGGCAAACATGTCATATGCATGGAGAAGCATCCGCCATGGCATTGAGCTAGTAAAGCAAGGTGTTATATGGAGGGTAGGCAACGGTGAGAGTATACGGTTTTGGGAAGACCCTTGGATCCCGAGAGCTTGGTCGCCATGCTTGCTGACCAAAGTGATTTTCCCCGTGTAAGTATTTTTATTTCTTGTGTTATTTTCATTTGGTTTCACCTTGTACAAACAAAGAAATGATAGCGTTGAAAATGTTGTCCTTCGATCTTCCCCCTTTCAGAGGTCACATATATGAACTCTGTCTAGTCTTATCGCGAATTATCGGTTTGTTGGCCACTCCCCAGCAGTTCAGCCTACACAGTAGTTGACCTTTTAGCGTCCTTGCTACCATTTGGCCTCTGCTCGGCGACGACCGCCGCAAGTGCGTCCGGGAACACAGCCTAGATCATCCCTCCGATGTGTGTTCTGGCGCTGTTTCTTCGGTTGCTTGCTGGCTTTTGGGTAGCGAGATTTTTAACTTTCATTCAAAAGGCTGCTTCTACTGATAACTTTTCATACGTAAAAAAATAAAACTGCTTCCTACTGCTAACTTCAAGCAAATCACTAATTTCCAGCTTGCCAGCAAACAAAAGTCCTCAACACAAAGTCAGCAAAAAAGGCAAGGAATCAAATTTAGTTATAGTTGCCCGATTGCGACAAACATTTCTAAAATCCTACCCGCAGTGCGGTTTTACATCCAATCCAAGCCAACAAAGGCAAGGAATCAAATTTAGTTAATAGCTGCCAGGTTGCTACCAAACTTTTCTACATTCCTACCCGCAGTGCGGTTTTACATCCAAGCCAACAAAAGGCAAGGAATCAAATTTAGTTTAGCTGCCCAGTTGCTACCAAAATTTCTACAATCCTACTCGCAGTGTGGTTTTACATCCAAACCAACAAAGGCAAGGAATCAAATTTGGTTGGTAATAGTTGCCCAATTGCTACCAAAATTTCTGCAATCCTACTCGCAGTGCGGTTTTACATCCAAAGGCACATGAGAACTACTGGTCACTTCTACCCAAGACACAAGAAATATTCGCCAGACCGACTCTTACATCATTAGCATTTTCCAGTGCAGCTCCTTCAGTCTTCGTCGTAACAATTAACATCATCGTCAGGAGATATTGGCGTCATCCTGTAATTAAGCAACAAAGAGCATTGCAGGTGTCAAAGTGTAGTTTCTAAACGATGATGATGGTATACAACAGAATTAGGTGTATTATAAAGGTGTCAAAGTGTAGTTTCTAAACGAACAAGTTCAGAGAGAAAAGCACCCGTGCATGGGAGGAGAGCTGACACAACAAATTATAAAGGTGTCAAAGTGTAGTTTCTAAACGAACAAGTTTCATGCTCCTGCCATGAGCAAAGTCCACTATTCGTACCCTCAGCTAATAATTGGAACATAACAAAAAGATGGATTACAACAAACAAGGAAAAGCTGAAACTGCCATTGCCCTCTGCATAGTACTGACTTAAAGAGGAGAGCATGCGCATAAAAAAAAAGTAGATTAACAATTCATACAGACAAGCTCGTAGTAGCAGCAGGCAGCAGCAATCTAGTAGATGACTAATCAACCAACAAGATTTGGTATTTCACAATCAGGGAAAAGAACATGCTTCAGAATTCTGACAACAGTTTACTCTCAAATTACGTACGTACATTAACTGGGGGAGAAACTACACAAAATCTAGTGTCCAAACAACTAGCTGAAACACTAGACATTGGACAACTTACTGACTAACTAAACAATCAGTGCGTCATACTGACTCCAGAAATGGCATATAAAATCTACGCTATCTCTCCTCATGTTTGAGCAGTGTGTCCATACGTGGTTTATAACAGAATTAGGTGTAGTTTACTCTGAGCGAACAAGTTCAGAGAGAGAAACACCCGTGAATGGGAGCAGACACAACAAGCAAAGTGCACTATTTGTATGCTACAGCATTCTGCATATGCCCAGCTAATAATTGGGACATTACAAAAAGATTGATTACAACAAAGAGAAGTTGAAACACTGCTATAAAAAAAGTAGATTAACAATTCATGCAGATAAGCTTGTACTCTCCAAAGGTCTTTCCACTCTGTTCACAATCAAGGAAAAGAACATGCTTCAGAAATCTGACCACAGTTACAGTATCTGCTCGCAAATTTACCCTCTCCCCAATTACATGTGTACATAAACTAGCGGATAAAGTATACAAAATCCAGTGTCCATCATCAGCTGAAACCCTCAACTAAAAATGTGCATAACTGTCAATGTAAACAGTAGGCTTTGGACTAAACAATCCAGTCATACTGACTCAGAAATGGCATATAAATTATCCACTATCTCTACCAATGTTTGAGCAGTGTGTCTATATACATGTAATATAATGGAAATAGATGTGCTTAATCTAATTAAATGTGTAGTTTACCAGAGAACAAGTTCAGAAAATAACACAAGAAATAAAAATACTTACACAGGGAAAATTTTGTTGTAGCCTGCATGACGCATCAGCGCCTTCCGAACAAGGACGCAGCTGTACTTGACAATGAATAGCGATTCTCCAACCAAGGCTTCAAGACTCAAATCATTATTTGGTCCTCTAAAGTTGAGTAATGATTCAAACTTAAAGAAAGTTTTGGCCTCTTCGTCAAAGGCCAGGAGCAAGTCCGGAAATCTGTTAGGATCATGTAGGCACTTGGCAGATAACGCCATCTTTCTTTCAAGGAATGCTAGCCACAAGTATACTCCAAGTCGAGACGAATTACCATAACTCTGTATTAGATCTCCCATTAGCTCAGTGAGACGAACGGCATAGTTCTGTTCGTTCTGAATTCCTTTAAAAGAGAGACCCATGGCGAACCAAAACCTGGAGGCTTCAGAAAATATAAAGTACACTGTGTCTTTTAACACCTGAGCCACTGGATCATTACGACGAGGCCGAAAGTGCCGAAAGTGATTACAGAACTTTGCAATTACACCCTTATAAATTTGAATTTTTGCACTGTTGTTCAAAGAGAAAAAAAGAATAAGTTTCAAACAAATACAACAAAAAGGCAGGGAAAAACCCAGCACAGAACACTTAACAAAAAAAACGGCTAACAATGTTCCTATAGGGCAGTAAAAGGATGTGGCGCATGCTGTTTTAACATGGGGTGCACAAATAAAACGTAAGTGATAAATCCTGTAGTATATCAACATTTATATATTTCTCATTTTGACAACGCTGGTGCAAGTGCAGAGCCCAGGTAGTGTAGCATTGAATAACTCTGTCGGTCCCCGCCCACAAGCCAACCAGCAGAAACGTTTCAGCCTGGTCACATCCATTTAGGAGCAGCAAATTTTGTTGTGAATGCTTACAGAACATCAAGTCCCCCAGCATCTTTTAAATGCAGCAGAACATTCTTTATTCATTATTGATCCCTTAGCTCCTATCTGACTCATCCTGCTTCTCCAATTCTTGCGACTATGTTCATGTGCATAGCTAGAACTCATCCATGAGGAATAGTTCAGACTCCATTTTTATGTTCATGATTCAGGTTTATTTATGAAGGGGATTAACACACTCGAGTAAAGCAGGAAAAACACAAAAATAGAACACATCCAAACATGGAGCCATACAAATCTCCATTGGTGGTGGATCTATACTAGATATAATATGCAACACATGTAGTCTCACAAAATACTTATCATTATTTCATACAATATTATGATAGTGCTAAGCATGAGGGAAATGGCCAAATTGTTTCCCCGAATGATTATGTATATGTTATCTATAAATTCTAATTAGCATTTCCCTAAGCATTCACATTTGTATGAATGGTACCCCAACGTAAGGATCCAGACACAAAAAGTTAATTGACAAACAATGGGCATTCCAACAAAACTTCACGTATTAGAGGCAGAATTACTTACAAGCTGTTATAGGCTAAAGACAGGCCAGATTTCTCCCTGTTATTGAAAAGCCTCAGTGGAAGGATCGACACCTTTCCAAAAGAATACCAAACCTTTTTCAAGGGATCTTCAGTGCGCTTGATACAACGGAAACCGCAGCAGTACATACTGTCCAAACGCATCGGGAACTGAAACACCTCATCAGCATCCACCATAACCTCAATGATAAAGAAATATAAAGTCTGCATCAAGATGACAAGATAAAGCAATAAGTTGTTTGATGTCAAAAAACTGAAGTTAACTACTCCCTCCTTTCCGGTTTATAGGGCTCATCTCCATTTTTTCGTTTTTCCAATTTAAAGGGCTCATCTCCATCCCCTATTGAGATTCCAAGGTACATTAAATCTTTGCATGTAATAATTAAAAAGGAACTCCCCAATGCATGTAACTTTCCTACTCATCTAGTGGTCAAGCATGCATGCACTGCAATTAATCCAAATTAATGCATCATTTTAATTTGGGTAGTTTTGTAGAGTACGAGATACATTCCTCCATTCACCAAGTGCCTTGGTTGATGAGATTAGATTTAAGCCTTATCAACCGGACAAGAGGGAGTACTATCAAAGTAGATTTACACATGAATAAGCAGCCAAATACATAACAGAGACAATAATGATTGTATTCCCTCCGTTCATAAATACAAGACAATTTAGATATTCTACTATAGACGACATACAAAGCAAAAAGAGTGAATCTACACTCTAAAATACGTCTATACACGTTTGTCTGTAGTCCATAATGGAATCTCTAAAAGGTATTATATTTAGGAACAGAGAGAGTATAAATTAGGCCACCAACTAAAATACGAGAGGCAATAACCAATGGGAAAAAATATCAAGATACCTGCTTGTCATAAGGTATAGCTATTGGAACCCCATCTAGAATCTCAGATTTCAAAGTTGCCGGAATTCCTCCACTAGGCTTCGGAAAACACACTTTCTCTGGTACCAGGGCAGCATTATATCTGACAAACAAATTGTGGATGTCTTTGTACATGCGCAAAAGTTGAACTGCAGTAGGCGTGGAGGTGATTTTTATAATTTCAAGATCCTATTGAAGATTAAACAAAAATATGCCAGTTAGATAAACAAGAGGACGCTAAAGACTGAAAACTAAGAAAACATCTTGCAAGAGATTAAATACTTTAAAGGAGCGCTGGGGGGGCGGCCTCTTTCTTGCAATAGAGGCCACTGCCTTTGCGTGTGCCTTGTTGAAAACATCCAGCTTCAGCTTCGACATCTAGAAGAAAGAAAAAATTAATGAGAATGATGAAGGAGCAGTAGCAAAACCGACTACTGAAGGTGAAACGTCGCTCAAATTAGTTGTAGGGAAGCATTACGGGCATGTGTAACATGCAATACAAGAGGCTAAACAGGTCGAGAAATTCTAACACTTAACACTTCACCTCTTGCCGGCATACACATAACCAAATAAACATGCAAGCATGGAGAGTTTTACATATTCCAATAACCACTGATGGAAGAAGGTAGGCAGATGCAGAGGTGGTAGGAACAGCACCTTTACAACAGGCCGCAGACTCCACTTGCCTCTGCTTGCTTCAGATTAGAATCCTATGAGACATAAGAGAGACAGGGTAAGCCACTGGTTTGCATTCTACCTCTCCTTTCTTTTTCATGTATTTTTCTGATCAGGAAAAATACAAAATTATGTCAGTTATTTTGAAGTTATTCTAATCTCGTACACACACAAATTTGCAATTATTCATCTACTACTGGAATTTGGATTTATTTTATCGATGCAAATTGGATTTGGATAGAAGGGTACATTCTATTCTTTCTAATATTTTAGATAGAAGAAACATTTGCTTCTATCTAAAATATTAGAAATAATTTTGCTGATTTATTTATTGCTATATGCTATTTATGGAATTGATACACCATTTAATTGATATCATTTAGGGGAAATAAAGTTAATGGGGGAGGGCAGAGCACACACCTAGATGTGAAGTCGCGTACGGCGCTCGTTGGCGATGGCTCCACCACAGCTCATCTCTGATTCAAACCCTAAGAGGGACAAAGAGAGGGGATAAACCCTTGAGAAGGCATCTGAGAAAGAGGGAGAAGACACATGGATGGGTGGGTGGGTGGGTGGAGCATACCTTATACGAAGTCGCGAACGGGGCTCGTCGGCGCTGGCTCCGCTGCCGGTCTCCCCCGATACCAACCCTAAGAGGGACGAAGGGAGGGGATAAACTGCACGGTCTTGTCGAGAAATGGAGGGAGAAGGATGCAAGGAGCATACCTTGATGAGGAAGATGCGGCCGCCGGTCGTCGGCGCTGGCTCCGCCGCCGCTCTCCTCAGATTTGAATCCGACGGGGGGCGACGAGAGAGACCTAGGCCGGCTCGCCCTACAACAGCAGGGGGTCGTGCGCAGCAGCATCCGACGGCCTAGATCTGCTGCTGCCTCGCAGCTTAAGTGGCTGGCCCGACGTGTGGGCTTGCCGGGCCTGGGCAGATCCGATCTGCTGGTGCGTGGCTGGCCCGACGTGTGGCCTTGCCGGGCCTGGGCAAATCCGATCTGCTGGTGCGTGGCTGGCCCGACGTGTGGGCTTGCCGGGCCTTGCAGATCCGATCTGCTGGTGCGTGGCTGGCCCGACGTGTGGGCTTGCCGGGCCTTCGCAGATCATCATCTGGTTGCGTATCATCATCTGTCGATGGTGCCATATCCTGGCTAGGCTTGTCTCCATGGATTGCTGTGCACAACCAGGGAAGGGATGGATATAAGGACCATTGGATGGATCCAAAGTGCAGAAACATGGATGAATTCACAAATTTACCTACCAGCCAGAATCTATCTTCTATCTATTAATCTATTCAAATAAAAAAGCTTACCACCAGCTGAAATCGAAACCCATCCATCCAGCTCGAGGTGCAAGAGTAGCCGCAAATGACTGACAGACTCTCTGTGGAGGGGAGGGGAAAAGGTGAGGAGGAGAGGTGCGGGGGAAGAGGCGTCATTATAAAGGAAGGAGGAGCGCGTGAGCGGCGTGGGCCCACGCGGTAATAATGCTCTCCACCAACCGCAAAAGCAGATGTGGCTCTCGCGGTGTCCACCTCCACCCCTTCGTTTTCCTTGTTTCCTTTGTTTCCGTTTGTTCGTTTGCCTTCCCCGCGCGTCGCTCGGTTTGACTCCCTCCCTCCCGTGCAGGCGTGCGTTAACCAGGGAAGGGAAGGGGGCCAGCTATACTTGCGGCTAGCCTTGAGACTACGTCAATTACTACTCTCCTATTACTATTATTTTTGTTATTACTTATTATTTTATAGGAGAATATAAAAAAGGCAATAATAACCATCACCTAGGAGTATTTTTTGGCAGCATATTAATATGGCACGTATACATATATGGAACGATTTAACACCGGGAGAGATTTGCAAGCGCGCCCCGCCCCAATAGCCAACAACCGGTTAGATTCATCTTGGTGTACGCGCGTCTTTGTTTAGATCGAAATGGACGAAAAATCGGCCCAACGTGTCGACTCAGACGAACGGGCGTCCACTTACGTACTGGACATGCGCAATACTCATCCTTGTCCTCCCTTGGCTCGCCTTTCCCAAGAAAACTCTCGGCCGCTCGTCATGGACAACGTGCCGATCCCCGACACCGCCGTCGACAAGCCTCGTGCCGTCCGCGAAAAGGCAGCACTGCCCAACAAGAAGGAGCTGACGAACGCATTATGGGCTGGCCGAAGGAAGGTGCGAGCCGACAAGCTGGAAGCCGCGGCTGTCACCGCATGTCGCCCTCGCCCTCGCCGCACAACAAGAGGCCGCCATCATGGAGAACAACGCCCTCGTCGCTGGGGACACGAAGCACGCCCTGCTCTACCTAGGCTTTGACAACCCCAACTAGCACGAGCTCGTTGCTGCCACCATGCCACGCCCAGCACCAGCTCGTCGGTCATTCTTCTGCCACTGTGGGAAGTCTCTTTTCTCTTATTTTAAGGAGAATCACGAGCAAGTGCATATGCTACCCAGAGCAAGCAAATCGACCATAGGCATAGGTGGGTGAATGATCCACAGACTGGTCATGTGATCAACACGACAAGGCCATTAGATAATAAAAAAAAATTCAGCTTTTTTATTATGTGATCAACCTATATATACATTCATTAGTTGTCCATTTAGGAGGTGTTTGTTTCATCAGAGTTCATGTCCATCACCTGTTTACAGTGCAAGCGGATACTGTTACGGACGTTCGGTGACAGATCTCTATAATCACTTTCCTCTGCAATCAGGTCCAGAACAGTTATCGATCGATACCGCCCACAGACGAGACTTGCCTGCTCCCCGCGCGTGCGCCCATCCATGCTCCGCGTACGTGGCTTGATTTGATTGAAATAAAATAAAACCGGGCCCCACCCCCTTAAAATCAGGGGGGAGATGATTAGATTAGAAAGGAAAAAGGAAAAAAAAGGCAGCTGTAGGATGAAGTGGGAGCACGGATGGGGAGCATGGGGAGGGAGCAGGCAAGCCGGATCCACCGCCCACAACCCACCGGTAAAGGTTTCCTTACAACCCCGAGCCCCGAGCCGTCCTCCTCCCTAGCGGCTCCCTCGTCCCTCCTCTCCTTGATCTGTTTGCACCGCCTGTTCCCTTCAAGTCCAATGCTGCCACCTCCCTACCTCGGTCGTCTCCTCCTCGTTCAGAGCCCCCGGGAACGACCTCGCCACATCAGCCGCCGGGAACGACCTCGGCACATCAGTCGCCGGGAACAACGCCGCCGACGACGCCGACGAGGGTGGACAGTTGAAGCCGCTGACGAGTAGCAGCAAGGCCCATCTCCGGATCAATCTCTTCATCCTCCATCAACCTCCTCCTGCAGATCCATTTCCTTTACACAACCCAACCAAACAAACACATGGTTTATCCAATGCGGAGCTGTTACAATGCATTACCAGTCACAGAAACAAACACCTCCTTAGTTTTGTCGACATGTCCATAACAAGATGTACAACCACTCTCCAAAAACACCCCAGGAACAATCTAACAAACAAACAAGTGACAATAGCAACTGACTCGATGATTGATGGCCTTCAAGAACCCTTGCTAGAAATTTCAAAGCATAACATGTTGCATTTATTGTGCATTGCACATGAAATTAAAACGCGACATGCCATTCATTATAACAACCCCACCATTCATCAGTTGTACAATTAAGCCATAGTTAATCAAAAATTCAATTCGGCTCCCGGGTCAAGATGCTCCTGCAATCTAGACCACACAGGTGCCTCGTGATTTGAGCCTGGCTTGGTATTCGATTTCGTATTTGTAATATAAAATCAGTACATGTGGCCCACACAACAGTAGTACAGTACCACTCAATGCGCTGGCTCCTTGACGCCGTCACTGGGGGACAAACGGAGCCGCCCGTGGTACTCCAGCTGTCCCGCACCACCTCCACCGACACCTTACGTCCCATGACTGTACTGATATTCAAACTGGTAGATGTCACATACAGGTAGGGAAAATATCAGGTGATACCATGTCTTAGGTGCTCCCATGATACGAGCTTCTGGTCCGTTGGATCTGAGATCCAACGGGTTCTGAAAGGCTGCCGTACTTGTTCGCAATTTTTGGACTTCAAAAGGACTTTTTTGCAAAATGTTGAAAGCCTTCCAGGAGCCGTTGGATCTCTGGGAGCTCGTATAATGGGAGCATCTAAGGCTCCGTATCACCTGATACCTGCCCCATACAGGTAGACCAAGTGCAAGTTTTACACATGAGCCCCCTAAAATGCTACCGGCCGTCTTCTAAAACTTCACAAGAGGAGTTCAAGGGTGGAGGTTTTATTATTATATATGAAATACCAATCATTTTTTGTACGTCTGTCTAGTTTTTTTTTTGGTGTAACCAAAAAGTAATTCAGGGGAAATGCAAGATCCATCACAACATTTCCAGTTCTATTTACTTTAGCATAGTCCAGGCAACCAAAAAAAAAAAAGTTGGCCTACTCTAACAGTGCCTTAGGGGATCATATGAAACTACAATCAATAACCAAGACATCATCACAACTCTGGTTTTGCTACAGCCCATTGACCTGTTATAAGTAAATGCCTATTACCTCTAAGTCCACCCAGGGGCTTGCGGATCCACCTTGCAGTTACAGGTAGTAGTAGATTGAGCAGAGCCTGCATATGTGCGTGCTTGGTCGTCGGCTTGGTCAATTGCATCTGCGTTGTCACCCTCGATCTCACTGAAACCACCGGCAGCTACAGTCCTCTCCTCGCTGCACACAGGACCACGCACAAAACTGCCCAGATGAGCCATGCCCAAACAGCCCCACGAGATCCATTGGCGACCAGCGGCACCAATCAAATCCATTAGGGCCACCACGCTAGCCGCCTCATCCGGGAAGATGGGCAACCTGCACGCGTTGAACTGAAGCTCTAAGATCTCTCTCTTTTTTTTTTTGAGAATAGCTCTAAGATCTCTCTGATCCTGGATAGTAAATGGACAAGAAGGGGATTTCTTACCTGTCTACCGGAGAAATGGGGAAATCGGACACCCACGCTATCGGCGCTAGTCCTCGAGCACACCCGCCGCCGCCCAACTCTATTTCTTCCTCGGCTCGATCCCCTTTGCCTCAAACAGAGGTGCCTGGGGATGCATGCGCTGACTCGTGGGTCCAGCTAATGTACAGACGCGAACAGATGACCAGGACGCGTCCAGGAAAAAACATGTACAGGACCCAACTGCCATGTATTCCAGCTTATTCTGTACCCGTATATGAAATTAACTAATCCCACAGCTCACCTGGATGGCCCAGATTTCGGGATCACCTAGTCCCGGGAGCCAAAACCGCAGTGATTAATCACTCGACAACAATCTATCCACGCTACCCGCTTCATTTATACAATACTAAAGTCCATAGAGTTTGGATCTACGTACTTAGCAAGAGCTTTGCTTGTGCAGCCATCAAAGATTTGTGGTGCGCAGACAGATGCAAGTATCATGTCCCTTGCTCCTGGGCCAAGAAGATACAGCAAAACAGCAAGATACAGCGACGGCTCGTCAAATCAAGTCTGCCAGCCTTCTCTTCTCTTTTCTTCTCTTCTCTTGTGCCAAGTTGTAGAGTACAACAATAAGGTCTGCTTCCCACATGGATATTTCTCAAGGAAATGCTGCTGGGGCCCATGGAAGAGCCGCTCCTCCCATGGAGTGGCACCTGCAAAGTTTTCAACACTAAGGTAATTCATAGTCTCATCATGAAATAGAGGAACTTGATGCACGTCACAAAATTTATTCTTTACTCCTAATGCACATTTCGCAATCTTTTGAGCCAAGAAATCAGGCCCAAAAAAGCGATTGAGACGATGTGACGCATCCACGCAATTTGATCCAGATCAGAGCAAACACAAAAAAAAACACCTAATCTGATGAGGTTTCAAACTGATTGACAGCTCCAGGCCACTACCATGATGGCGATGAACCGACAAAGGCACTCCAGGATCCACCACCAGCAAGCCAGCTGCAAGAATTGCCTGTTACTTACTGGGGTAGCAATACTAAAAGCGATGTGTGTAAATGAATACTACTACACTAGCTGAGTAGCAAGCATGTGAAGGAAGCAGTAAATCCAGATCGAATTGAATTCCCAAAGTTGTTGTGCAGTAATTATGGATCCCGAATCTAAGATTATCTGGAAGGATTTACAGTGAATGTAAGCTTTTGCAAGTTGATGATTCTTCACCTAGTAAATTCGCATTTAAAGCGGTGTCATCTTGTAGTACTAATGCATCCCCTGAAATTGGAATCTGCTTGTGAATTTTCCAGTTCCTAATGCAATTCCCAGTTGACATGCTTTCAGGATCTAACATGTCATTAATATAGGAGCTTGAATTTGCTGGAAAGGTAAAGATTGATATGGGTGCGGATCAAATCAAAATACATAAATTCCGAAATGGTTGGATTCCAGATCGGATAGCTTCAAGACCAAAAATAAAGTGTTTCAGACTGAATCACAAATATAACTACAAAATGTTTCAATTACTAAATTAAATTGGCTCTAAGGCGGCAACTATAAATTTTTCCGCCATTGAGTTCTCCAATTTCAAACCAGCTAAAATAAAAATCATAGTAGGGCCAAGTGGTGCGATAACTTGGTGACTGAATCACAACCACAGTTTCCTACAAGAGCTACTAGTGTGTGAATTAAGTTGTCAAAGGTGACACTGGTTTTGCTGAAGGAGATATTTTTCTGCATCTAGTTTAGTCCGAAGAGCATTTTCTGTACCAAGTTTTGTTTAGAAACTAGGCTACAGCAGAGACGATAACTTGGAAAAAAAAAACTCACAGTCGAGAGGGATTGACCTTCTATGGCGAGCCGTTTTGGGCAACCTCATAGTAGAGGTTGAGGTCGGACTCGACGATTTCCTCAGTTTGGGTGCACGTCTACGTCGTCGATGTCATCCATGGAACTGGAAGGCGTCTGCTGCTCTAAATAGAAAAATAATCATCTCATAAAACTAATGTTCGATATCAAATCACTAATACATCATGATTGTCCTATACAACGTCAATCAATCATGTTAATAAAGAGATCAATTCCTCTAGAGACAAAGCTTTGACCAGGACCAAACAATCTCTATTCTACCCAAAATCATCAATTTTAGGTAATGACAATGAGCTGGATCAAGTACAAATACAAGGCCCGGATATGTGTAGAAACCGATGCAAGTGTGAAGAAACTGTGCTAGAGCAGAGCAGCGACAACTTTGAAAATATTTGTTTAGATGCACACATATTGTTTCTTTACTTAGAGCAGAACAGATGCAGAGTGAGGCCCCCTGAAAATTCTGATGCAAACTGAACAAGGAGGAACAGAGCCAGCACTTGTTATTCACATAGAAGGTACTGATGGAATCCCTTCCCCTGGCAAGAGGAGAGGGGGAGAGGAGCTGGACGAACTCACCATGCCTGTTTTCTAGCCAATGCCTAACAGCACCACCACCGCCACATGGCAGCACGGCCAACTGAAGACGCCAACACAGCTATGTTTTTAAGGCGACGCTTCGCTTAAGGCGCTGGGGGGGCGCCTCGACGCCTAAAGCGGGCATATTTGCAAAGCGCTGGGGGGGGCGCCTCGATGCCTAGGCGTCGCCTAAGCGTCGCCTTACAGACGCCTTAAAAACAACACGCATTTCCATCAACTGCTAGATGGTTGACTCAAGCATGTTCTACAAACTAAAGTAACGTCATAACTGTCCACCAGCTTCCAACGGTAAGTATGTGTCAAACTTGAGATTAGGACGAGTGAACACTGACAATTCCATCTATCCGACTATCCGACGCAAATAACAGAATTTCATACACAAGCATGAACCTGGGAGTCCAGTCTAGTGCCATCAACCAAGAAACCTAGGACGGACCTCAACATAGCAGTTTGGTTCACAATGAACCAGCAATCAATTGGGGAAAAAACCTCACAGTCGAGAGGGGCAGAACCACGACCTTGTGTGTGGATAGTCGAGGTCAGGATGTCGACTTGGACATGGGTTCCCGATCATCCTCCTCGTCCATGGAGCCGGGCGCCTGCTGCACCAAATTGAGCATGCAAATAAATATCAGTTTATTCCAAGGGCAGCCATCCTTCAACACGCTATTAGATAGAATTAAGGACGAGGCCTGCTCTTGGGCTGCAGCCTCCGCCTTGTGCTGCCACAAACATGGGACGTGCATTAAACCGGATGTAACCTACGATTATAACTGAACTTCTCGCTTTTCAATGAAATGAAACGCAAAGGTCTATTGCGTTTTCTCGGAAAAAAAATCCAAGGCCAGCCATACTATCAAGTGGAAAAAAGAAAGAGAAAATCACATTAAGATGCTAGGTAATTAACTTGACAAGAACATCGGTATTTTATCTAGCTAGAACAGATCCAGAGGAAAATTCAGTGGTCTAACAACTAGCTAACAGGCAACCACTAGAGCATCATTTACCAAGCCAAGTGAGTCCAGCAAAACGACGCAAGTAGCCATTAGCAGAAAAGTGAGTCTTTCACTAGCTAACATCAATTGTTGGAAGTTGGCACATCATTTGCCTTGTATGCGGAGTCGAGGTAAAGGTAATCGGCTTGGGCTTGGGGTCCCGGTCGTCGTCCTCCTCCATGAAGTCGAGCACCTGCTGCGCCAAATTGAGCAGGAAAATAAATAATTCTGTCAATGACAGCTATGCATTGTTCAATGTGCACTACCTAGAAATATTATCCACTAGAGATATGTGCAGGACACAGATGCCTGGTCAGCCATGCAAACAAAGCAATTCACGAATCAACATACGACACCTCCCTACAAATAACCTTTTTCTCATGTCAGATATGTATCCTATTTGTAATCAGTCATTTTTAAATAAACTGTAAAAGGTGGTGGATTTTGTATGGCTCAATGGATGGAAGGCAGATAACCAACAAGATATACATGTGAAGTATCCCCAGAAATCAATGGAAAGTTGATCTCCCATCAGGTACATCCTACTCGAAATCAGTCATATTTACAGAAGGTTGCGGCTTTTTGATGGTTCAATGAATGCATTCAAGGTAGATCAGTAAAAGGACATATATGTGGCATATCACCAAGAATCAACGGAAATCAGTTTTTCCGTACAAACAAGGCCAATCTAATTTAATAACACATTCCTATTACTACAACAAAAGTGTGCTATTAATATCAGATTAATAAAGTTTTATTGAATGAAGCATTCCCACGTATTTCCAGCAGCTAGAACTTTCCCGCATAATCCTGGTAGCGTTAGCTTTCCCTCACATTTCCAGTTGTGATAGCTTACTGCATTTTTCAATGTTCATTAAATGTTGAGCAGATTATAATAGAGAAAACAAACGCAGGAAGGCTCTTTCGAAACGAACAGAGGAGAGGACAGATAACTCACTTTGGAAATGAAGAGATGGGGGTAATGTTGAGCAGATCGAATCGGAGCAGGTTCTCCTTGGCCTAGCTCCCAAACAGAACAGAACAGTCACTCGATTCCGTGGAAGAAGGAATAATCCCTTTATGCGTCTCGGAGGGCAACAGGCCCACTTGTTGATGGGCATCCCAAATTGCACACAAGCAACACACGCATCAAATGCGGATCGAGATAAAGAAAAGAAGCCAGAATATTCATTAGCAAGGCCTCCGCTGATGCTCATGTTTAAATCAGAAAGAAAGAGAGAAATGAAGTTGCCTAGAAGAAACCACATTGGACTAGTAAAGTATCAGGCATGCATATGTATACTTATAAAGACCCAACTAGCAGTTTCATGCATATTGTTATCGACTAGACATGTTTATTAGAAGGAGTTTCCACAAGTCAACCAACCAGATGAAAAATTCCACATGGGTGACCAATATGAAGATACCAAAAAAACACAAAGTCATCAATGAACAAGTTCATCCTTTTAGGACGCAAGAACTTGTCCACCAGAAACCATCTTTTCATAGAAAATTGCAGCAACCTTGTAGTATATATTTTGGCTCCAGACAACAGACCATGACTCCAATTTCAACGATTTAAGTACCTCTTCTCTACAAACATAACAGCCAGCACATGCTTTATATTTCTCAAGCATATAATTCGTAGGACGTGAAAAGACATTTGCAAAACTGGAACTCCTACTAGAACACCACCACTGGCTGTGCTGTGCTAGCTACCACAAGACTTGCACTTCAAGTGCTGCTGCTACGACTAGTGCGCCACAAAGCAGCAGCAAGAAAATTAGAATTTGGGCTGCTATTTAGTCATTGCAGGTGCACCACAATAATCCCTAGAAATCACCATGACACAATGGCTAGCACAAATTTACCATGTCTCGATTGCCATGGACATACATGACATGAAAGAGTGATAGAGATATAGGAACCAGCAGTGGCGTCCGAGTGAGCGGCCCGTTGGAGCATGTAGAGCTTCTTGACCGGCCAAAGTTGTGCCCAGCAACAGCGCCGCTAACAAGGGAGTCGCTCGCTAGTGGTGTTGGGTGTCCCACTGAGAGCAACAACAACCTGCGTGAAGAAACCAACCATTAGAACTAGAAACGTCATTGGATATTTGGAATTTCATCATTCTGGAAACAAATCCACATGACACTGGTGCTAATCCTTGATCGTGAACTGAGAAGATAAAAATGAGAGTTTGTCCATATTAACGGAAAATACATTATCTTTTCGATTAATTCAAACCATAAACTGACTAACTAATGTAGTATATCATGTTTTAATGTGTTGAGAAGTGAAAATACGACTAACAATCAGATTCCAAATCAACTCTAGAGATTATGCCAGGTGTAAGGTGAAAAGGAACATGCACAAATCAAAACCTTAAGCAAACATATTATCTCCAGGATTGTTCACTAATCATCTTAAGCTAATTGCATACTCTAGTGAAACTGAGACAAAACATTACAAGTAGAGTTAAATTTGTTCTTCCACCTCCGTACCCAAGAGACTTAAACAGATCGGCCCCAGGTGATGAGCACTAGTGGGGCACGTAAGCATCAGACCAAACACAAACGAGCAATGCGCATAGGCATCAAAACAGGGGCGACCATCAATAAATCAAGAGCTTATACAACATATAGACAGACAGATAAGCTCATAACTTAACATGCATAAGTAGCATAGCTAACAGATACTAGAGAAGCAAAATAACCATAATAATTCCACCACAGATTAATAGAGCCTTCAGATTCCAGGTTATTTGCAGCGATTAATATGGATGCTGTAAGGTGCCAAGAGACACCCTCATATCAAAACCATAAGCAAACCAATTATCTCTAGGATTATTATGTAATCAATCAACACTAATTGCATAGTGTCATGAGACGATTACGTGACATAGAGAGCTAATTCTAGTTACCTCTCTACCCAGGAAATCTAGCACAAACAAATTGGCCCCAGGTGATGAACACTGGCGGTGCAAAGAAGCAGCATCAAACTAAAGAGATAGGATAGGGAAGGGAGGGTGCTTGTAAGGAGGGACCTTGATGTGGACTACTTGACGGAGCAGAAGGTGCTGAAGCAGCAGGTGTACTGCTCTGAGAGGGAACCCATCCGCTACTACTGAAACAACCAATTGGTCATCAAGGAAAAATTCTTTCAATAGTAAACGAAGCTTGTCACGCAACTAAGGAGGACTTGATTTGGTCGCCATCCACCCATATATACATAAATGAGAATTGAAGAAATTTTCACATGACAGCACACATGGCTGGCTAGCTCATTGAACATCATACAACACTACTGTATACTAGAAGAACAAAGAAGGCATTATTAATTTGGCGGGTGAGTGGTGAGGAAGCAGCCACCATACAATCATTACGATTTATTCAAACCATAAACTAACTAACTAATGTTGTATGTCGTGTTTTGATTTATACATAATCTATCATGCAATACTACTTGGTACTACTAAATTAGGGACTGAATTCAGGAAGCCAAATTGCATACCAAAATTGACCAAAACCGTGGCAAGTATTGTTGAGCAGGAAAGCAGAGGGCGTCATTAGATAGGCTCATAGTAACCAGAGGAGAGGAGCTCTCCTTGGTTGTTTTGGCTAATGCCAAACAGCTCCGCTGCAGCACGTCAGCAGGGCCAACAGAAGACGCCACCGAGGCCAGCGATGAAGCCCTAGCATCTGTCGGTGGCACGATGAACCCCTTCTCCTCTGCTGTACCCAATCCTACACAAACATGAATATCACAAATGACAAATCTTGAGCTCAAATTAAAAAAAATCAACCTTAAACACCAAGCAATTGTTAAATGTTGATGCTGATATGTAATAACTATCTTTCCCTAATAATAAAGCACGGATTGACTCCGTGGGTTCACCGTCACAATACGCTTCTTCCCATGATTTTACGCTTTCAGTTTGTTTCATATGATTTGACCGAGGTGGTACTATTTCTCTGCACAGGCTCACGATCGTTCACTTTTATTTATGGGCCATCAGCCGGCGTGTACGTCCGCCCAGGCTAGGCTGCAGCGAACGCACGAACCAGCCCATCCCACCAATGTCATCCCGTAAGAAGAAAAATACGTTACTGCAGCGAATGCACGAACCAGCCCATCCCATCAATGTCATCCCGTAAGAAGAAAAAATACGTTATGTTCTGTAAAACGAGATGAAAAATATTATTGCCGGGCGCATAACTCGAACCTTGGTCTCCTAGATGTGAGTGGGCTGGGCTAGCCATGGGAACTATTGACCGACTTTGATAAAAAGAAAGGTTTGACTTTAAATGAACCATATCACGAGTAGATCCAAGCGAAACATTAGAAGGAAAATTTTCGTATTGGGCCACATAGCTGCACGGCTGGGCCTAATCAACATCCAATCGCTACTTCTAGGCCTTTTATGGGCCACGAACAATGTGAGAAAAAAAGGCCGCGGCGGTGTCGAACTCGTGACCTCCTGTCCTGGCAAAAGGCTCCAGCAATCAACCGGACGTCCAAATTTGATGTTAAATAATCCCATATTGTTCCTTTAAACAGAATCCTACCAGTTTATATATGTTAGCAAGTGTCATGTAATCAGCAAGACGCATAAGGAAATAGACCGTGAGATGAACTGAGGGTCATCTATCAAAGGAAATAATTGATGGTGGTCTATTAAAGGAAAGTATTGACCTTTGTCTATTAAAGGAAGGAATTGAGGGCTGAATATGAACAAAATAAAGTAAGGATGGACTTCCGGATTGTGGGTATAAAAGGAAGGAATTGAGGGCTGTATATTGAAGGAAATAAATTAATGGTGGTGTACTAAAGGAAAGAATTGATCCTTGTCTCTTTAAGAACAGAAATTTACATGTGAGGCGTATTGGGTATTAAAGGAGATCGAGGGCTCACAACTGATGGATCATTTGGAGGTGTGGAGAGTTCGACGTTGGAATGCTCAGATCGAGGGCTCACAACTGATGGATCATTTGGAGGTGTGGAGAGTTGGACGTTGGAATGCTCAGAACAAAAAAGGATAATGGAGCACTGTTTTTCCTGAAGAATGACAATGAGAAACGTCTATTATCCAAACTCTATTGTCTCAATGCCAATCAGCAACTTCTACCGAAGCCACTGACATGTATGACACCATCGACTTCTCTATTGATGTTAGAATTTCAATGGAGAGCATCGCAGATTTGAATTCCAGAATTAAAGGGTGTTTCTTAAGCTTCTTACATTTTTAATTTAATGTGTTTTATTCCAGGAATAGCTCTATATCCCCAATCATATAACTTATCTAACTTAACTATAAAGCTAATTAAGCCCAAATAGTAGCAAAACCCTAAGTAACACTAGATCTTCCATGGGTGGATGGCCACGAAACAGAGCATGGTCGATGGGCACATGCGCAGAGCAGAGAAAGGAAAGGAACCGGAGTACCTCACCATGGCGATTTTGTAGCCGATGCTGAATGGCACCACCTCCGTCGCACGACAGCAGCGCACCATGCCTGGCACTGGCACGATGAAATGTAGCCCTTGTCCTCTGCTGTACCGAGTCCATGCTGCTGCTGCAGCACAAACAGGATAAGTGAAATAGCAGAAAGACAATCATGAGCTGAAATCCGAGAAAAAAGAAAGAAAAGGTCATGGGAGCGGAGGGGCAGCACCTGTCCATCACGCCAAGCGAATCGAATGGAATACATGGCGTCTAAGCAAGGTCCAATCCCATGGAAGTTGACAGCAAGGTCCTGTTATGATACAATGAAAACAATGAGAGATTGCATTTGTGGAATTCATCAACTAAAGCATACTGTAGTGAGACAATTACGTGACATGCAGAGATAAAATCATTCTCATTACCTCTCTGCCCAGAAAATTTAGCATAAACAGATTGGACCCAGGTGATGAAAAATAGCGGTGCAAATAAGCAGCATCAAACTAAAGAGACAAGATAGGGAAGGGAGGATGCTCATGAGGGAGGCACCTTGATGTGGACTACTTGACATAGCAAAAGAAGGTGCTGGAGCAGCGGGTGTACTGCTTTGAGAGGGAACACATCCGCTAGTGCTCCCCCGGTGGCTGCCACAGCAAGATTAATCACCTGCAGGGGTAGAGAGGAGCTCCAAGTTGACCCTTGTGGTTGGCAAGCCCCTGCAAAAAGGTTTCTTTCAGTTACAACCAATCAATCATCAAGGGAGAAAGCTTTCACAAGTAAACGAAGCTTGGTAGGAAACCAAGGAGTACTTGATTTGATCTGCATCCATCCATACGTACATGAGTGAAAATGAGAAAATTTACACATGAAAACACGCATGGCTGGTTCATTGAACACCATACAACACTAGCGAATACTAGAAGAACAAATAAGGCATTAATTAATTTGGCAGATGAGTGGTGAGGAGGCAGCCACCATACAATCGTTAATTTGTTCAAACCGTAAACTAACTAACAAATGTAGTGTGTCCTGTTTTGATTTATACACCATCCATCATTCAGTACGACTTGGTACCACTAAATTAGGGACTGAATTCAGGAAGCCAAATTGCATACCAAAAAAAAACCAAAACCATAGCAAGTATTGTTGAGCAGGAAGGCAAAGGGCATATTAGACAGGCTCGGCGTAAACAGAGGAGAGGAGCTCACCTTGGCTGTTTTGTAGCCGATTCCAAACAGCACCACTGCCGCATGGCAGCAGGACCAACGGAAGACGCCACCGAGGCCAAAGACGATGCCCTAGCATCTGTCAGTGGCACGATGAACCCCTTCTCCTCTGCTGTGCCAAATCCTGCACAAACATGAATAGCACAAATGACAAATCTTGAGCTCAAATCCAAAAAAGAAGAAATCAACTTTAAACAGCAAGCAATCATTAAATTTTGATGCTGACATGTATCTATATTGGTAATAGATGGTTGTCGGAGAAATGAATATACTAACCACTGTTTTCCTGAAGAATGACAATGAGAAAGGCATATATATTATCCAAACTCTGTTGTCTACTACAATGGCAATCAGCAACGTCTACCGAAGCCCTCACATGCATGACAGCATTTCCCTCATTTCCGTCCTATTTCGGTCCTTTAGGTCAAGTTCATAAAAACAGATGGGAGTTTGGTCGATCCGAAAGACACTTAAGTAAGCGATTGTACTCTACATCCGATTCATGTATGTGTTAGCTAAGAGTTGCATTCTCCTCTACCAAGCTCGCCTCCTTTTTTCTCCTTCCAATTACCGTGTTGTGTTCTTTGTCAGATTCGGTTTTTGCCTTTCTTCATTTGTTAAAATCAGTAATTACATCAAATTACTTTCAATGGCACATTTGTAACCATTGTTTTCAAAACTCAGCGCGCCATCATCAATCTGCCTCTCATGGAATATCCGTGTTCAAGACATGGAGAGACACGTTGGATTTCAAACTGGAAGAATATGCGAATACTGGAGCGCATATCCCACTACACTACATGGTTTGAACTTCCTCATGGTCGATCGCAAAGTAAGAGCCACACTGATTTTTTTCTCGTGTGATTTGTTCCATTCGAGAATATAATTAGCATTTTTTCCCTTCATTTTGCACAAGGGGTACAATAGAACCCAGGGATAAAATGGCTAAGTTTAAGGATACTTTCCATGAAGGGGTTCTGTACAAAATTGAACGGTATTAAATATTTAGAGCCGTAGATAGGTAGAGAGCTGGGGATCACCCTTCAGAATTAGCTTTGTTCATAGGACATTTGTTGAACTAGTTGCTCCTGAGCCACCGAATTTCCTTCCCTATGTTTGCTTACAAGTTACAATGCACTTCCCTTTGTGCAATTAGAGAAATGTATCGGATCAATTGTGCCTATGACAGGTTAATTCACAAATCTTTATCTCCAAGAAGAAAAATGCACTCTGAACTTTTTCTGGAGCTTTTTTGATTGAACTGAAGCATGCTTCATATCACGATGAGGTCCAAAGGATTGGTAGGAGCTGGGCAAATGGAGCTTGTGAGCAAGGAAACGGCGCGCGGGGGGGAGGGGGGGCGAAGGGGGAGCACCTCTGATGGCGGCAACCAATGGAAGGAGTCGGTGGCCGGTTGAGCTGCTGCTTTTTAAGCTACTAAAATGCAAATTCAAAGGGCTGTTATGAGCAAAATGCCCTCTCTAATGTCAGAATTATTATTGTTCAAATGTATGTTGACAATATGATCGATATAGTAAATTAACATGGAGTGGCCATACGTACAGGTGCTCAGGACAAAATATACCTTTTTGTATTTAAAACCCATAGAACATATGCAGAGCCGAAGCTGAAAACAAGCATTACCCCAGTAGGTAGCATAAGTCTATTGCACGCGTTACAATACACCCACTATAATAATATGTGGATCTCACCAGGACATTGCTTATTTTCATAGCTCATAGAGGAAGCAACATTACGATCATAGAAAGTAGCCAATAGTTGGCCTCTGAAAATCAGATCACCGCACCATGCATGGAGAGCATTGCAGCTTTGAAATCCAGGATTAAAGGGTGCTTCTTAAGCTTCTTCTGTGTTTAATTTACTTTTGTCTTATTCCAGGCATAGTTCTCTATCACGAATCCATATAACTTATCTAACTTAACAGCTAATGAAGCCCAAACAGTAGCAAAACCCTAAGTAATCCTAGATCCTCCATGGGTGGATGGCCACGAGATAGAGCATGGTCGATGGGCACAGGAGCGGAGCAAAGGAAGGAGAGAAGCTGTAGAAGCTCACCATGGCAATTTGTAGTTGATGCTGAAATGCAGCCCTTGTCCTTTGCTGTACCAAGTCCATGCTGCTCCTGCTGCGCAAAACAGGACAAGAGAAATATCAGCAAGATAACGTTGAGCTGAAATCCGAGGAAGAAGAAAAAGGTCAGGGGAGGGGAGGAGGTCCATGGGGAAAGAAAGGAGCAGCACCTGTCCATCACGCCGTGCAAATCGAATCCAATACAAGGCATCAAAGCAAGGTCCAGCCCAATGTAAGTGGACAGCAAGGTCCTGTTATGATACAATAGCAACAATGAGAGATTGGATTTGTGGAATTAATTCATCAACTAAAGCAGAACGAGGTACTACTAAACTTGAATCACTGAGAAAACGCTAATGTCAAGATAGATTATCTCTTGGCAGTAGAGCAACCTAAGGCCAGACCACCAATACCCAAAAGCTAACTACACATACATACACATATGTATATTTCCTCCCTTGTAACAAAGATGGATGGACTGAACTACACAGCGGTGAAGCACGGCTGCCTTCCCGTGCTGCGGCCCGGTAGCCACATGTAATGTGGGTGTGGACGAAGAAAAAACCACCAAAACCATATGTGCCCGAGACATGCACTAGGCCACCTACCCCACTGTTGTGTCGAGAACGTGCAAGCAGCATGGTTCCTGGTTATACCAGCTCTGTATTTTGTTCTAAAGAAGGCTTCATATTCTATCTCACTCCCATTGCTACAGCTTTCACCATCCCCATTCTGCTCCCGTCGCTTTCACCGTCCCCAGCGTGCTTCTGCCCCATAACACATCATCTTTATTCTTCATTAGCCATCAAATCATCGAACAGCTGCCATGATAAGAAGGGAAGAGAAAGTGATTAGTAAGCATGATAAAAAATCTATTTGAGCGGCAAGTATTTCTAGACAGAGGGAGTACTTGCTTGCTAGATTAGGCGTGCAAGTTGTCATGCTAAGAAAAATACTTCCTTGCCAGATTACATGTGCTTAGATGCCATGCTAATAAATCCTTAGTGTTCAGATTATAATTGCTTAGTTGTTGGGCTAATAAAATACTTAGTGTCCAGATTACAAAGCATAGTTGTCATGCTAAAAAAAAATCTTAGTTTCCAGATTACACAAATGCTTAGTTGCCATGCTAATAAAATGCTTACTGTCCAGATTACAAAGCTTCGTTGTCGAGCTAAAAAAAATCTTAGTTTCCAGATTACACAAATTCTTAGCTTTCAAGCTAAAAAAAATCTTACTTTCCAGATTACACAAATGCTTGGTTGCCATGCTAAAAAAAAACTTAGTTTCCAGAATACACAAATGCTTGGTTTCCATGCTAATAATACTCAGTTGACCAGATTAGAAGTACGTACTTGCCAAGAACTGAAAAATGCTTATTTGCCTAGTTACACACACAACAAACAGAAACAGGGGGTTGAGCAAAACAAGAAAAAACAACATGGATTAGCTGCCGCGGGCTAAAATCCACGGAAGCAACAAACAGAAACAGATCTACTCCGTAGCTAGCATGGTTCTGGCCCTTGATGGCCGGGACAGTACGCCAAGCCATCTCGGCCCTCATGGCTGGGGGATTTTGGTCAAGGGCAGAAAACTAGAGACGCACTCGTCCTTAATTAGATTTCCCTGAGGATGCAGAGGATGACCTGCTGCGAAATCCAATCCAAGATCTGCGGTGCAAGGAAGGAGAGAGTGGGAAACTGACCTCCATGGCGTGGCGTCGGTCCGCACTAGCAGCAGCAGCAGCAGCAGCAGCAGCAGCGGGGCCGCCTGACTGACGACGATGCCGCTGGCGCTGGTTGAAGAAGAACCCTAGGCAGCCGCTGCTGGAGGCATCGACGGCCTCCCTCCCTCCCGTGCGCCGGGTCCTTCTTGGGGGCGGATCCTGGGCTCGGCCGCCATGGCCGCAGGCTAGGTCTCGGGCGGGCGGGCGGGCGGGCGCGAGGAAGGAGGTTGGATGGAGGATGCTAGGGTTTGGGGGCGGAGGTGGTGGACGAGGGAGGGGGTTGGGGGACGCCGGCGGTGGGGTTGGGGTTGGGGTAGAGGAGATCGGCGGCGGCGGCGGCGGTGTTGGTTTGGGGAATAAATCGTGGGGAGATGAAGAGAAGCGGGGGCTGCTTGGGTTGGGGGTGCCTTCAATTCTGTGTGACTGTGATGGATGGAATTCAATTTCTTTTTATTTCTTTCTTTTTTTTACCAAAAATCTCAGAAGATTTTTTTCTAGATTTTTCGGCATGGGTTTGTGTTGATGGGTGAGGATGGATTTTCAATTTGGTTTTCAAAGGCATGTGCGTCGGCGTGGTATGGCGGAGTGGGCGACAGATGGATTTGGTACGTGGTCCGAGTCGTCGGTAGTCTTGTCTTATTATGGCGTATCTCTGATTTCAACATTTTATTTATCAAAATATGTATCTGGCAACTGTGTGGCAGATTGCCAAAACGACCTAGGGCCAGTTTTTTTGGGTGATTCTACCAGAATCGCCCCCCTCCCCAGCTTCTCCCAGAATCACCACTTCATATGTTTTTTACAATCCTAACTAGTTAGACTTTAACTAGATAGGATTGTAAAAAAAAATATGGAGTGGTGATTCTGGGAGAAGCTGGGAAGGGGTGCGATTCTGGGAGAATCGCTGAAAAGAACTGGCCCCTAACCACCTAGCTGCCCTTCGATCCCGATCGCTCGATGCACAGGATACTCCTGACCTCCTCCATCCACGACCTCTGATATTATAGTACCGCTGCTTCCCATCCCAGCCGCGCTCTAGCGGCAACCTCCTCGGGTGCTGCTGCCGCAAGCTGACCGAGCCACACCATGCCGCCGCCATAGCGCATCCTGATCATTCCACCGCCGACAGCCTTCCCCTCTCCGGCTGTGGAGAGGAACAACGTGTGCTCCAGTCCAATGTGTCATCGACCAGCTGGCGCCCTCTCCTCTAGCGCGATGGCGTGCTCCGATCCGATGTCTTGCCGTCTTTGGCGGCGCCTCTCCTCTAGCGATGGCGTGCTCGATCCATGTGTGCCGCCGCCGGTCGGGCGCCTCTCCTCTCGCGATGGCGTTTCTAGTCCAAGACGCCTTAGTCGTCTGACGTCCTCTTCTCTCGCATGATGGCGTGCTCCAGTCCCGTTCGCCCTCGGCCGGCTGGCGTGCTATCCTCTCGCGCGATGGAATTGGAGGCAATTGCACTTCCATCACCCACCACCAGGTCTGTGATGGGGAACATAGTATTTTAAAAAATCATACGATCACGCAAGATCTATCTAGGAGAAGCATAGCAACGAGCGGGGAGAGTGTGTCCATGTACCCTCGTAGACCGAAAGTGGAAGCGTTTAGTAACGTGGTTGATGTAGTCGAACGTCTTCATGATCCAATCGATCCAAGCACCGAACGTACGACACCTCCGTGTTCAGCACACGTTCAGCACGATGACATCCCTCGAGCTCTTGATCTAGTTGATGACGAGGAAGAGTTCCGTCAGCACGACGGCGACGATGTTGATGATGTGATTCGCGCAAGGCTTCGCCTAAGCACTGCGACAATATGACCTGAGGTGTATAACAGTGGAGGGGGCACCGCACACGGCTAAAACAATTGTCAATTTGTGTGTTCTTGGGTGCCCCCTGCCCACGTATATAAAGGAGCAAGGGGACAGGCTGGCCAGCCCCTATAGGGCGTGCCCAAGGGGGCAATCCTACTCCTACTAGGAGTAGGAACCCCCCTTTCCTAGTCCAACTAGGAGAAGAAGGAAAGGAGGGAGAAGAGAAGGAAGGAGGGGGCGCCGCCCCTCCCCCTAGTCCAATTCGGACTAGGCCCATGGGGGGGTGCACGGCTAGCCCTTGGCTGCCTTCCTCTCTCCCCTAAAGCCCAATAAGGCCCATTACTTTTCTGGTGGTTCCGATAACCCTTCCGGCACTCCGATATTTATCCGGTGTTCGAATAATATCATCTAATATATCATTCTTTATGTCTCGACCATTTCGAGACTCCTTGTCATGTCCGTGATCTCATCCGGGACTCCGAACAAACTTCGGTCATCAAAAACACATAACTCATAATACAAATCGTCATCGAACGTTAAGCGTGCAGACCCTACGGGTTCGAGAACTATGTAGACATGACCGAGACATATCTCCGGTCAATAACCAATAGCGGAACCTGGATGCTCATATTGGCTCCTACATATTCCACGAAGATCTTTATCGGTCAAACCGCATAACAACATACGTTGTTCCCTTTATCATCGGTATGTTACTTGCTCGAGATTCGATCGTCGGTATCATCATACCTAATTCAATCTCGTTATCGACAAGTCTCTTTACTCGTTCCGTAATACATCATCTCATGACTAACTCATTAGTCATTTGCTTGCAAGGCTTATTATGATGTGTATTACCGAGAGGGCCCAGAGATACCTCTCCGACACTCGGAGTGATAAATTCTATTCTTGATCTATGCCAACACCACAAACACCTTCGGAGACACCTGTAAAGCATCTTTATAATCACCCAGTTACGTTGTGATGTTTGATAGCACACAAGGTGTTCCTCCGATATTCGGGAGTTGCATAATCTCATAGTTAGAGGAACATGTATAAGTCATGAAGAAAGCAATAGCAATAAAACTAAGCAATCATTATGCTAAGTTAACGGATGGGTCATTGTCGATGTCAAAACCGGCGGATCTCGGGTAGGGGGTCCCGATCTGTGCATCTAAGGCTAATGGTAACAGGAGGCAAGGGACACAATGTTTTACCCAGGTTCGGGCCCTCTCGATGGAGGTAAAACCCTACTTCCTGCTTGATTTGGATCACGGCGAGTACGACTCCTTCAACCCCGTTCTCTTGAACGCTTCCTCTTAGCGATCTACAAGGGTATGTAGATGAACTCTCCTTCCCCTCGTTGCTAGTTTCTCCATAGATAGATCTTGATGACACGTAGGAAAATTTTGAATTTCTACTACGTTCCCCAACAACATACCCTTACGCGTGACTCTGGAAAGCACTGTCCCGTGCCTCCAGAGGCGACATGGCCTTGTGCCACCAAACCCTGGTTCACCATGCCTGCCATACACACAAATACCCTTACGCGTGACTCTGGAGACCACCCTCAAGTGCCTCCAGAGCTGACATAGCTTTGTGCCACCAAAGCCTGGGTCACCATGCCTCCGGGCAATATCCACACACACACACACATACCAAGAGCGCCTCAACCGTGGCTAGCTCCTACGCACACGTGACTTCACATGCTTCAAACCCGTGCCTCCGGAGGCAACATACCAATGCCTTCGTAGTATGCACACATGTGCATGCACGCACAAACCTATATATCGTCAACAAAGCATAGCTCTTAAGTAGACGTGACTGCACATTATTCAAACCTGTGCGTTATGAATCAAAGCAGCTTGTCTTTTGCACGACCTGCTAGGAGGTTCCCTCGCGCCAGAGGCGCCGTGTCACACCGCGATGGACAACGCGCCGCACGAACCAGCACGTTGCACTACCAACACACACTTCGACCTATGCCCCCCCTCAAGATGTTTATGAAAATTAAACGAGCCGAAGGCGAGCAGGAGGTTCCCTCGCGCCGGAGGCGCCGTGTCACACCGCGATGGACAACGCGCCCGACGAACCGTGACGCTGCACGACCAACACACACTTCGACCTATGCCCCCCATTCAAGATGTTTATGAAAATTAAACGAGCCGAAGGCGAGCAGGAGGTTCCCTCGCGCCGGAGGCGCCGTGTCACACCGCGATGGACAACGCGCCGCACGAACCAGGACGCTGCACGACCAACACACACTTCGACCTATGCCCCCCATTCAAGATGTTTATGAAAATTAAACGAGCCGAAGGCGAGCAGGAGGTTCCCTCGCGCCGGAGGCGCCGTGTCACACCGCGATGGACAACGCGCCGCACGAACCAGGACGCTGCACGACCAACACACACTTCGACCTATGCCCCCCATTCAAGATGTTTACGAAAATTAAACGAGCCGAAGGCGAGCAGGAGGTTCCCTCGCGCCGGAGGCGCCGTGTCACACTGCGATGGACAACGCGCCGCACGAACCAGGACGCTGCACGACCAACACACACTTCGACCTATGCCCCCATTCAAGATGTTTACGAAAATTAAACGAGCGAAGGCGGCAGGAGGTTCCTCGCTACGAGGCGCCGTGTCACACTGCGATGGACAACGCGCCGCACGAACCAGCACGCTGCACGACCAACACACACTTCGACCTATGCTCCCCTTCAATATGTTTACGAAAATTAAACGAGCCGAAGGCGAGTAGGAGGTTCCCTCGCGCCGGAGGCGCCGTGTCACACCGCGATGGACAACGCGCCGCACGAACCAGCACGCTGCACGACCAACACACGCAAACTGAATTTTTTTTTGTGTTTCCGCGCGGAAAGGGAAAACATACGAAATCACAAATCGGAAAGGGAAAATCGGGAACCAACCGCGTCATCTGGTTTTCCTTGGCGGGAGCGCTCCGCGCGCGACACTTGTCACGTGCGGGGCGCTCCCGAACCGCTTGTTACGAGGGCTGAGCGCTCGTTAACTTGCTTTCGGAGAGACCTATTACGAATCGCAGCCGGCTTGTCTTGTATCTTGTAAAAAAAACGAATCGCAGCCGGCTTGTCTTGTATTTGCGTCCGTTGTAATCGTAGATGGAAACGGATAGGCGATTCCATATCCGAGTTGGCAGTTATGTGCCCCACGCAACCCATCACCGGTGACGTGTTTATATACGCAGGCAGGCTTCAATTGCTAGACACAATACAAATCTTGGAGGAAGAAAATCGCGGGGCCCATGACTGCGCCGATGACGAGTACTCACGAGGAGGAGGACGAGATGGTCGGAGCTACTCAGGAGGAGAAGGAGATCGAGGAACTCTGCTGTGAGCAACAGATCGAGAACGAGGAGAAGAAGGAGGTGCTGTCTCATGAGGATGATGAGGAGAGCGAGGTGTCTGATGATGATGATGGAGGCGAATCGAGCTCCATGATCTCCAAGCGCCAGATCAGGAGGCTCTGTGAGGAATTGCAAGCGACCTTGTCTTTCCTGAAGATAGACATCGAGCCAGCAGCCCCGCTAAGGGAAGACGACACCGGCGAGTGGCCGTTGCCGACAATCCACTCCATATTAGAGCAGTTCAAGGATCTGCGCCGCCGCACCTCCAGGCTGAGGGGGAAGCTGCTGCCTTTCATGGAAAGGTACGAGGAGGAGCAGGCTAAGCGGCACACGTACGAGGGTCTCGACGAGGAAGAGAAGGCGAGGAGGATGATGGAGCAGGAAGAGGAGTTCTTCGACAGCTACCGCCAAGGCACCGAGTTCTCATCCCGCCGCGTCACATTCGAGCAGCAGAGTAAGTCGACGCTGCTAAACACCATAAATATATAGGCAACTACGTACTCCATAGTAATTAATTAGAAGGATTGTTCTCTGTTCTATAATACCTTTGCAACGTGGTAGTGGTATATGCAATCGACACTTCCACTGATTTTGTTTGTCTGTTTGTTTGTTTGTTTGTTTGAGAAACACAGACACTCAACAGTTTAATTGGATTGATTTGGTTAACTGATTGTGCAGCTACATTGAGCCCCATGTATTTCACGCACTGGACACCCGGACTGCCCCTACCCTACAATGCTGAGACGGAAGGGGTCAGCGTGCAGGTCTACTCTTTCAAGATCACCGAGATCATGTGCGATCTGCGTTGGCCGCTCCAAGTGTATGGCGTCGTCGCCGCACGAGACAACTCGGACCGTAAGCGCAACATCATCTTTGATCGGCCGAGGCACAACTGCCAGAAGCTCACCTCAGATGTATGTGCCCACTCTACTCTGTTTTCAACCTTTTTGTTTCCTCGTTGTTGCGTGTGTCTTTGTTGATCGGTCGATCGGTTTAGCGTTTGCGATTAAGGATGGGTAATGATGATGTTGTTGTTGCTTTGCAGGATCCCTTTTTGCGCTTGACCGGCCCGTCTCGGGCGATTATGGCTCTTAGCCCCGTTGACTTTGAGGTCCAGCTGAAACTTAAGGGTGCGACGCCGTCAACAGACAGATCACTGATGAACCTTAGAGAACATTACATAGGCAGTACTAGTGCCGACGGTTTAGATACTATCACCTTTGAAAACTGCCTTTGCACAGCGGAGTTAAGAGTGGAGGGCCTTTCTGGTTCGGTCCAGGCCACTTTCGTGAGTGTTCGCGTCCATGGAGGTCCATGGCCTTTTGAATACGGAGGCCGGATTGCTTGCTCCTCACCACCTCACGAAGTTGTGTGGGTGGATCCTAAAGGCATTGCACAAGTTGTCGATGATTCTTCATGCTTCCAAGTTGTGCTGCTCGATTCTCATGACTGTGCGTGTGGAAGAATGCCAGTTGGCAAATATGGTTACCTCGATCTGTCAAGACGGCTTGTTTCTGTCGAACTACGGAAAGAGAACTCCCGGCAATTCAAAGATAGCCTGAAAGTTTTCTTTCAAGCCTACTCAGAGTCTGGTGGTATTGCTGCACAAGCTCATGTCAAGATCAGGCCCAAGACTTGCAACATAAGTCAGCACACTTGCGATCTTGGTGGCTCTAAGGTGGAGATTACTGTTGCTTGGTCAGCCATTGTTAGGACCGACCTATGTTAGTAGGTATATGTTTGATGGTGCTCTGGCCTCAATGTTATGGAGTACGATATCCTTTGCCCAGTTACATCTATCCATTTCTGTTTTGCGAGTGGTTTTTTGCTTGTTCAATTATGTATTTGCGTATCGGTCTGCTATGTAAATGGCCCAACTATTTGTGTATCAATCAGACTATAAATTTTCAATTTATGTTGTGTGAAGTATATATTCTCTTTTGATTTTTACCACAGCTTCTAAGTTATGACGTGAAGTATTTTGTAACACGCCCACCCTGCTCACACACAGCAAAACAAAACCACATTACGCATGCATAACACAACACTTCCATATATATAAATAATGTATCTTTGTATGAACCTTCTGCAACAGACCATCTAAACGGTAACGAATCAACCTAAACCTCTTCTCCAACGGTCCAACCTTGCCTCGCCGAACATGCAAATCGGACTGAAGTTTTATCGTGCAGCAGAACAATTGCTCTTCTGAAACAGTATTTCATCAGAGGGTTAAAGGGGGAATGAGCCTGGCCGCCTTCGTGCAGCATGCTGTGGCTGCGGTACGACCTCATCGTGCTCAAGGAGTAATGGAGAGATCGCTTGTAACTGCTGCCGCTGTTGCAGGGGACGGACCAGCTCGTTCCAGTGGACGCCGCCACCTCACCAGCTGTTCCGGACTGGGCAGAACACGCCCTCAGGCATCGTCCATGCCCTCGCCGAAGCTGCCGTTGCCTGGGTCCAGGCGTCCAGCCTCTCCGAGAACATCTGCAGCACCTACCTGATGTGCCTGATGAACGGCCGCTGCCCTTCCCGCCGTGTATGTCGTGCGTGGTGATCCCGCCAGAGCTGGCAGACCCGAGACGATCCCAAGGCTGTGTACATTTTTTTTAAGGAGGATATACCCTTGGTCTCTGCATCTAGACAATGCATGCAACCATTTTATTATTTATTCATAATGACCATACAAAGTAATACTCCTTTCATTCCATAATGTAGTGCCTATAGATTTTTTGGGAAGTCAAACTTTGAAAACTTTGATCAAGTTTTTGAGAAAAATATTTATATCTACAATACCAAAAATATATAATTTGAAACTACATCTTATGATGAATCTAGTGATATATGTTTCGCATTCTAGATGTAAATATTTTTCTCCACAAACTTGGTCAAAGTTTGTGAGGTTTGACATTTTAAAAAATCTATAGGCACTACATTATGAAACGGAGGGAGTACATCGGTAAGCCTGAAGCTATCATCTAGGCAACACCTGTTTCTACTCCTATCCTCTTGAGGAAGGTGTGCCGAATGTCTGAGCCGAATACCAAACAGACATCACACCAAAGCCTAACATCTAAATCCGGATGCCCCAGCCTAGCCACATACCGGGACTGGGTCGCACACCGGTCCGGCACACTGTCAGAGGCTGTCGCCGCCATCTTTCACTGGTCTCCAGAGCAGAAACTGACACATCGACCTTGCCTGGCTTGCCGTCGACGCCACCACGGCGCCCAACAACACCACCATCCTGCACGTATCCATCCACACGCGTCCGTCGCCGAACCTCCGCAGCGCCATGCCGCTAGGATCCTTCGCCGGCCTTGTGGTAGATGTAACACTGCTCCTCTTCTTGTCCCCTCCAGCCAGTTGTTGCTCCAAAACAATGCCCCCAAGAGGGACAACGGCATCGAAGGTGCCATTATCGTCCGATCAGGTAGACCCAGATCTAAAGTTTCTCCCGGAGCATCACGAGTAGGATGGCACGACCTGCAACAACGATGTCTCGAGAAGGGAACCACGTCACAGACGCCGCCATTGTCCGCCATGACCGTAGTCGGCGCGATTTTCACCAGAAGTCGCGTCCCCCCGATCTCGCAGCCGGGTGGAGCCGAACGGAGCCTCGCCATGCAGACGAGGGCCGTCGTCGGCATGCCGGCAGGGAGCCTCCAGCCGCCCCTCACCAGTCCTTCTCGCGCCACCGGCCGGCCAAGGCCAAACCGTGATGGATCTGGACAGGACGCCAGATCCGCAGCCATCGACGACACCCATCTGCACGCAGCCGCCACCCTCGTTGAGTGGAGCACCGCCACCGCCACCACCCAACCTCAGGACACCGCCAGCCATGGAGGCTTCGATCGCCGCGCGCAGCAGGGGCGCCACCCTGACTGCCGCACCCGACCTCCCCGCATGAAACTCCGCCTCACACGGGATACCGCGGCGACCACCTGCCCTGGATCTCGCGGCGGTTGAGGGCGCCGCAGCCCTGCTGAAGTCGACATGCTAATCCGCCCGAGGCCTTCAGCGAGCAGCCACCGACGGGATCCAAGCCGGGAGAGAGAGAGAACGCCCCGCCGCCGCCGTCCTCGAACCCGTGCAGTCTTCGCCGGCAAGGCCTCAGGCGGCGGCGAGACAGAGAGGAGACTAGTGGGTTGCCTCGACGGATCGCCTTCGCGGTCGCCCGAGCGGGACGACCCGGGGATCACTACCCCAAGACTGTGTACATGGCCAAGCTGAACTCAACCGGATTCTTCTTGTCCTAGATCGCTTGTCGCCTCGTGATCATGACCAGCTCCAGCAGCATCACACCTTAGCTGTAAGTGTCCTCCTCTTCTCTGTCAGCTCCCGAGTCACCAAATATTCAGGATCCATTTACCCTGCAGTTGATCCATGAAGGGAGAGATAAGCAAGAAGAATCTAGGATTCGTTTACTAAATACTCCATTAGCTAATTCATGTTGCAAAAATTCACCAGCTGGAGAGTTATGCTTATATATGTGTTCACAGTTTCAGTACAAGATTAAGATGCTAACATACTGCACATCTTTTTAAACACCGCAATGTCAATACCAAAAGGTTTAAATTTGCTATAGTCATGATTTTACCCTTCTCACATGTATGCATGTTTGTACGATTTCTTTATATGCGCAGATGGTGAGAAGGATCACGCCAATGTGGTGGTTGAGAATATTGCCAAGAAATTAGTCCACGACATGCACTATGAGGAGCGTGATCGGTTAGTGGTCAAGTATCACGCACACTATCTCAATCAGAAGATTTCTAAAAAGAAGGCTCGAGGGAAGCATCTTACACGGGGCATGTACTTCAAGGCAAGTGGCGATGGATGCTTGTTATTTCCTACATTACCGCAAATTAGATTTATTAGTAAGTGCGTTCGTTTACTTATTACAGGTGATTCCTCGGTGGTGCGCTGACAAACGTCCGTGCTGGGAGAAGATCATATAACGATGGACAGATCCAGGGTGGTAGGATGAACACAAGGTAATAGCGAAACCACGTAAGTTGGTGGGTTGTCCAGGACACAGTCAAGGCAACCTAACCATCCTAGGTGTCGGCTCCAAACATGTAGGCAACAACATCCTTTTCTTTTATCACGTTCCCGCTCATCTGAGCATCCCCTTTATTGTATGGATCGATTTCTTTTGCAGAAATAAGACACTGGCAAGGATATCTCTTAGTTCGAGGCCTGGACCATCAAACGTACCAAAGATGACAAGGAGAAGGACCCTCTCCACCCGGAGAGGGACTGTATCAACTCTAAAACCCGGTCAAATGGGGAGAACTACACCAAAAAATTGAGGAGACGTACGGGCAAGAGGCTGATCCTCACGTGGTGCCGTTTGACCCTCTTGTGGCCATTGCCGCGGCAGGCGGTAGACCAAATGGTCGGATGGCGGTTCACGTCGATTCTGTCATAACCTCCTCCCTTTCGAGAGTCAACATGCTCCGTGCTATGAGTGCTGGCTCTAATCCTAACATAGAGCGTCATGTACCACAAACCCTGGCCATTATTGAGGAAATTCAAGTCAGTGCTTGATACGTCTCCAACGTATCTATAATTTATGAAGTATTCATGTCATGTTTACAATAATTTTATATGGCTTTGGTATGATTTGATTAGAACTAACCCTGACTGATGTTGTTTTCAGTAGAACTACCGTGGTGTCATTTTTTGTGCAGAAATAAAAGTTCTCGGAATGAGCTGAAAATTTACGGTGATTTTTTATGGACCAAAAGAAACCCCCGAAGCACTGGAGCTGGGCCAGAAGAGTCTCGATGAGGCCACAAGCCTCTAGGGCGCGCCCTGAGGGCTTGTGGGCCCCTCGGGCACCCCTTGACTTGTTTCCAACGCCAAAAATTCTTATAAATATAGGAACCCCCAAAAAGAACCCTAGATCGGAAGTTCCGCCGCCGCAAGCCTCTATAGCCACAAAAAATCAATCTAGGCCCTCTCCGGCACCCCGCTGGGTGGGCCATCATCACTTGAGGCCATGGAGGAGGAAACCGGAGGGGGCCATCATCACCATGGAGGACAAGGACCAGAGGGAGAACCTCTCCCCATCTAGGGGGAGGCCATGGAGGAGGAAGCATAAGGGGGGACTCTCCCCTCTCTCGGTGGCACCGGAGTGCCACCGGGGGAACCATCGCCGCGGTGATCGTCTTCATCTACATCACCTTCCTCATCTCTTTTAAACGGTTCACTCTCCCGCACCCCACTATAATCCCCTACTTGAACATGGTGCTTTATGCCACATATTATGATCCAATCATGTGTTGCCATCCTATGATGTTTTGAGTAGATTTCTTTTGTCTTTGGGGTTGATTGATGATCTAGATTGGTTTGAGTTGTACGTTTTATTTTGTGTTGTCGTATGGTGCCTTCCGTGCCGCGCACACGAGAAGGATTTCCGTTGTAGGGTGTTGCAACACGGTCATGATTCGCTTATAGTGGGTTGCTAGAGTGACAAAAGCTTAAACCCGAGTAAGGGGGTTGTTGCATATGTGATAAAGGGGACTTGATACTTTAATGCTATGGTTGGGTTTTACCTTAATGATCTTTAGTAGTTGCGGATGCTTGCTAGAGTTCCAATCATAAATGCTATGGTTAGCTTATGCCTCTCCCTCATATAAAATTGCAGTAATGATTACCGATCTTGTTAACAATTGCCTAGGACAATTCCGCATACCGTTCCATCATTATTCCACACTCGCTATGTATAATATATAGTAATAAATTCTAACTTTATGTTAACATCACCTATTTTTATATTTTAGTTCTCCGATATCATGCAAAGCTATCCTCTTCATACCCACAACGTAGTTTTATTTCTTGTTTCTAGATGGAAGCAAATGATCGATGTACGTAGAGTCGTATCAGTGGCAGATAGGACTTGAGAGAATATTGATCTTACCTTTAGCTCCTTGTGGGTTCGACACTCCATACTTATCACTTCCACCTTTGGAAATTGCTATGATGATTCCTTGCACTTAGGGATTATCAGTGCTTCTTCATTGATCCTTCATGGTCCTACATGTTTGTATTTCAACACGAACGGCATTTGCATTCGTATATTGTAGACCCGGCTGAATGACACCGAGAAAGCATGAGATGAAGACCGGTCTAAAGCTGAAGGCACAAGATGATCTAGTGAAGTCTTTACAACATATGGTAGCCAATCATTATTCTATGTAGGGCAAACCAGTGCCAGAGATGCGAGAGTGGAACATTGTGAGTTTCGTTCGAACTATTTCTATCACCATTTTCGGCATTACCATATGCATTCATCTTATTGAGTCAATCCATCACAGCTCAATCCATCACAAGGGTCAAACAATGTTCTGCTAGTTCCACCTCAAGTTGGTGGAGTTGGGGAAGCAAACGGAATGACACCTTCCGATGTTGATGTTCCTATTCTGATCTCCAAAACCATGTGAACTTCATGTTATGTTGTGTTTAAAATTGTTCCTTGTATGTGCTTGAGAACTATTGCATCTTGTGTGTTCTTGATGTTTGTGAACTTGTGGTTGTGGTAGTCGAGTGTGCTTGACAACTATTGCACCTTTCACGCACTATTGCTTTTATGTGGGATGTTCTTGAGAATCATTGCTTTTTTTGTTCAATGATTCTCATATGTGAGATGTTCTATGTATGATGCACTATATACTACTGTTGTATATGTTTTGCTGCAGGAATGAAATGAAAACACCAAAAAAACTGTTGGGCAAAACATTACCGAGATCCTCTCGGCAAAGACCAAAGCCTGACAAACCTTTACCGAGAGGCCTCTCGGAAAAGGATACCAACCTGTAGAGCCTGACACCTTTACCGAGATCCATCAGGACTCGGCAAACCTATAAGGTTTGCCGAGAGTAGCTCTCGACATAGTACAGACTCGGCTGTCAGGTCGTAGCCACGTGTCTCTTTCCTATTGGCTATGTTTGCCGAGGGTTGCTCTCGGCAAAGAAGGAGCTCAACGTATGTTGCAGGTCTAGTTTGCCAGGAGGACAACACGTGGCTCTTTCCTATTGGCTTCCTTTGTTGAGGGTGGCTCTCGGCAAAGATGGCGCTTGGCCTATTATGCAGGATCCACATGTCAGGAGCTGGACACGTAGCTCTTTCCTACTGGCTTCCTTTGCCGAGGGTGGCTTTCGAAAAAGATGGTGCTCGGCCTATTCTGTGGGACCCACATGTCAGGAGTTGGACACGTGGCTTTTTCCTATTGACTTCCTTTGCCGAGGGTGGCTCTCGGCCTATTCTGGGGGACCCACATGTTAGGAGCTGGACACGTGACTCTTTCCTATTGGCTTCCTTTGCTGAGTGTCCCTCTCGGCAAAGCTAGCGCTATGCTTGCTCTTTGGGCCCCACATGTGAGGTGCTTGACACGTGTTTGTTTCCTACTGGCCAGCTTTGCCGAGGGCCACTCTCGGCAAAGTGACGCCACGTGGCAACCGCCGTCCCCATCTGTCATCCGTGAGTTACTTTATTTTGCCGAGTGACGCTGTTTGGCCCTCGACAAAGGTGTTGCCGAGTGCCCGTGTTTCGGCTCTCGGCAAATTTCTGTTTGCGTGAGAGGTGTAGGCCGGGTGGCCTTTGCCGAGTGCAACTCTCTGCAAAGACTTTGCTGAGGGTTTTCGTCCTTTTGCCGAGTGTTCCTCGCACTTGGCGTACGTGGCGATTCCAGTAGTGCCATCTCCACTCTACCAACATCGGCACCAGAGAAGGCTCCCGCTCGAGGAAGGCTCGGCGGACCAGATGCAGAAACAGTGGATCAAGGCTGACACGGCGCTTGCGGCGCCCTGAGGCCGGGCAGTGGAGGTGTGCGCGCCGGCGACCATGGAGGAGATGGCGGGTGGTGCGCCGCCAGAAAGATGGTGGCTACTGTCTGAAGTTTGCGCTCCATGATAGTTACACAAGCGTCATTCTCTTTGAGGTCAGTAACGCTCCTCCGTCGGGACTCGAGAGGACGGGAACGCAGTGGAGGCAACCGGACAACCGGTGGGGAGGGGGCGGCTGGGGCAGAGGAGGCAGTGTTGGGTGAGAGCCTCGAGTTTGCCATTGACAACGAAGCCGTGGGTGGAGGTCCGCTCACCCTGTCCAGTCTTTAATCCCTCTCTTCAATAAATCTCTGAATCTCCATGGCTGATGCTTGGCCTGCCCTCATGAGGCGCTGCTGGAGTTCAAGGCGGCTGAACGCCACGACGGGGCAACAGATCAGCAGCCGGCGGCCCGCTGACCCAACCCCGTCCAGTTCATGTATCTGCTCTCTTCTTCTCCATGTCCCTCTTCTTTTCTTTACCAGATTCGATTAGAATAACCTCTTTCTTGATTATATTAATAATGGCTTCACTACATTTCTTCCTCATTTCCCCAGCCCACCCCATTCCACCCGTGAGTGAATATTCTTTGTGTGGCTTGTCGTGTTATCCTTTTACCTCCTTCAAATACATAAACATTCAAGTAGTTGTTCTTGTCCACAATCATATAATAAATACTCTCTCCATCCTAAAATAGAATATTCTTCTTAGTTTGGTCCTAAGTCAAACTAGTTTAAGTTTTATCAGTTTATGCAAAACAAAAGTATCAACATTCATGATGCAAGGTATGGGTTAATTAGCAAAACAAAAATTATGGGATACCTCGTCTCATGCATAGACTGACAATGTAGTTCAGACGTACTACCTCCGTTCGGAAATACTTGTCACATAAATGGATAAAAATAAACGTATGTAGAACTAAAATATGTCTAGATATATCCATTTGGCTGACAAGTATTTCCGAACGGAGGGAGTAGTCATTTAGACACAAGAGCGTACATAACTACTGAGGACAGAAATCAGCACCCAAATTGTTTGAAGAAAAACATACTCCCTTTGTCCTAAGTAATACTCCCTCTGTTCCTAAATATAAGTCTTTTTAGACATATTTTAAAGTGTAGATTCACTCATTTTGCTCCGTATATAGTCCATAATGTAATTTCTAAAAGACTTATATTTAGGAACGGAGGGAATACATCCGTTTGAGCGACAATTAATTCGGGACAAAGGAAGTACATTTGAAACAAGTAGCAACAACCCGTCGCTTAGCTCATCCGTAGCCGCACATACCATGGGTGAGAGATATTGGGAAAGCATGCGAGGGAGATATTGAGAAAGCATGCGAGAGAGATATTGAAGGGGAAGAGATTGGGCACGGAGAAGAATGGTCGTCATGTTGTTGACGACTGATGATGTGGATAAGTTGCATGTTGAGAGAAATAGGATAGTGGGGATGAACTATTTAGGTATTATAGATTCCAGCTATAGTAGTAAAAGGAAGCCTGGCTCCATCTCGTAACGCAAGCTATAGTAGGATAGTGGGGAAGCATGGCTCCATCTCGTGAGAAGACTAATGGATGTTCAGCTTACTCAATGGCCCGATCAGTTGTGCTGGAAGCTAATTAGGAATGGAGAGTTTACGGTTAGATCCATGTATTTGGATATTATCAATTCTAGCTCTATCCCTGGTTCGAAACATGTTTGGAAAGTCAAATTACCTTTGAAAGTTAAAGTGTTTATGTGGTTTGTACATAAACAAGTCATTTTAACTAAGGACAACTTGGCAAAACGCAACTGGACAGAATCTACAAGATGTAGTTTTTGTGATCGGGATGAATCCATCAAACACCTCTTTCTTGACTGCCCTTTGGCAAAAATCTTATGGCAGACGGTTCACGTAGCCTTTAATATTACTCCTCTGGATACTATCAGCACGTTTGGGATGTGGCTTGATGAGATAGATTCCGGAACTGCGAGACACATTCGTGTAGAAGTATGTGCTTTATTTTGGGCAGTCTGGAACTGAAGAAATGATTTGGTCTTTAACAGAACAACAAACATTTATTTTTTGCAGGTTATCTTCTGAGCTAGTGTGTTGATCCGTATGTGGTCGCTGCTCACTACGACGGAGGCCAGGGAGCGTTTGGTTACTGGATCTATCCGATGGGAGATGGTAGCTCAGACTATTTTCAACCGGTTTGAATGGCGGTCATGTAATATGATAGACAATTAGTTTCCCTATCTTTCTTATGCCAGCCGGTTGTGGCTTTATTTTTACTTTTCCTGCTCTTTGTGAGCATTTTTCGTTCTTTTGTTTGAGACATGACGACTTTTGTTGAACCTATTTGCTTATTAATAAGTATGGCCGTATGCATCGTTCTGATGCAGAGGCCGGGGATCCCATTTTAAAAAAAGTAGTAAAAGGAAGAGGATATGAGAGTAATTATACCGTGTTCTTCCATTTCTTTTGTTGGATGTTACTATTTTTATATAAAAAGATTCTTGTTAGATGAGAAAGGGTGCAATGCATCTCTTAATCTTCACCATCACATTTAGCTAGGGCCTGACAACACAATAAATACTTCATTACCTCCCAAAGAGCTATTGCTAAGATCATTTCTTCAGTAGGCATTCGAAAAATATAGAAGTTAACTGAAAAAGAAGTATAAAAACTACTATGGTGAGGTACCGATTAGAACTGACAAAAACTCAATAGTCTCTGAAATCCAAGTAAATATGTAAAGTTTGTAGTGCAAGCCCCAACACTACTAGGAAAACCCTATAGGTGGATAGGTAATAACAGCGTGGGGCTAATGGGCAGCGCTATGATACGTCTCCAACGTATCTATAAATTTTGATTGTTCCATGCTATTATATTACCTGTTTTGGATGTTTAATGGGCTTTACTATACACTTTTATATTATTTTGGGGACTAACCTATTAACCGGAGGCCCAGCCCAGATTGATGTTTTTTTTGCCTATTTCAGTGTTTCGCAGAAAAGGAATATCAAACGAAGTCCAAACGGAATGAAACCTTCGGGAGAGTTATTTCTGGAATGGAAGCAATCCAGGAGACTTGGAGTAGACGTCAGGGAAGCTTCGAGGTGGCCACGAGGCAGAGAGGCGCGCCCTAACCCCCTGGGCGCGCCCCCACCCTCGTGGGCCCCACGTAGCTCCCTTGACCGACTTCTTTCGCCTATATATATCCATATAACCTAAAAACATCGAGGAGCACAATAGATCGGGAATTTCGTCGCCGTAAGCCTCTGTAGCCACAAAAAACCACTCGGGAGCCCGTTTCGGCACCCTGCCGGAGGGGCGATCCCTCACCGGTGGCCATCTTCATCATCCCGGCGCTCTCCATGACGAGGAGGGAGTAGTTCACCGTCGGGGCTGAGGGTATGTACCAGTAGCTATGTGTTTGATCTCTCTCTCTCTCTCTCTCTCCTCTCTCTCTCTCTCTCTCTCGTGTTCTTGATTTGGCACGATCTTGATGTATCACGAGCTTTGCTATTATAGTTGGATCTTATGATGTTTCTCCTCCTCTACTCTCTTGTAATGGATTGAGTTTTCCCTTTGAAGTTGTCTTGTCGAATTGAGTCTTTAAGGATTTGAGAACACTTGATGTATGTCTTGCCGTGCTTATCCGTGGTGACAAACAGATATTCACGTGATCCACTTGATGTATGTTTTGGTGATCAACTTGCGGGTTCCGTGACCTTGGGAATCTATGCATAGGGGTTGGCACACGTTTTCGTCTTGACTCTCCGGTAGAAACTTTGGGGCACTCTTTGAAGTACTTTGTGTTGGTTGAATATATGAATCTGAGATTGTGTGATGCATATCATATAATCATGCCCACAGATACTTGAGGTGATATTGGAGTATCTAGGTGACATTAGGGTTTTGGTTGATTTGTGTCTTAAGGTGTTATTCTAGTACAAACTCTATGATAGATCGGAACGGAAAGAATAGCTTCGTGTTATTTTACTACGGACTCTTGAATAGATCGATCAGAAAGGATAACTTTGAGGTGGTTTCGTACCTACAATAATCTCTTTGTTTGTTCTCCGCTATTAGTTACTTTGGAGTGACTCTTTGTTGCATGTTGAGGGATAGTTATATGATCCAATTATGTTATTATTGTTGAGAGAACTTGCACTAGTGAAAGTATGAACCCTAGGCCTTGTTTACTTGCATTGCAATACCATTTACGCTCACTTTTACCACTTGTTACCTTGCTGTTTTCATATTTTCGGATTACAAATACTCATATCTACCATCCATATTGCACTTGTATCACCATCTCTTCGCCGAACTAGTGCACGTATACAGTTTACCATTGTATTGGGTGTGTTGGGGACATAAGAGACTCTTTGTTATTTGGTTGTAGGGTTTTTAGAGAGAGAACATCTTCATCCTATGCCTCCCACAGATTGATAAACCTTAGGTCATCCACTTGAGGGAAATTTGCTACTGTCCTACAAACTTATGCACTTGGAGGCCCAACAACGTCTACAAGAAGAAGGTTGTGTAGGAGGGAGAGTTTCGTCAGCATGGCGGCGTGGTGACGGTGACGGTGATGTGATCGCGCCGGGCTTCGCCTAAGAACTACGATGCTATGACCGGAGAAGTAAACTATGGAGGGGGGCACCGCACACGGCTAAGAGAACAATTGTTGTACTTTGGGGTGCCCTCCAGCCCCGTATATAAAGGAGGAGGGGAGGAGGCAGCCGTCCTAGAGGGGCACGACATGGGTGGAGTCCTACTAGGACTCCTAGTCGTAGTAGGATTCCCCTTTCCTTCTCCGGAGTGGGAAAGGGGGAAAGGGAGAGGGAGTAAGAGAGGGAAAGGAGGGCGCCTCCTGATGTCTACTACACAACCTTCTTCTTGTAGACGTTGTTGGGCCTGCAAGTGCACAGGTTTGTATGACAGTAGCAAATTTCCCTCAAGTGGATGACCTAAGGTTTATCAATCCGTGGGAGGCGTAGGATGAAGATGCTCTCTCTCAAACAACCCTGCAACCAAATAACAAAGAGTCTCTTGTGTCCCCAACACACCCAATACAATGGTAAATTGTATAGGTGCGCTAGTTCGGTGAAGAGATGGTGATACAAGTGCAATATGGATGGTAGATAAAGGTTTTTGTAATCTGAAATTATAAAAACAGCAAGCTAGCTAATGGTAAAAGTGAGCGTAAACGGTATTGCAATGGTAGGAAACAAGGCCTAAGGTTCATACTTTCACTAGTGCAAGTTCTCTCAACAATAATAACATAGTTGGATCATATAACTATCCCTCAACATGCAACAAAGAGTCACTCCAAAGACACTAATAGTGGAGAACAAACGAAGAGATTATGGTAGGGTACAAAACCACCTCAAAGTTATCCGTTTTGATCTATCTATTCAAGAGTCCGTAGTAAAATAACATGAAGCTATTCTTTCCATTCAATCTATCATAGTGTTCATACTAGAATAACACCTTAAGACACAAATCAACCAAAACCCTGATGTCACCTAGATACTCCATTGTCACCTCAAGTATCCGTGGGCATGATTATACGATATGCATCACACAATCTCAGATTCATCTATTCAACCAACACAAAGTACTTCAAAGAGTGCCCCAAAGTTTCTACCGGAGAGTCAAGACGAAAACGTGTGCCAACCCCTATGCATAGATTCCCAAGGTCACGGAACCTGCAAGTTGATCACCAGAACATACATCAAGTGGATCACGTGAATATCCCATTGTCACCATAGATAAGCACAGAAAGACATACATCAAGTGTTCTCAAATCCTTAAAGACTCAATCTGATAAGATAACTTCAAAGGGAAAACTCAATCCATTACAAGAGAGTAGAGGAGGAGAAACATCATAAGATCCAACTATAATAGCAAAGCTCGCGATACATCAAGATCGTGCCATAGAGAGAAAGAGAGAGAGAGAGAGAGAGAGAGAGAGAGAGAGAGAGAGAGATCAAACACATAGCTACTGGTACATACCCTCAGCGTCGAGGGTGAACTACTCCCTCCTCGTCATGGAGATCGCCGGGATGATGAAGATGGCTACTGGTGAGGGATCCCCCCATCCGGCAGGGTGCCGGAACAGGGTCCCGATTGACTTTTGGTGGCTACAGAGGCTTGCGGCGGCGGAACTCCTGATCTATCTTCTCCTTCGATGTTTTTAGGGTATATGGGATTATATAGATGAAAGAAGTCGGTCGGGGAGCGCTCGAGGGGCCCATGAGAGAAGGGGGCGCGCCCAGTAGGGGGGTGCCTTCCTATCTCCTGGCCTCCTCGAAGCTTCCCTGGCTTGTACTCCAAGTCTCCCGGATCATGTTCGTTCCAAAAATCACGCTCCCGAAGGTTTCATTCCGTTTGGACTCCGTTCGATATTCCTTTTCTTCGAAACACTGAAATAGGCAAGAAAACAGCAATATGGGTTGGGCCTCCGGTTAGTAGGTTAGCCCCAAAAGTAATATAAAAGTGTATAATAAAGCCCATAATCATCCAAAACAGATAATATGATAGCATGAATGCTTCATAAATTATAGATACGTTGGAGACGTATCAGCATCCCCAAGCTTAATTCCTGCTCGTCCTCGAGTAGGTAAATGATAAAAGAAAGAATTTATGAAGTGTGAATGCTAGCAGGTGCACAAGTTTGATCAATGATAATTTCAATCACCTTTTGTAGCATGATTATATGTCAAATAGTAGTTCATCTCGTAAAACTTCTCACGATCAAGTAACAAGCTATTCACATGTTAAAGCATAGACCATAAACTTTCTTGAAAACTAGCAAACTTCATTCTAAGTCATCAAACAATTACAATTCATCTTATTTTCAGGAAGGGTCTATGTCAGAGCTTTGATTTAGCAAACTCCACATACTCAACTATCATATAGTCTTCTACAATTGCTAACACTCACGCAATACTTATGGTTATGAAGTTTTAATCGGACAGTGAGAAAGATAGGGGCTTATAGTGTTGCCTCCCAACGTATTCACCTTTGGGTGATGTCAACAATAATATCTCATGCTAACTTACATCCAACTGGATATATATATATCAGGATCTTTTCAACACGAGGTGCTTGCCGAAGGATAAAATGAAAAAGGGAAAGGTGAAGATCACCTTGACTCTTGCATAAAGTAAAAGACATAAAGTAAAAGATAGGCCCTTCACAGAGGGAAGCAGAGGTTGTCATGCGCTTTTATGGTTGGATGCACAAAATCTTAATGCAAAAGAACGTCACTTTATATTGCCACTTGTATATGGACCTTTATTATGCAGTCCGTCGCTTTCATTGCTTCCATAACAAGATCATATAAAGCTTATTTTCTTCACACTAATTAGTCATACATATTTAGAGAGCAATTTTTATTGCATGCACCGATGACAACTTACTTGAAGGATCTTACTCAATCCATAGGTAGGTATGGTGGACTCTCATGGCAAAAACTGGGTTTAAGGATATTTGGAAGCACAAGTAGTATCTCTACTTGGTGCAAGGAATTTTGGCTAGCATGAGGGTGAAAGGCAAGCTCAACATGTTTGAATGATCCATGACAATATACTTTAACTGAGATGTGAGAAAACATAACCCACTACGTTCTCTTCCTTGTCCAACATCAACTCTTTAGCATGTCATACTTAATGAGTTCTCACAATTATAAAAGATGTCCAAGATAGTATATTTATATGTGAAATCTCTCTTCCTTCAATATTCTTTCATGAATTGTTCAAATGACCAATACAATGCTTGCTAACCTTCAATAAATTTACAACCTCTACTTCTTGGATGTGAAGTCATTACCCATGGGATAAGCAAATGAGGCATATATAATTTCAGATTTATGACATTTAACTCATTAAACCATTTACTCATAGGATATAAGTGAAGCACACGAGTAAATGACAAACTACTCCAAAAAGATATAAGTGAAGATCAATGAGTAGTTAAATAATTATGTAGCTATATGACGACTCTCTCTCATTTAAGAATTTCAGATCTTGGTATTGTATTCAAACAGCAAGCAAAACAAAAGAAAATGACATTGCAAGGATAGCACAACTCATGTGAAGAAACAAAAACTTAGGTTCAACCGATACTAACCGATAGTTGTTGAAGAAGAAAGGTGGGATGCCTACCGGGGCATCCCCAAGCTTAGATGCTTGAGACTTCTTCAAATATTATCTTGGGGTGCCTTGGGCATCCCCAAGCTTGAGCTTTTGTGTCTCCTTAATTCCTTTTATATCTCGGTTTCTCTTTTTATCAAAAGCTTCATCCTCACCAAACTCAACAAGAACTCGTGAGATAGGTTAGTATAAACCAATGCAAAACCTTATCATTTTCTACTGTAACAAATCACTAAAATTATTATTCAACATTGAATACTAAATGTCTCTGCATATTTAATACTCCTATCCTCAAATAGAATCATTAAAGAAGCAAACATATGCAAACATAACAGCAATCTGCCAAAACAGTATAGTCTGTAAAGAATGCAAGATTCATCATACTTCCCTAAATCCAAAAATTATGAGAAAAATACTACGTTGTATAAGATTTATCAGCTCAATATGCAAAAAGTTTCAACATTATATCATTCTCTGACTTTTCTAGGAAATTTTTGCAACAGCGGTAAACTTTCTGTTTCCAAACAGCAACATGTATACTAGCAAAATATGCATGGAAAACGCTATCCTTGACATTTTTATTGAAAATATAGATGCAAAACATTATTCTAAATAACAGCAAGCAAATACTTACAAAATAAAATAACGCTCCAAGCAAAACACATATCATGTGGTGAATAAAAATATATCTCCAAGTAAAGTTACCGATGAACGAAGATGAAAGAGGGGATGCCTTTCGGGGCCTCCCCAAGCTTAGTTGCTTGGTTGTCATTGAATATTACCTTGGGGTGCCTTGGGCATCCCCAAGCTTAGGCTCTTGCAACTCCTTATTCCATAGTCCATCGAATCTTTACCCAAAACTTGAAAACTTCAACCACACAAAACTTGTAAGCTCCATTAGTAAAAGAAAACAAACCACCACTTTAAGGTACTGTAATGAACTCTTTATTTATTCATATTGGTGTAATATCTACTGTATTCAAACTTCTCTATGGTTCATACCCTCCGATACTACTCATAGATTCATCAAAATAGGCAAACAACACAATGAAAACAGAATCTATCAAAAACAGAACAGTCTATAGTAATCTGTATCAAACGTATACTTCTGGAACTCAAACAATTCTGAAATAAATTGGTGGACCTGAGGAATTTTTCTATTAATCATCTGCAAAAAGAATCAACCTAAAAGCACTCTCCAGTAAAAAAATGGCAGCTAATCTCGTGAGCGCTAAAGTTTCTGTTTTTTACAGCAAGATCATATAAACTTCACCCAAGTCTTCCCAAAGGTTCTACTTGGCAATTTATTGAAACAAAAGCTATAAAACATGATTACTGCAGTAGCATAATCATGTGGACACCCAAAAACAGTAAGGGTAAATATTGGGTTGTCTCCCAACAAGCGCTTTTCTTTAATGCCTTTCTAGTTAGGCATGATGAAATGATGCTCACATAAAAGATAAGAATTGATAAAGAGAGCATCATGAAGAATATGACTAGCACATTTAAGTCTAACCCACTTCCCATGCATAGGGATTTTGTGATCAAACAACTTATGGGAACAATAATCAACTAGCATAGGAAGGCAAAACAAGCATAACTTCAAAACTTTAAGCACATAGAGAGCAAACTTGATATTATTGCCATTCCTAAAAGCATATGTTCCTCCCTCATAATAATTTTCAGTAGCATCATGAATGAATTTAACAATATAACCAGCACCTAAAGCATTCTTTTCATGATCTACGAGCATAGAATTTTTATTACTCTCCACATAAGCAAAATTCTTCTCATCAATAGTAGTGGGAGCAAACTCAACAAAATAATTATCATGTGAGGCATAATCCAATTGAAAACTAAAATCATGATGACAAGTTTCATGGTTATCATTATTATTAATAGCATACAAGTCATCACAATAATCATCATAAGTAGCAACTTTGTTCTCATAATCAATTGGAACCTCTTCCGAAATAGTGGAATCATCACTAAATAAAGTTGACCCTCTTCCAAATCCACTTTCATATTCATCACAATAAGATTCAATATCGTCCAAAATAGTGGGATCAATACTACCTAAATTTGACACTCTTCCAAACCCACTTTCATCAATATAATCATCGTAAATAGGAGGCATGCTTTCATCATAATAAATATTCTCATCAAAACTTGGGGGACAAAAAATATCATATTCATCAAACATAGCATCCCCAAGCTTGTGGCTTTGCATATTATTAGCCTCATGGATATTCAAGGAATTCATACTAACAACATTGCAGTCATGCTCATCATTCAAAGATTTAGTGCAAAACATTTTATAGACGTCTTCTTCTAGCACTTGAGCACAATTTTCCTTACCATCATTCTGACGAAAGATATTAAAAAGATGAAGCGTACGAGACAAACTCAATTCCATTTTTTTGTAGTTTTCTTTTATAGACTAAACTAGTGATAAAACAAGAAACAAAAAGATTCGATTGCAAGATCTAAAGATATACCTTCAAGCACTCACCTCCCCGGCAACGGCGCCAGAAAAGAGCTTAGTTGACGGGGTGTGGGTGCCGCTTGCCTAGCCTCCCAGGCAACGGCGCCAGAAAAGAGCATGATGTCTACTACACAACCTTCTTCTTGTAGACGTTGTTGGGCTTGCAAGTGCACAGGTTTGTAGGACAGTAGCAAATTTCCCTCAAGTGGATGCACTACAGGAATCAGCTGCCGTCTGCCATGGCGGACGGCAAAGGCAGGAACGTCGGACGGCAAAGGGAACGGCGGACGGCAAAGGCCTTTTCCGCCCGCCGCGGACGGCAACAGGCTCCGGCAAAGTAAGGATCGGCAAAGAGCTACTTTGTCGTCTGCTTCCGGAGGCTGACGGCAAAGAATCCTTTGCCATAAGCAGCGGACGACAAAGAAAGCTGACGGCAATAAATACGATGTTAGTCCGTTAGATGGCTAACGGCAGCCTTTGCCGTCAGCTGCTGACGGCAAAAATTATTTGGCCTTTGCCGTCCGCCTGGTGACGTCAGCTGGACGTCACTGCCCACCTATTCTTTGTTGTCCGCCACTCTAGGCAAATGTGGTGGTCCTTTGCCGTCTGCCACTGTAGGCAAACTGGCCAAATGGGTCAGCTCCCAGGGAGCACAGGTGGCCGCCACGTGTCTTCTTTGCCATCCGCGGCGGACGGCAAAGGGTCCTTTGCCATCAGCGGCGGACGGCAAAGATAATGCATTGCCTCTTTTTTTTGTTTTTTTAATCCAACAATTTTCACAGCAAATATATATGATATATATATATATATATATATATATATATATATATATATATATATATATATATATATATATATATATATATATATATATATATATTTCACAGGGCTATTTAACAGCAAACATATGACATATCCAGCACATAAGTTTCATCGTACATACATATATAGTTCCATCCATTCATACATAGCAAGTTGCACATACACATAAGTTGCAACCATTAGGAAGTTGCACATACATATTACAATGCAAGGTTTCATCAAGATAGCAAGTTCCATCGTAGCAAGCTAGAAGAATACTAGAAGAGAATGAAATAAAAAACAAGCACTCCATCATAGCAAGCTAGCTTCCGAGAAGTGAATAAATCTGCAAAATGGCAAATAAGAAAGTTAGGAAAAGGTGACTAGAAGAAGAAGCACTCCATCGTTTGTGAGGTAACTTAGGTGAAATGGATCGTTTATGAGCCAACTTAGGTAAAATGCATCATTTTAGAGGTAACGTAGGTAAGATGGGTCATTTTGGAGCTAACGTAGGTAAAATGGGTCATTTTGGAGCTAACGTAGGTAAAATGGGTCATTTTAGAGCTAACGTAGGTAAAATGGATCATTTTGGAGATAATCTAGGTAAAATGGGTCATTTTAAAGCTAACTTGGGTAAAATGGATCATTTATGAGCCAATTAAGGTAAAATGGGTCATTTTAGAGCTAACTTAGGTAAAATGGATCGTTTATGAGCTAACTAAGCTAATTATGCTGTTTTTTACATAGGTAAGATAAGTACATGTCATTATTGAGCAAACCTAGTTAACTAAGCATATTACAACTAACTTAGGTCATTTTGGAGGAAACAAAGCTAAGTATAGATCATTTTAGAGCTAACTTAGGTAAAATGGCTGGTTTTGGAGGTCAGTAAGCTTATTAAGTCATTTGGAGGAAAAGAAGCTAACTCTAGGTCATTAAGGTAAGCATATTGGAGGAAATAAAGCTAAGTCTAGGTCTTTATGCATTTGTTAAGCAAAAAACAAGAGAAACTTACCGTGATCATGGAGGTGTAGGAGCAGGCTGGCTCGTGCCAGTAGCTGGAGAAGGATCATGTGATGCTTGTCTGGAGTTACGCTGCACCAAAGATCATTTCCAATGTTTCGTTAGCATGATGACACTCAAATGTTAAGACTAGCAAGTAACGTCCATTCAATTTAAACTCACCGTGGTCTCAGGAGCAATCTCTGGATCAATGGCTATGGAGCCACGGGACCTCCCGCCACCAGATATCATCACCTGCTCTGGATCAATGGGACCCTGGCTAGGGTTAAAGTCCTCCCCTTTCCTCGCCTTCCCCTTGACTTTCTTGTAAGAGGCAGTGTGGGCCATGGCATACAGGTCGTACCCCTCTGGCACCTTATCCGTCTTATTGTAGCATGCCTGAAAGAGAGAAACAAAGTAAATTAGTAATTAAAGGGCTCAAGCTAGCATGATGAATGAATTTGCATGAATCATGAAGCAAACCACATACCCAGTTCCGCCCGAACTGATATAAGCTGGAGCTGCCTTGATGGTGTGGCACACCTTCAATTTGGGCACGTTTGTCCTTGGCCTCGGTCGGCTCCCCTTCCATCTTTCAACACCACATACAAAGTTCCGCCCGAACTGATATAAGCTGGAGCTGCCTTGATGGTGTGGCACACCTTCAATTTGGGCACGTTTGTCCTTGGTCTCGGTCGGCTCCCCTTCCATCTTTCAACACCTGCCATGAAAAAGAGTAAACGAAATTAGTACAACATAAAAGAAATACCGACATGAATAATAATATGTATATCACTTAAGTGTATCATCATCAAGTACAACATAAAAAAAATTGAATACCTGACACTACTAATAATCTCGATCAGTATCATCAATAAATGCGTAATCATCATCATCACTATAATCAATGACGGGCTCATAGGGTTCCGTGGCATCAACATGTGGGAAGGCCACCTTGACGTAATCGGTCAAGCATTGACAAGTCATCCACAGCAGTAACCTCTTCTTGTTCCTCCTCTGGGGTGATGTCGGATTCACTATCGCTGTCTACTTCAATGTCTTGGGGTGAAGTATAGCGGTTCTTGAAACGCTTTTTGGAAAGACGTGTCTCTTGGAAAAATTCTCCTTCATATGTGTCTGGGTTAATGTGAGGTTCATAATCCTCTTCCTTTGGGGGAGATAGTCTAGCACGTGGCGGCACTTCATAAACGACATCCCAACCTTTCAGATTTGGATTAGTTTGGCAGGCCCACGGTAGATAGAATACTTGGGTCACCTGTTGAGCCGTAATATAGACATCAGGAACATCTAAATGGGTGCTTTGGTTGATTTCAACTAGCCCTATATGTTCATGAGTCCTTCTAGTCTCCTTTAGCTGAAACCAATAACATTTGAAGACTACGACATTCGGTGGGTTTTCACCATAGAATAGAAGTTCATAAATTGCTTCAACTCTCCCATAATACTCGGTACCTCCTTCGCCGATAGCAGATACACAACAATTTGTAGACTTTCGTTCGGCCATAGATAGCTCTTTGCCATAGGTACGAAAGCGATACCCGTTGATGTCGTATTTGTCAAATGAACGGACCTTATAGTCAAAACCATTAGCGACTTGTCTCAATTCGGCGTCCATAGACTCTGAATTAGCATACCAGTTTAATACGAAAGGATTGTTGCATTACGCACAAATTAGCGAATGAAATGAAATTGTCTAATAGAAATTACCGTTTGTTTGAACCAGGAGATGAAACCGGGATGGCCGCCTCCTTGCTTTGCGAGAAGCTCATACTCTTCGATGGAATCCTTTTGGATCTCCGCTCCATACGAGAATATGGTGACGTATCGACTGTATGAAATATCCAGGAATAAGAGCAGTTCAAAGGAAATAGAAGTTGCGAAACAATGTACCGAGAACTTGCTCGATGTACGGCCGCACTTCTATCAGGTTGTTGAAGATATACAACAAAATGGTTCGCGTTCTTCGTTATCCAAAGATACTGGATTTGAAACACTAGCTGGTGCGAGATTCCCTTTGAATAGGCTGAGGTTGGATCCACCCTTCTTAGGGTCGTCAGCATTGTACCGAGGCTTTGGATTATGCAAATGACGATTTTTGGCTTCGTAGTGTGCTGTCCTGAAGTTTGCCGCCTCCTTAGTGATGAATGCCTCAGCCATCGATGCTTCAATTCGATGTTTATTTTTACATTTTTCTCGAAGCGTCTTCTCCATCCTCTCAGTTGGGTAGCACCAACGATTTTGCACGGGCCCCCCCACTCTTGCCTCGGTCGGGAGATGCAAAATCAAGTGCTGCATTGGATTAAAGAAGCCCGGTGGAAAGATCTTCTCTAACTTGCAGATCAACTCCGGCGCCAACTCTTCCATTTCTTCTAGCACGCCAGGCGATAGTTCTTTCGCACAAAGAACACGGAAGAAATAGCTGAGTTCTGCCAGTACTAGCCATTCATCCTCAGGGATGAAGCCACACAACATCACCGGCATTACCCGCTCAATCCATATGTGCCAATCATGACTCTTGAGACCAAATATCTTCAATTTATCAAGACTTGCTCCCCTCTTTAGATTCGCTGCATACCCATCAGGGGACATCAACTGCATTTTCACCCACAAGATAATTTCCCTCATAGCTGGCCTTCCAAGATTGAATCATGCCTTCGGCTTCGTCCAGTTCTGCTTTCTTTTCGGTTCTCTCATGTTTTGTAACGGCCTATCACATAGCGCCTCCAGATCGACTCTAGCCTTAGTATTATCCTTTGACTTCCCATCTATGCCGAACAATGTACCAAAAAGTGCCTCGGCAATATTCTTCTCAGTGTGCATCACGTCGATGTTGTGTGGGCAAAGGAGGTCTTTGAAGTAAGGCAGATCCCATAAGCATGTCTTGTGAGTCCAGCGTGCTTAGAATTATACCTCGTGAAGTACCCGGATGCTGGAGCTGGCTCGAGAGTGTTTAACTGATCCAGGTGCATTGGCTCTGTCAACGCAGGTGGTGCGAGTTTTGACAACTCTACCTCGATGAAGTTCTTCTTGTCTTTCCTGAACTTATGGCGAGGATCCAGAACTGTCTATGCATGTCGAAGCAAGAAAACTTGCGACCGGCCTGAAGCCAACGAAACTCAAGAGCTCCCTTGCATGTGGGACACGGAACCTTCCATGCACACACCAGCCAACGAATAAGCGCATCGCCGCAAGTCATCGCCGAGTACATGTACCGGACAAGCATTATGAAGTTCCGTTTGCTACAAAGGCCGTATGTCTTGAACCCATTATCCGTGCTTCTTGCAATTCGTCCTTAAGCGGCTGCATGTACACATTCATATTTTTCCCGGATAGTTGGGCCTGGAATTATCAACGTCGGAAAATGTTCTTTCTTTGCATAATCTGTGCGGGGAGATTGAGTGGAAAGACAAATACGGGCCAACAAGCGTATTGGGCTGCCGTCATACCAAACACACTAAACCCATCCGTGCTGACGCCGACTCAAGGATGCCTCGGATCTGCCGCTTTGTCAGCATGTAATTCATCAAACTTTTTCCACGCAACACCATCCGATGTGTGTACCATCATCAGATTCCCATCAGCATCTAGTTCGGTTCTTTTGCCTGTTTTGTGCCATGTCATCTGTCTGGCCGTCTCTTCGACCATGAAAAGACGTTGAAGTCTTGGTACGATTGGCATATACCGAAGAACACTAACGGGGATTTTTGTCTGTGTCTTCTCACCCATACCGTTGTCTACCACAACATACCTGGAAGACATGCAAATGGGACAATAGTTCAAGTCCGCATAGTCAAGCCTAAATAATACACATCCTTTCTCACAGGCATGTATCTTCTCATAGGGCATCTTCAGTGCATGGAGGATTTTGTCCGACTGGTACAGGTTTGCAGGCATTACATGGCCTTTGGGTAGAAAGCGTCCAAATACTGTCATCATTGCGTCGTAGCATTCTCTGCCCAAGTTGAACTAAGCCTTCAGATCCATTACTTGTGAGATGGCATCCAACTGACAAAGCTCAGTGTGCTCGTGGAGCGGACGTTTTGAAGACTCCAACATTTCATTGAAGGCCTTTGTAGATTCCTCCATCTCCTCGTCCGAACCCCGAGCATCATCATAGTCTTGCACCACGTTTTCCATCCCGGTACCATGCTCGTCGGTGCGACGACGATCCACCTCAGCTCGGTCACGTTGGGCAGACTCGCCATGATATGTCCACACCGTATAATCGGGCGTAAAACCACTCTTCTGCAGGTGTTTGCCCATTTCAGCCTCTGTCCTCTTTTCCCAATTGCCGCACCGGAAACAGGGGCACCAGGTTTTCCTCTGGCCATTTGCAAATGCGGCTTGCACAAACCCCTTGGTTTTTGTGAACCATTCAGCGCTCCATTTGTTCTGACCAGTGTGACTGGTATACATCCACGCACGATCACTCATCTTGACTTTCAGAGCTACTGGACACACAACAAATATATATATATAATTCACCATGTATATATTCATCAGTTCATCTACTTTGTCAATGTTATTACGTCCATGCAACCTACACTCTAATAGGTAATGATAGGTCCTAACCCCACCCGAGTATGTGTAGATTGGGTTCATTTTCCCATGCTATGCTCCGGATCCGGACTTAAAATTTGGCAGCACCTCCTCGCTGTTCTCTGATACACGTCTCGCAATAAGCAGAGAGGATGTGTACCGAAGAACAACAGGGGAGGCATCGACGAAATTTATGCGCCGGATCCGAGCAAAGCATATGGGAAAACAAGCCAATCTACATACTCAAACTATCCATGGATAGCGTTGGACAATTCAAAATAATCAAGGTTATAAATATACAAATGCATGCATATTTATAACTATAACGCTTTCGAACGGGAGACACATATTGGTTACGCATACTGATGATTCAAGACACATATATAGCTAGCTATCAAGTTTCATCGGCACGAACACCGGAATAGAGAAAATAATTAATGGGGGAGGAGGACATGTCATTTGTGCTCATCCACGAACGAAGGGGCAGAGCTCGTCAAACGCACGGCGAGGTCGTCGAACACCAAACCTCGCAGCGATGAAACAACTGCACATTTAAATCTACCCGATCAACACAATTATATATGATGTTTTTCATAACAAAATCAAAAAATATATGACCTAACTCATAATTCACAAATATATAACAAAATCTTTTTTCTACTTCTTTTACTTTTTTTCTTTTCTTCTTCTTCTACTTCTTTTCTTCTTCTTCTTTTTCATCTTTTTTCTACTTCTTTTATTTTCTTCTTTTCTTCTTCTTCTACTTCTACTTCTTTTCTTCTTCTTCTTCTTTTCTTCTACATATTCTTTTTCTAACACTAACACTAAATCTTCTTCTTTTCTAACACTAAATCTAACACTAACACTAACACTAACAATTAAACAGCAATTAAATAGCAAAAAAGAAAAACAGAAGAAAAAATACTCACCGAAGCCAGGCACTGGCGTGGTGGTGGGTGGTGGGCGGGTGGGTGGTGGCGGGCTCGGGCAGTGGGATTGCCGGCGGGGCGGGCAGGCGGCATGGCGGCGGGATGGTGGGCGTCGGCGTGTGGGGAGGCGGTGGTGGGGCGGCATCGGGCGGCGGGGCGGTGGCGGCGGTGGCGGGCGATGGCGGGCGGCGAGGGCGCGGGTGGGATGGTGGGCGTCGGTGGTGGGGGAGGGGCGGTGGCGGGCGGCGAGGCGGCGAGGTGGGGGGTGGCGGGCGGCGGTGGGTGGGTGGATCAAGGCGTCGGGAGGAGAGAGTAACGGCGGGGGGCTCGCCGTTAGTTAGGTTAGCCTTTGCCGTCCGCCCTGCCTTTGTCGTCCGCTTTCTGTTTATCTTTGCCGTCTGCTGCGGACGGCAAAGAGGGGGGACGTTAATTTTTTTAATTAGTGGGTGCCACCTCCCTCTTTGTCGTCAGCCAGCGGACGACAAAGAAATGGCTGATGGCAAGACCTTCTTTGCTGTCTGCCAGTTTTTTGTCGTCCGCTTCTTGGTAGCTAATGGCAAAGACCTTCTTTGCCGTCCGCTAGTTGACGGCAAAGAACTGGCTGACGGCAAATTCCCTAATTCCAGTAGTGATGACCTAAGGTTTATCAATCCGTGGGAGGCGTAGGATGAAGATGGTCTCTCTCAAACAACCCTGCAACCAAATAACAAAGAGTCTCTTGTGTCCCCAACAAACCCAATACAATGGTAAATTGTATAGGTGCACTAGTTCGGCGAAGAGATGGTGACACAAGTGCAATATGGATGGTAGATAAAGGTTTTTGTAATCTGAAATTATAAAAACAGCAAGGAAACTAATGGTAAGAGTGAGCGTAAACGGTATTGCAATGGTACAAGGCCTAAGGTTCATACTTTCATTAGTGCAAGTTCTCTCAACAATAAGAACATAGTTCGATCATGTAACTATCCCTCAACATGCAACAAAGAGTCACTCCAAAGACACTAATAGCGGAGAACAAACGAAGAGATTATGGTAGGGTACAAAACCACCTCAAAGTTATCTATTTTGATCTATCTATTCAAGAGTTCGTAGTAAAATAACATGAAGCTATTTTTCCGTTCAATCTATCATAGAGTTCATACTAGAATAACACCTTAAGACACAAATCAACCAAAATCCTAATGTCACCTAGATACTCCATTGTCACCTCAAGTATCCGTGGGCATGATTATACGATATGCATCACACAATCTTAGATTCATCTATTCAACCAACACAAAGTACTTCAAAGAGTGCCCCAAAGTTTCTACCGGAGAGTCAAGACGAAAACGTGTGCCAACCCCTATGCATAGATTCCCAAGGTCACGGAACCCGCAAGTTGATCACCAAAACATACATCAAGTGGATCACGTGAATATCCCATTGTAACCGCAGATAAGCACGGCAAGACATACATCAAGTGTTCTCAAATCCTTAAAGACTCAATCAGATAAGATAACTTCAAAGGGAAAACTCAATCCATTACAAGAGAGTAGAGGGGGAGAAACATCATAAGATCCAACTATAATAGAAAAGCTCGCAATACATCAAGATCGTGCCATGGAGAGAACACGAGAGAGAGAGAGAGAGAGAGAGAGAGAGGGAGGGAGAGATCAAACACATACCTACTAGTACATACCCTCACCCTCGAGGGTGAACTACTCCCTCCTCGTCATGGAGATTGCCGGGATGATGAAGATGGCCACTGGTGAGGGATCCCCCCCTCCGGCTGAGTGCCGGAACAGGGTCCCGATTGACTTTTGGTGGCTACAGAGGCTTGCGACGGCGGAACTCCCGATCTATCTTCTCCTTCGATGTTTTTAGGGTATATGGGATTATATAGGTGAAAGAAGTCGCTCAGGGGGTGCTCGAGGGGACCACGAGACAGGGGGCGCGCCCTATAGGGGAGCACCCTCCTATCTCCTGGCCTCCTCGAAGCTTCCCTGGCTTGTACTCCAAGTCTCCCGGATCATGTTCGTTCCAAAAATCACGCTCCCGAAGGTTTCATTCCGTTTGAACTCCGTTTGATATTTCTTTTCTTCGAAACACTGAAATAGGCAAGAAAACAACAATATGGGCTGGGCCTCCGGTTAGTAGGTTAGTCCCAAAAGTAATATAAAAGTGTATAATGAAGCCCATAATCATCCAGAACAGATAATATAATAGCATGAATGCTTCATAAATTATAGATACGTTGGAGACGTATCACCTCCCCCTCCCCTAGTCTAATTCATCCCATGGGGTGGGCACCCCTTGTGGGCTGTGCCCTCTCTCTCCCGTGGCTCATGAGGCCCATGACTTCCCCCGAGGGGTTCCGTTAACCCCTCGGTACTCCAGAAAAATACCCGAACCACTTGAAACCATTCTGGTGTCTGAATACCATCTTCCAATATATCAGTCTTTACCTCTCGACCATTTCGAGACTCCTCGTCATGTCCGTGATCTCATCCAGGACTCCGAACAATCTTCGGTCACCAAAACACATAACTCATAATACAAATCGTCATCGAACATTAAGCGTCACTAGTAGAAAAACGACTTTTAGTACCGGTTCGTAAGGACCTTTAGTACCGGTTCTGGAACCGGTATTAAAGAGTGGGGACTAAAGGTCCCCCCCTTTAGTCCCGGTTCAACACGAACCGGGACCAAAGGCCCACCACGTGGCACGAGGCGTGTCGTGGTGCAGGGGACCTTTAGTCCCGGTTGGTAAGATTTTTATTTTTATTTTTGAAATAAAGCAAAACAGCCCGCCCTCTTGGGCGGCACACCTTTGCATATGACTAGAAACCCAATCTCTAGTTGGGCCGGGATGCAGGCCCGTGCACGGCCCAAAGAGGGCCCCACGGGAAGAAGACTTGCAATAGGCCCACAAAGGCCTGCTTAGAGAGGAGCTCGACACTGTAGCCGTGGCGGGGCTTATAAACCGGTGCGAGCTCCTCTCAACTAGCGAGGTGGGACTAAACATTGTGCACTACGGGTGGCAGCGCACCACCTTTAATACCGGTTGGTGGCTCCAACCGTTACTAAAGGGGGTCTTTAGTACCGGTTGGAGCCACCAACCCGCATTAAAACCCACGATTTTAGTACCGGTTGGTGGCTCCAACCGTACTAAAGACCCCTTTAATACCGGTTGGAGCCACCAACCCGTACTAAAGGCCACCACCTCTTTAATACCGGTTCGTGGCACGAACCGGTACTAAAGGTTCGCCACGAACCGGTAGTAATGAGCGCCGCCCGCCTGGCCGTTGGAACCGGCACTAATGGTCACATTAGTGCCGGTTCAATTGCAAACCGGGACTAATGAGTTTCACATTAGACCCTTTTTCTACTAGTGCGTGCGGACTCTATGGGTTTGGGAACTATGTAGACATGACCGACACACATCTCCGGTCAATAACCAATAGCGGAACCTGGATACTCATATTGGTTCCTACATATTCTACGAAGATATTTATCAGTCATACCGTAATGACAACATACGTCATTCCCTTTGTCATCGGTATGTTACTTGCTCGAGATTCGATCGTTGGTATCGTCATACCTAGTTCAATCTCGTTACCGGCAAGTCTCTTTACTCGTTCCGTAATGCATCATCCCGCAACTAACTCATTAGTCACATTGCTTGCAAGGCTTATAGTGATGTGCATTACCGAGAGGACCCAGAGATACCTCTCCGATACTCGGGGTGACAAATCCTAATCTTGATCTATGCCAACCCAACAAACACCTTCGGAGACACCTATAGAGCATCTTTATAATCACCCAGTTATGTTGTGACGTTTGATAGCACACAAGGTGTTCCTCCGGTATTCGGGAGTTGCATAATCTCATAGTCAAAGGAATATGTATAAGTCAGGAAGAAAGCAATAGCAATAAAACTTAACGATCATTATGCTAAGCTAACGGATTGGTCTTGTCCATCACATCATTCTCTAATGATGTGATCCCGTTCATCAAATGACAACACATGTCTATGGTTAGGAAACTTAACCATCTTTGATTAACGAGCTAGTCAAGTAGAGGCATGCTAGGGACACTCTGTTTTGTCTATGTATTCACACATGTACTAAGTTCCCGGTTAATACAATTCTAGCATGAATAATAAACATTTATCATGATATAAGGAAATATAAATAACAACTTTATTATTGCCTCTAGGGCATATTTCCTTCAGAAATATCGGGTGCCGTGATTTGCCGGAACAAGAATTAAACGACGTTCCGGCAAAACACAGGCCATTTTTTTATGTCAATGCTCGATCTATGTAATGAGTTGACTTTCAATCCGTTGGGGCTCCTTGTGTTCTTTCAATTTTTTTCTTGAAGGAAGAATTTTCTTCCGACTATAATCGTGGGGTCGCTTCTCCTTCTTCTCATTGTGCTAGACCTTTGTAATGCACTAGAGGAAGGAGGAGTAGCGACCATCACCGACGGTTGATATATGAGAGAGGAAGAAAACGGTAGATGCATCATCATCAAGTTGGACGAGATCTTTGAAGTTTTTACGACACGTAATGAATTGTGCTTCTTTGCTTCAACATGGAATTTCTATTTTTTTAACAATTCGACTAGTGCATCACCTGCCATGCAAGACCGTATGTCTTGGAGAAGGTCGGTTTCAAAGATAGTGAGAATATGGAGATGAAGATAGCTCACCTTAGGACGAAACATGGTTTCACTTTTGGGGTTAAGCTCTACAATGCACTAAATCACTCACATTTTTGTTGCTCAAATTGGAGAGGACTATGCAAGGCCTATGGATTTCAGGAGGATATGATCGAAAACCTTCGATATTCGTCCTGAGATGATATTGAAGATAATATCGACATTTGGGTGGATGTGGATATGCTTCCAGTTCTACATCTATGTGAGTTTGTCAACCAAATTTATTAAATAATTTATATTGTTTATTTAAAAATAGTTGACAGCTTATTTCAATTCTCCAAAAAATATATGGAAGGTAGTAGACAATACCTACTACAGTTATGGCGCAGAACTAACTTGGGAGAAGAAAACAAAATCTTCTCTCATTTATTAATGATGGTGAGACTTTTCAGAAACAATTATGAAATTAACCAAAATTATGGTCAATACGTGCCACTAGTCCACATGTTGAACTACGGTAGCTCCATGGAGATAGCATGGTATTTTTTTACTATTGTGTCACTAGTCCATCTTTTGCATACATTCTTCTTAAGCTAAACTACATTGCTAACTATGTTATTATTATGTTATTCAATAGAAACTCCGGAAGAATTGTGTACCTCATATGATGTATATGGAAGGTGACATGGATATTATTAGCTTTGTCGGTGGCTTTTCACAGTGCATACTCGATTTCTCGAAGAGAAGAAGGCCTCAGAGTAAAAGGATGGAGAAAAGTAATGAATGCGCGCAGGGAACTACTTGCACGCAACATGGTGCACAACCCAAAAAATGGAGACAGATGGATCTCTATCTCCATAATGGAGACGGAGGGCTTTCTGTTTTATGCTATTTTACCTTAGAGAGAGGAGTAGGTCCTAGCTAGTACTTGTCATGTGCTAGAATGATATATAGTTATTATATGACTATGGATGATGAGTTGTTATATGACTAAGATGATGAGGAGGCCATACTACTTGTCATGTGCTAGAATGATGATGAGTTATTATATACTCCCTCCGTCTCAAAATAAATGTCTCAAGCTTAGTACAACTTTGTACCAAAGTTAGTACAAAGTTGAGACACTTACTTTGGATTATGATGAGGAGTTACTATTATATGACTACGGATGATGAGTTCTTATATCATTGGGGTGGAAGAAACATATATTAGATTAAAGTGGATGGATCCAAGTGAGCAAGTTGAATTATTGGACGATATGATGTTGAGACGTGCCGTCCCAACATCATATCTTGCTACTGTATAAAAAATGTATAACGGTGTATAAATACATTATAAATATAAAAAATAAAATACACAGTAATACTAGTGGCGTGGGGCAAAAACAGGCGCTACTGCTATTTAACAGTCGCGCTGACCCAACACGCGCTACTGCTAGCTCCAGTTGCAGCATCATGGGTCAGAAAACACGCTACGGTATGTGAAAGGAGCCAAGCGACGAAATGCAGAAGGGATAAGCACACACCGTAGTTGTTCGGATTTAAAGAAGGGGAAGTGCAAGGAAAACATGAAGCCACCGGATGTGCGGCTGCGTTGGTGCTAGCGTTTCTCGAAGGTGAGGAGCCAAGGAAGGTGGAACCAACACACTGAAAGGGAATATAGTGGGTGGTTGAACCCATCAGCTGCAAATCTGGCCACACTTGATTAATCAAATGGATGAGAGAACTGGTTGATGCACTAACGATTTTAAGAAAAAATGCTGACATGGTGTAGTGACGTGGAAGCTTACATGTCAAGATAATTGGTGGTAGTGGGGTTGATGATGTGGATAGCTAGGCTGCATATAAAGAGAAATAGGATAGTGAGAATGAACTATTTAGGTACTATAGATAATCCAATGTAGCATCTAGGCTTGCGTATGTGCTCTTTTATTTCCTTGATGTCTAGAAGTTTGAGCATGACGGGAAGTTGGGTGTTCTCAGGATCATAACCCTCATACAATGGAGTTATGGCATTTATTTTCAGTTGCACCAGCTTGAGGGTCTCTTTAATAGCAATTCTATCGTTACTCGTCTCCTTTCGAAGCATATTTCAATAAAAAGCATATAAAAGTGATACATAATAGCATTTAAAAAAATCATAGATACATTGGTGACGTATCATATGCCCAAGCACAAATTCTTTTGCTGACTAATGCTTGATGACAGAACCAATGCATGTGATTAACTCATGAGGATTTTTTTTGAACTTGAGAACACGCAACATTCCCTTTGCCATGATTACAACGCGAAAGATATAATACATCTATTCTTCAGTTGCCCATTCAATCAAGGAATCTGGTGGATTATATTTTATGATCATTGATGCCAGGAACAGATACCAATAGGGACGTTTTCATGGAAATCCTTATTGTTGGATGCTGGTCCATATGGAACCAAAGGAATGTCAAGATATTTGAGAATAAACAATGCTCCATTGGTGCCAGAATAGATACCAATGGGGACGTTTTCATGGAAATCCTTATTATTGGGTGTTGGTCCATATGAAACCAAAGGAATGTCAAGATATCTGAGACTAATTGAATAAACAATGCTCCATTGCTGCTTGCAAGCAAGATTTTAGAAACACCTTTCACCTCCCCATGATTAGGGCTAAGCCTAGTATCAAGGAAGGTATGTTATCATGGATTGATTGTGTGTAAATAGGCTTTTGTTTACTTCTTTTACACTGACTAGCATGTAAACTTCCATTGACTTCATGTACAACTCCCCATTATATTTTGTATAAATGAAAAGGATAACAATTTTCCCTATGTCACACTAGTAGAAAAAGGGCCTATTGTCCCGGTTGGTAAGGGCCTTTAGTCCCGGTTGGTGAACCGGGACTAAAGGGTCGGTACTAATGCCTCCCCCCTTTAGTCCCGGTTCAATCCAGAACCGGGACTAAAGGCCGCGGCCACGTGGAGCTCCACCTTTAGTCCCGGTTGGTAACACCAACCGGGGCTAAAGGAAATTTTATGATTATTATTTTTTGAATTTTTTTTGAATAATTTTTTATTTTCAAATTTCTGAATTATTTTAACCTCTAATCTCTAATCATCACCCCTCACCACTGCTCAATTTATCCTCTAATCTCTAATCACCCTCATCATTCCAAATCATCTAACTTCCCGAACGGTCACCCATCCTCCCACTCCCCCAGCCTGAGCATGCTTAACTTCCGGGTTCTATTCTCCCTCGTTTCCAAGTCTGCACTTGTTGTTTTCCTGACAATAGTAAGATGTCAATCCTATTAACCCTTAGGAATTTTGCTTGAGCATGAAGTGACACATTTCACTGTTTGAGTTTCAAACTATTGTTTTAAAAAACAATAATTATATAGAAAACAATAGTTATTTTGAATAATTAGTTTGACCATTGTTTAACCATAGTTTGACCATAGTTTGACCAAATTTGACCAAAATTCAAAATAGCTAAACAAATTATTTAGTAACACTAATATTCTAGAATAATTAGTTTGACCATAGTTTGACCAAAGTTTGACCACAGTTTGACCAAATTTGACCAAAATTCAAAATAACTGAATAAATTATTTAGTAACACTAATATTCTAAAATAATTAGTTTGACCATTGTTTGACCACAGTTTGAAATTTTTTCGATTTTTTCCACTCTAGATCTTAAAAGCCCCGTAACTTTTTTTCTGTTAGGTTTTTGAGGATTTTGAAAATGTTTAACTGGGTTCCCCCAGTTTAATTTGGATGTAACTTTTCGAGTAGATGATTTTTCATATAAAAAGCTTTTTCATCCGAGTTAGTATGCAAAAGTTATGCCCATATTTACAAATTCCAGAGAGATTTTGCAAATAAAGTCGAAATTCACATTTGCAAATTTTCCCAACAACTAGACTGTTGGAAATATGCCCTAGAGGCAATAATAAAAGGATTATTATTATATTTCCTTGTTCGTGATAATTGTCTTTTATTCATGCTATAATTGTATTATCCGGAAATCGTAATACACGTGTGAATACATAGACCACAATATGTCCCTAGTGAGCCTTTAGTTGATTAGCTCGTTGATCAATAGATAGTCATGGTTTCCTGACTATGGACATTGGATGTCATTGATAACGGGATCACATCATTAGGAGAATGATGTGATGGACAAGACCCAATCCTAAGCATAGCACAAGATCGTGTAGTTCGTTTTGCTAGAGCTTTTTCAATGTCAAGTATCTCTTCCTTAGACCATGAGATCGTGTAGCTCCCGGATACCGTAGGAGTGCTTTGGGTGTACCAAGCGTCCTGGCGAATCGGGTGACTATAAAGGTGCACTATAGGTATCTCCGAAAGTATTTGTTGGGTTGACATGGATCGAGACTGGGATTTGTCACTCCGTATTTCGGAGAGGTATCACTGGGCCCACTCGGTAATGCATCATCATAATGAGCTCAAAGTGACCAAGTGTTTGGTCACGGGATCATGCATTACGGTATGAGTAAAGTGACTTGCCGATAACGAGATTGAACGAGGTATTGGGATACCAACAATCGAATCTCGTGCAAGTAACATACCGTCTGACAAAGGGAATTGTATACGGGTTGTTTGAATCCTCGACATCGTGGTTCATCCGATGAGATCATCGAGGAGCATGTGGGAGCCAACATGGGTATCCAGATCCGCTGTTGGTTATTGACCGAGAGCCGTCTCGGTCATGTCTACGTGTCTCCGAACCCGTAGGGTCTACACTTAAGGTTCGGTGGCGCTAGGGTTGTATGAATATGAGTATGCAGCAAACCGAATGTTGTTGAGTCCGGATGAGATCCGGACGTCACGAGGAGTTCGGAATGGTTTGGAGGTAAAGAATTATATATAGGAAGTGCTATTTCGCCATCGGGAGAATTTGGGGTTACGGTATTGTACTGGGACCACCGGAAGGGTCCCGAGGTCCACCGGTGGGGCCACCTATCCGGAGGGCCCGTGGGCTGAAGTGGGAGGGAACCAGCCCCTGGTGGGTTGGTGCGCCCCCCACTTGGGCCCCCCTGCTCCTAGGGTTGGAAACCATAGGGTGGGAGGCGCCCCACTTGCCTTGGGGGGCAAGTCTCCCCCCTTGGCCGCCGCCCCCCTTGGAGATTGGATCTCCAGGGCCGGCGCCCCCTCCTGGGGGCCTATATAAAGGAGGGGGAGGAGGAAGCCGCACCCCTGCATCTTGGCGCCTCCTCTCCCTGCTACACCTCTCCCTCTCATGAAGCTCGGCGAAGCCTGCTGCGGTGATCGCTGCATCCACCACCACGCCGTCGTGCTGCTGGATCTTCATCAACCTCTCCTTCCCCTTGCTGGATCAAGACGGAGGAGACTTCACGCTGACCGTACGTGTGTTGAACACGGAGGTGCCATCCGTTCGGCGCTAGGATCTCCGGTGATTTGGATCACGACGAGAACGACTCCCTCAACCCCGTTCTCTTGAGCGCTTCCGCACGCGATCTACAAAGGGTATGTAGATGCATCTCTCTCACTCGTTGCTAGATGAACTCATAGATGGATCTTGGTGAGCGAGGAAATTTTTATTTTATGCAACGTTCCCCAAGCGGTGGCATCATGAGCTAAGTCTATCGTAGTTCTCTTTTGCACGAGTAGAACACAATCAGTTGTGGGCATAGATGTTGTCAACTTTCTTGCCGCTACTAGTCTTATTTTGCTTCAGCGGTATTGTGGGATGAAGCGCCCGGACTGACCTTACGTGACGCTTACGTGAGACAGGTTCCACCGACTGACATGCACTAGTTGCATAAGGTGGCTAGCGGGTGTCTGTCTCTCCCACTTTAGTTGGAGCGGATTCGACGAAAAGGGTCCTTATGAAGGGTAAATAGAAGTTGACAAATCACGTTGTGGTTATTTGTAGGTAAGAAAACGTTCTTGCTAGAACCCAATTGCAGCCACGTAAAAGATGCAACAACAGTTAGAGGACGTCTAACTTGTTTTTGCAGCAATTGTCATGTGATGTGATATGGCCAGAAGTTGTGATGAATGATGAATGATATATTGTGATGTATGAGATCATGTTCTTGTAATAGGAATCACGACTTGCATGTCGATGAGTATGACAACCGGCAGGAGCCATAGGAGTTGTCTTAATTATTGTATGACCTGCGTGTCATTGATACAACGCCATGTAAATTACTTTACTTTATTTCTAAACGTGTTAGCCATAGTAGTAGAAGTAATAGTTGGCGAGCAACTTCATGGAGACACGATGATGGAGATCATGATGATGGAGATCATGGTGTCATGCCGGTGACAAGATGATCATGGAGCCCCGAAGATGAAGATCAAAGGAGCTATATGATATTGTCCATATCATGTCACTACTTTATATAATTGCATGTGATGTTTATTATGTTTTATGCATCTTGCTTACTTAGAATGGCGGTAGTAAATAAGATGATCCCTTATAATAATTTCAAGAAAGTGTTCCCCTAACTGTGCACCGTTGCTAAAGTTAAATGCTTCAAGCACCACGTGATGATCGGGTGTGATAGATCCTTATGTTCACATACAACGGGTGTAAGACAGTTTTACACATGCAAAACACTTAGGGTTAACTTGACGAGCCTAGCATGTACAGACATGGCCTCGGAACACAAGAGACCGAAAGGTCAAACATGAGTCGTATGGAAGATACGATCAACATGGAGATGTTCACCGACGATGACTAGTCCGTCTCACGTGATGATCGAACACGGCCTAGTCGACTCGGATCATGTAACACTTAGATGACTAGAGGGATGTCAAATCTGAGTGGGAGTTCATTAAATAATTTGATTAGATGAACTTAATTATCATGAACATTAGTCTAAAATCTTTGCAAAATGTCTTGTAGATCAAATGGCCAACGCTCATGTCACCATGAACTTCAACGTTCCTAGAAAACCAAGCTGAAAGACGATGGCAGCAACTATTCGGACTGGGTCCGGAACACGAGATCATCCTCATAGCAGCCAAGAAACAATATGTCCTAGAAGCACCGCTAGGTGAAGCACCCATCCCAGAGAACCAAGACATTATGAATGTTTGGCAGTCTCGTGCTGATGATTACTCCCTCGTTCAGTGCGGCATGCTTTACAGCTTAGAACCGGGGCTCCAAAAGCGTTTTGAGCAACACGGAGCATATGAGATGTTCGAGGAGCTGAAAATGGTTTTCCAAGCTCATGCCCAGGTCGAGAGGTATGAAGTCTCCGACAAGTTCTATAGTTGTAAGATGGAGGAAAATAGTTCTGTCAGTGAGCACATACTCAAAATGTCTGGGTTGCACAACCGCCTGTCCCAGCTGGACATTAACCTCCCAGACGAGGCGGTCATTGACAGAATCCTTCAGTCGCTCCCACCGAGCTACAAGAGCTTTCTGATGAACTACAATATGTAGGGGATGGTGAAAACTATTCCTGAAGTATTCTCAATGCTGAAGTCAGCAGAGGTTGAAATCAAGAAAGAACATCAAGTGTTGATGGTTAATAAAACCACTAAGTTCAAGAAGGGCAAGGGTAAGAAGAACTTCAAGAAGGACGACAAGGATGTTGCCGCGCCCGGTAAGCAAGTTGCCGGGAAGAAGTCAAAGAATGGACCCAAGCACGAGACAGAGTGCTTTTATTGCAAAGGAAGGGCCCTCGAAGCGGAACTGCCCCAAATACTTAGCGGACAAGAAGGCCAGCAACACTAAAGGTATATTTGATATACATGTAATTGATGTGTACCTTACCAGTACTTGTAGTAACTCCCGGTATTTGATACGGTGCCGTTGCTCATATTTGTAACTCACAGCAGGAGCTGCGGAATAAACGGAGGCTGGCGAAGGGCGAGGTGACGGCGCGTCGGGAATGGTTCCAAGGTCGATGTGATCGCCGTCGGCACACTACCTCTACATTTACCTACGGGATTAGTTTTAAACCTCAAAAAATGTTATTTAGTGCTAAGTTTGAGCATGAACATTGTATCAGGATCTCGTTTAATACGAGATGGCTACTCATTTAAATCGGAGAATAATGGTTGTTCTATTTATATGAGAGATATGTTTTATGGTCATGCTCCGATGGTCAATGGTTTATTCTTAATGAATCTCGAACGTAATATTACACATATTCATAGTGTGAATACCAAAAGATGTAAAGTTGATAACGATAGTCCCACATACTTGTGGCACTGCCGCCTTGGTCACATTGGTGTCAAGCGCATGAAGAAGCTCCATTATGATGGACTTTTAGAGTCTCTCGATTATGAATCATTTGACACATGCGAACCATGCCTTATGGGCAAAATGACCAAGACTCTGTTCACCGGAACAATGGAGCGAGCAACCAACTTATTGGAAATCATACATACCGATGTGTGCGGTCCAATGAGCGTTGAGGCTCGCGGAGGATATCGTTATGTTCTCACTCTCACTGATGACTTGAGTAGATATGGGTATGTCTACTTGATGAAACACAAGTCTGAGACCTTTGAAAAGTTCAAGGAATTTCAGAATGAGGTAGAGAATCAACGTGACCGAAAAATAAAGTTCTTGCGATCAGATCGTGGAGGAGAATATTTAATTCACGAATTTGGTACACACTTAAGGAAATGTGGAATCGTTTCACAACTCACGCCGCCTGGAACACCTCAGCGTAACGGTGTGTCCGAACGTCGTAATCACACTCTATTGGATATGGTGCGATCTATGATGTCTCTTACTAATTTACCGCTATCATTTTGGGGATACGCTCTAGAGACAGCTACATTCACTTTAAATAGGGAACCGTCTAAATCCGTTGAGATGACACCGTATGAATTATGGTTTGGGAAGAAACCTAAGCTGTCGTTTCTAAAAGTTTGGGGATGCGATGCTTATGTCAAGAAACTTCAACCTGAAAAGCTCGAACCCAAGTCGGAAAAATGCGTCTTCATAGGATACCCTAAGGAAACCATTGGGTATACCTTCTACCTTAGATCCGAGGGCAAGATCTTTGTTTCCAAGAACGGATCCTTTCTTGAAAAAGAGTTTCTCTCGAAAGGAGTAAGTGGGAGGAAAGTAGAACTCGATGAAGTACTACCTCTTGAACCGGAAAGTAGTGCAGCTCAGGAAAATATTCCTGTGGTGCCTACACATACTGGAGAGGAAATTAAAGATGATGATCAAGGTACTTCGGATCAAGTTGCTACTGAACTTCGTAGGTCCACAAGGACACGTTCCACACCAGAGTGGTATGGCAACCCTGTCCTGTAAATCATGTTGTTAGACAACGGTGAACCTTCGAACTATGAAGAAGCAATGGCGGGCCCAGATTCCAACAAATGGCTTGAAGCCATGCAATCCGAGATAGGATCCATGTAAGAAAACAAAGTATGGACTTTGACAGACTTGCCCGATGATCGGCGAGCGATAGAAAACAAATGGATCTTTAAGAAGAAGACGGACGCGGATGGTAATGTTACCATCTATAAAGCTCGACTTGTCGCTAAAGGTTATCGGAAAGTTCAAGGGATTGACTATGATGAGACTTTCTCTCCCGTAGCGAAGCTGAAGTCCGTCCGAATCATGTTAGCAATTGTCGCATACTATGATTATGAGATATGGCAAATGGACGTCAAAACGGCATTCCTTAACGGCTATCTTAAGGAAGAACTGTATATGATGCAGCCGGAAGGTTTTGTCGACCCTAAGAATGCTAACAAGGTATGCAAGCTCCAGCGATCCATTTATGGGCTGGTGCAAGCATCTCGGAGTTGGAACATTCGCTTTGATGAGATGATCAAAGCGTTTGGGTTTATGCAGACTTATGGAGAAGCCTGCGTTTACAAGGAAGTGAGTGGGAGCTCTGTAGCATTTCTCATATTATATGTAGATGACATACTTTTGATGGGAAATGATATAGAACTTTTGGACAACATTAAGGCCTACTTGAATAAAAGTTTTTCAATGAAGGACCTTGGAGAAGCTGCTTATATATTAGGCATCAAGATCTATAGAGATAGATCGAGACGCCTCATAGGTCTTTCACAAAGCACATACCTTGATTAGATATTGAAGAAGTTCAAAGTGGATCAGTCCAAGAAAGGGTTCTTGCCTGTATTACAAGGTGTGAAATTGAGCTCGGCTCAATGTCCGACCACAGCAGAAGATATAGAAGAGATGAGTGTCATCCCCTATGCATCAACCATAGGTTCTATTATGTATGCCATGTTGTGTACCAGACCTGATGTAAACCTTGCCGTAAGTTTGGTAGGAAGGTACCAAAGTAATCCCGGCAAGGAACACTGGACAGCGGTCAAGAATATCCTGAAGTACCTGAAAAGGACTAAGGACATGTTTCTCGTTTATGGAGGTGACGAAGAGCTCGTCGTAAAGGGTTACGTCGACGCTAGCTTCGACACAGATCTGGATGACTCTAAGTAACAAACCGGATACGTGTATATGTTGAATGGTGGAGCAGTAAGCTGGTGCAACTGCAAGCAGAGCGTCGTGGCGGGATCTACGTGTGAAGCGGAGTACATGGCAGCCTCGGAGGCAGCGCATGAAGCAATTTGGGTGAAGGAGTTCATCACCGACCTAGGAGTCATACCCAATGCGTCGGGGCCAATCAAACTCTTCTGTGACAACACTGGAGCTATTGCACTTGCCAAGGAGCCCAGGTTTCACAAGAAGACCAGGCACATCAAGCGTCGCTTCAACTCCATTCGTGAAAATGTTCAAGATGGAGACATAGAAATTTGCAAAGTGCATACGGATCTGAATGTCGCAGATCCGTTGACTAAACCTCTTCCGCGAGCAAAACATGATCAACACCAGAACTCTATGGGTGTTCGGTTCATCACAATGTAACTAGATTATTGACTCTAGTGCAAGTGGGAGACTGTTGGAAATATGCCCTAGAGGCAATAATAAAAGGATTATTATTATATTTCCTTGTTCGTGATAATTGTCTTTTATTCATGCTATAATTGTATTATCCGGAAATCGTAATACACGTGTGAATACATAGACCACAATATGTCCCTAGTGAGCCTCTAGTTGACTAGCTCGTTGATCAATAGATAGTCATGGTTTCCTGACTATGGACATTGGATGTCATTGATAACAGGATCACATCAGTAGGAGAATGATGTGATGGACAAGACCCAATCCTAAGCATAGCACAAGATCGTGTAGTTCGTTTTGCTAGAGCTTTTCCAATGTCAAGTATCTCTTCCTTAGACCATGAGATCATGTAGCTCCCGGATACCGTAGGAGTGCTTTGGGTGTACCAAACGTCACAACGTAACTGGGTGACTATAAAGGTGCACTACATGTATCTCCGAAAGTATTTGTTGGGTTGACACGGATCGAGACTGGGATTTGTCACTCCGTATTTCGGAGAGGTATCACTGGGCCCACTCGGTAATGCATCATCATAATGAGCTCAAAGTGACCAAGTGTTTGGTCACAGGATCATGCATTACGGTACGAGTAAAGTGACTTGCCAATAACGAGATTGAACGAGGTATTGGGATACCAACGATCGAATCTCGGGCAAGTAACATACCGTCTGACAAAGGGAATTGTATACGGGGTTGTTTGAATCCTCGACATCGTGGTTCATCTGATGAGATCATCGAGGAGCATGTGGGAGCCAACATGGGTATCCAGATCCCGCTGTTGGTTATTGACCGGAGAGCCGTCTCGGTCATGTCTACGTGTCTCCGAACCCGTAGGGTCTACACACTTAAGGTTCGGTGGCGCTAGGGTTGTATGAATATGAGTATGCAGCAAACCGAATGTTGTTCGAGTCCGGATGAGATCCCGGACGTCACGAGGAGTTCGGAATGGTCCGGAGATAAAGAATTATATATAGGAAGTGCTATTTCGCCATCGGGAGAATTTCGGGGTTACGGTATTGTACAGGACCACCGGAAGGGTCGAGGATCCACCGGTGGGGCCACCTATCCCGGAGGGCCCGTGGGCTGAAGTGGGAGGAACCAGCCTGGTGGGCTGGTGCGCCCCACTTGGGCCCTCGCGCCTAGGGTTGGAAACCCTAGGGTGGGGGGGCGCCCCACTTGCCTTGGGGGGCAAGTCTTCCCACTTGGCCGCCGCCCCCCTTGGAGATTGGATCTCCAGGGCCACCCCCCCGGGTGCCTATATAAAGGAGGGGGAGGGAGGGCTGCCGCACCCTGCATCTTGGCGCCTCCCTCTCCCCTGCTACACCTCTCCCTCTCGCAGAAGCTCGGCGAAGCCCTGCTGCGGTGGCTGCTGCATCCACCACCACGTCGTCGTGCCGCTGGATCTTCATCAACCTCTCCTTCCCCTTGCTGGATTAAGACGGAGGAGACGTCACGCTGACCGTACGTGTGTTGAACGTGGAGGTGCCGTCCGTTCGGCGCTAGGATCTCCGGTGATTTGGATCACGACGAGAACGACTCCCTCAACCCCGTTCTCTTGAACGCTTCCGCACGCGATCTACAAAGGGTATGTAGATGCATCTCTCTCACTCGTTGCTAGATGAACTCATAGATGGATCTTGGTGAACGTAGGAAATTTTTTATTTTATGCAACGTTCCCCAACATAGACCACATATCACATGGGAAACTTATTTTATTTTATTTTTTTGACATTTCCATCATTTTCTTTTATTTTTTTAAAACTGAAAAGGCGATCCACGGGGGTGGGGGGGTAGAGTTTGAAAATGGGACCTTTAGTACCGGTTCGTGGCACGAACCGGGATTAAAGGTCTCAACCCCATTAGCACCGGTTCATGCCTCAAACCGGACTAAAGGTCTAATCTTTAGTCCCGGTTTGAGGCATGAACCGGTGCTAATGGGCATCGCACCCTTTAGTCCCGGTTCGTGCCACGAACCGGGACTGAAGGGCACATGTGAACCGGGACTAAAGGGCACAGGTGAACCGGGACTAATGCCTTAGCCGCACGAACCGGGACTAATGCCTTAGCCGCACGAACCGGGATAAATGCTCACATTAGTCACGGTTCGTGATTGAACCGGGACTAATGTGAATATTGGCCCGGAACCATAGCCTTGTTTTCTACTAGTCTCATTGGGTAGCGATCTAACACACGCCTCATTATGTAGTATAAAAAATGTTTCTAGAATTTAAAGAATATTCAAAAATTTAATAGTCACATTTTTTTAGAAATTAAAAGTATTTATAAATCTTAAAAAGTATTGATCCCTCCGATGTAAATTTGTTTTTTTTAGAATCTTCCGATCTAAATTAGTTGACGCTGAAAATTTGGACCGGAAGGAGTAATAGATTCAAAAAATGTGCACAAATTATATTAAAATTTATTGGTTTTGAAAGATAAAAGATGTTCATCAATTCAAAAACTTTGGAAATTCTAGAAAAGCTAACAGAATTTTTAAAAATGTTCAAGAGTTTTAATAATTGTTTGTGAATTTGTGGGAAATTGCAAAAATTTGGCAAATACTCATAATTTGTTTTTCAAATGATGGTGGTGATTTTTATAAAGTGTCGCTTGTAGAAACATCAAGAAACAAAAAAAGAACAAGGAAAACTCCCGGGCGGTGGACGCAGGAAGAAAAGGAAAAATTAATGGGAAAAAGCAAAATGTGAAGGAAGTGAAAGATAGAAGAAAAACAGGAATAAAAACCGTTGACTTCAAAAGTTTTGTTTTTTCGGTTGAGGCAAGCAACTCTGAATTGGGAGGATGGAAACTCTGAATTAGGAATGAAAGGATTTCCCAAGGATCCGCGGGCTGAAAGTGGCATGTCTTTTTGTGGGCGGTCTTGGCGTGGGCTGGGCTGCTGAGAGTGAGACATAATTCAGATAAAAGAGAGAGTGAGACTGATACGAGTTGAGTATCTTCCCCAACGCGGCCATTTGGTAGAAACCCTAACCTTGGCCGGGAGAGAGCGGCGGCGTGGCCGCGGGGGGAAGCATCAGCAGAGTAGTAAGAGGGCGAACCAACCATCCTCCTCGACGGGTCTGTCATAAGGGGATTCATCTCCGGCGGTGGCGGCGGCGGCGCATGGGGATCAATCTCCATCTCCAGCGGGTCCGGGGGGTCCGGCGGCGGCCGTTTCTCTTGGTCCGGATCAGTGTCCAACTTGGGCAGCTGTTGTTCGGGGTCCACCTCCACCTCCGCCCCCGCCTCCATCTCCGGCGCCTTCTTCTCGTTTGCCTCTGCTGCGTCCGGCGGCTTCTTCTGCTCGTCCGGGTTTACGTCCGTCTATCGGAGTAAATGGCCACGGGTAGCCTAGCCGGCTCCCGCTGGGGCTTCTGAAAAAATTACAAGCCAATCAAGCCAATCAAGACATCCAACATCCAAGACGCTGGGCCGCCTGCCCCCCGGCCGGCTGTCATTCAGGCCGGCTGTCAGGGGGCGGCCTGGCCCCAAGACCCATAGGAGAAATGGCCGGCTTCCAAGGAGCCGGCTACCAGAGGGCCGACTCCGCGTAGCCGGTCGCGAGAAGGCCGACTCCAAGGAGCCGGCCACCCCGCAGGCGGCTAAGGCCACGTCCTCAGAATCTGCACCCACATAACGGCGATGAGACGGAGCGTGGCTACGGTGAAGCCTGCCACCCCCGCATCCCGGAGCACGTGTGGCTATAGTGCGCCGTACGGGGCAGCCATCACCCGTCCGGCGCGACACTGTTGCCATGTTGACTGTGACGTCACCCACGACAGGCTGTCTGTACTACCCGCAGGCGGCGGGTCCCTCCAGTCAGAGAGATGCCCGAAGGCGGTTCAGCCTCCCCCAGTCGGCCTGGGACATGGCCGGCTCCTCATAGATGGCTTGTTCCCTCCCTCGAAGGAAGCGCCTCGTTAAGGAGACAAGACGAAGTGAGGCTACAGTGATCGCCGCCAAGGCGGCGGCACTGTAGCCATGCTTACCCCGACAAAGCCCTCGTCATCAGGATTGAGGCAACAGTAACCAGCCCCCGACAAGGCCCTCGACTGTGGGGCCAGCTTGTCGACCAGGAAGTCGGCAGCCGGCGGGACCCACCAAGTCGGCGGGCCCCAGCGGCCGGCGGAGAATCCGGCGGATGAAGACACTGACGGCTAGGGCCCACACCTAGCCGGATTACCATTATACCCCTGAGGGGTAGGCCTATATAAAAGCCCCCAGGGCACCCATGCAAAGGGTTGGACTCTGATAGTTTTAGACACCACGTAGAGGGAAGAGAAGAGCTAGCCGTGCCCTTTTTCTTCCTCACCCCGAAAAGCTCAAGGAGCCTCTTGTAGCCCTTGTTCATCTAGTGATCATGCGGAGACCCCGCAGAGCAGCAGTAGGGGTGTTATCTCCAAGGAGAGCCCGGAAGCTGGGTAAGATTCGCCGGCGTGCATGTCTTCGCCTCATCCCGTTTCCAGGCACCGGCGACGTCTTATTGGCTCCCACTATGATTAGCCACCCGTTGGCATATGTCGCACCTACCACCCGACATTGGCGCCCACCATGGGGCCAGGTGCACCGTCGTCCGGAGACCTGTTCTGGACGGGAACCCTCTTCCTCCCCCGCGGGCATAGCCAGCCCGGCACGCCCGATGGCGCTTCCCCGACAACTGCAAGCGTCGGCGCGACTCTTGGCGAGCCGCCTCGCCGACCTTCTTGGCGAAACTCACATCTCCGACGATCCCGCGTCCGACGCGGGCACCGGCTGCCTCGAGAGCCATCTCGTCAGCCTCCTCGACCAGCTCCACGTCTCCAGCGAGCCCGCTGTGGACTTGGAGTCGGTTGGCTCCACCGACCCGATGCTTGTCGACTCCGACACGGCATCGCTCGACGCCTTCCCCACCAACGTCGTCATCTTCGACGACCCGCTTCCCCAAGCCGACAGCTGCGGCAGCGCCATCACCGAGGTGCTGGTCATCAGTCACGGCGGCCCCTCGGGCGAGAACGCCCACGACGCCCCGCCAGCGGCGCCGCACGACCTGTCCGCCCCTCTCCCGGCTGACGCCGACGCCGAGGCACTGGAAGCACGCCGCCTCGCCCTCCACGCGGAGGGCCGGAGGATAGCCTCCCTGAGACGCCTCGCCGAGGCCCACCAGCGCGAAGTCGACCGCGCCGCCTTCGGCGCGCCGCCTCCCGAAGGGCCGAGCCGACTTGGCATTGTCAAGAAACACGGCGCAGACATCGCCGACATGCTGGGCGTGGACCGCCCCGTCTACGCCACGCCCCTCGAGAACTTGCGCGCCGCCCAGGCAGCCGTAGAAGAGCTGAACGGGCTAGGGCCCGACGAGCTTCCCTACATGGCAGGACGCATCCAGCAACTAATCGGCGCGGCCGCAGAGCGGCAAGAAGACAGCGCCCGTTCCGAAAGCCTCCCCCCGCGCCGAGAGCACAGCGCAACGTCACGCACGCCGACTGCGGGCAACGCCCATGCACGGCAAGCAAAGGAGTCAGCCGCCAGCCGAAGCCGAACCCGGATCTCCATCGAGCGCGACGCAGAAGGTCGCCCTCGAGCCGTGGAACGGCGAGGCAACCTGCCCCCTCCTCCACCTCGCGGGGAAAGATATCCTACCCCGCCGCCCATCACGCATCCGACTCTCAGCGGCCGACTTGGCCGCCGCGAAGGAGTCGGCGAAAACGACGCCCGCCACAGGATCGACCGCCTTGCGCGATCCCTGGCGTTAGAAGAAGAAGACGATGTCGGGCCGCCTTGCTTCGGCCCCCGCATCCGCGACGAGCCCTTTCCCAAAGGGTTCTCGCTCCCGAGAGATACGCCCAAGTACAACGGCTCCGTGAAGCCGGAGGATTGGCTGATCGACTACTCGACCGCAGTCAGCATAGCGAACGGCAACAGGCGCGTTGCCGTGAAATATGTGCCCCTCATGCTTCAGGGCACGACGCGAACCTGGCTCAACAGCCTCAAGCCGTACAACATCAACAGCTGGCTAGACTTCACCGAAGCCTTCATCCGCAACTTCACCAGCACCTACAAGCGGGCTCCCAAGCCCAGGCAACTCTCCTTGTGCGTACAAGGACCCACCGAGTCGACTCGCGACTACCTCACGCGTTGGGCCGAGCTCCGCAACTCCTGCGAGGGGGTGCACGAGGTTCAAGCGATAGAGTACTTCACCGCCGGGTGCCGAGAAGGCACCCTCCTCAAGCACAAGCTCCTCTGCGACGAGCCGGCTACCCTCGACGAGCTACTCGTCATCGCCGACAAGTATGCCACTGCCGACTCCTCAATGAAGACCGAGCTCCGGGTAGACGCCGCCGGGAAAGTAATCAACCCGGCTCCCAAAACACCGGCTGGCGACTCTAGCCGACGCCCGTACCAGCACGACAACAAGCGCAAGGGCCCAATGCCGCCTCCCGCCAGTCGGCAGGTGGCCACCGTCGAAGACGAGCAACCTGAAGAGCGGCCCGCGCCCAAGAAGCCGAAGGGCGGCAGGCCGGCTTGGCAGCCGGCTTTCTCCTACGAGCAAGCTCTTGACGCCCCATGCAAGTTCCACAGCGGCGCGAAGCCGTCCAACCATACCATCAGCGCCAACTCTTCAGAGAGCTCTAGACCCATCTCATCAGCGCCACCAGACCCTGGTGAGAGGAGAGGGGCGAATGCAGTGTCGCAGGTTCTATCCTCCACACGTCAAGGGGCAGGTTAGCCTTGATTGCAAACGCAACAAAAGTGTAGTGTAGCTTCTTGCACAAGTCAAGAGCTTGCTGATCGGGAGAAAGTCAGCATAGGTGGCATGGCCTTATGCCCTTATATATGACAGTTCTCAAAACATGGTCAGGTTTCTGAATGACAGAATGCAAACATTCAGTGTGCCTCTGAGGAAACTGAAAGGGCTGCACATGTCTCCTGCCACGTACGGGAGATTGTTTTTTCTTCCAAATATTCCAGATTACCTTATGACCGAACGAGGGACTTCCTCTGTGTTCCAATATCCCGCCATAAACGCTCGGATGTGTTCCTATGTTTTGGTACCCATCTATAAAGGCAGAGGGATTTCCCTCCTTATTCTGAGAATTATTATTGCCCAAATTTGAATACTTGACGAGAGTAGTTTGCTTTTTTACCGAAAATATGCTGATCGATCGTAGTCCCTCCGTCCCTAAATATATTTAGGGACAGAGGTACTAGTATGGTATCTTCGGTGAAGGTATATTGGGCAAAGGAGAGGTTACATTTGAAGGGATTACCGAAATCTTGGGTTTCCATAACCACCATTTGCTGCCTTTTTTCCAACAATTCCCAACTAAAAGCAATTGCAGCAAGAGTAAAATGCACGGGCGGTCCTAATTCTTTCACCAAAGTGTCAGACTGCACATCTAGGCCTTAAATCTTTTTAAGTTGTTCATATGAGGTCCTAAATCCGTCTGACGAAGCGTTGACCTGCCTGCGTGTCACTTTGACCGTGCCCACATGGACAGCAGGACCTAGGAGGAGTAACAGTCGGCCGTGCATATTTGTAAAAAAGCTCTCAAACACTAATTTGTTCACCGTCATGGTCCCTTTCCTCTTCCCCACCCATCTCCGATGAAACCGAAGGCGGGCTACGGTGGCAGAGTTGCTCCGGTGAGAAGCAGAGGTCGTCGGGGGCGGTAGTCTGGCGGCGTCCGCCGCTAGGAATAATCCATCGTCTGTGGTGTCCATCGCTGCGCATGTGCATGCATGGCCGCTCGCACACTTGCTGGGGACGAGCGAGGCAGCAAGGGTGTTTGTCATCTCGCTGGTGTGGTCACATCATGGCCAGACGACGGGGGCGATGGGACTCGCCGGAGCCGGGAGGAGAAGAGTCATGGCGGCGGGGATAGGCGCATTCGTCCGCGGGGTGTTGGCTTTTGATCTTGCAAAGCGGGAGGTGCAAAAGGTGTCATTGAAGATCGACAACCAAGCTGCAATTTCATTGTGCAAAAATTCGGTTTATCACGAAAGGAGCAAGCACATCGATACCCGGTTCCACCATGTCCGGGAGTGCATTGAGGAAGGGATGATCGAAGTTCTGCACGTGAACACGAAAGACCAGCTTGCCGATATTCTCACGAAGTCTCTCGGGCGACAGAAGTTCTTGGAGATGCGAGAAAGGATCGGCGTCCAGACTGTAAAGTAAGGACATCATGTTTAGGGGGTGATTATTCAAATTAACCATGACGTCTTAGTCTGACTTGGACAGGAAATAGTCACCGAGTAGGTTTTGTATAGGGGCAGGTTAGCTTCTTTAAATACCTACGTAACCCACGCTGTAAATCATCGATCAGAAATCAAAGCAATACAAAAGCTCAATACGGGCCTTTAGCCATCAAAATCAGTTTTCCTTTTCATTCAGTTTCGCTTGCAAGTTCCGTCGTAGATCGAAGCGATCCTGTCGCTAGAGAGCTAGCTTTCCAGGCAGGTGCACGTACAGAAGTATACGGCGATACGTGCATGTGCTAAACCACTGTTCATCAATTAACCTGCTAGCTAGCTTGCACGTACAGGTTGCTTCGGTGGATTTGGTTTAGCAAGATCAAAAGCCAACAATTGTTGGCTTTATAACGCTAGATCAATTCACCAGGAGGTATAATTGTACGTGCACTAAAGCTAGCAAGCTAGCAGCTCGATGGATTAAGCTTACACGTAGCGTACGTGAACCTGGGATTTCAACTAGCACCAGGATCGATTGATCTCTCACGGCAGGACGTAGCGACTGCTTCCGACGGAACGAACACGAAACGAATCGGTGTATTGCCAAAGGCTCTTGACGTGCCTTGGTTTTCTTTATTGCTTTTTCATTTTGTTGGTATAGATTACAGGGGATAGGTACCTATATATATTAGCTTAGCTAGAACGCAGTCCTAATCGGGCAGCTAATACTAGTTATACACGGACACGGACAGCACACACCCGTATGTATAACTTCTGTACACGTACAACTATGGATACTAACTACTAAGCCGTGTTTAACTCTAATACGGGGCACCTGATATAGCCGCCGACGCAAGGGTTCCTAGATCGGCGGCAGGGGAGCTTGGGCATACGTCCATGAAGCTTCCTACGCCGGGAGAGATAGGGAGATGAGAGACCGGGAGTGAGGAGGAGGTGAAGGAAGGAACATGAGTAAGGGGGAGCTGGGTGGAGCTAGGACTAAGCCTCGGAACAGTGGCGGAGCCAGGAATATTTTTTAGGTGTGGCAGAGTTTGTGAGGGGGAAAAACAATGTAGTAACATATAACTATGTGACGTTCCTGCTTGCTGCCTTTCTTGACGGTGATCGCTGCCATGCCCACCACGCTGACTAAAGATCGCGTGGTTGCTCTGTAATCGCTGCCTCTGTTGGATGCCTTAGGGGTTAGCCGACTAGGGGTCGGTCGGTCGGTCGGTAGTAGGGACAAATATCACAACAAGACATACATAGTCATGAGTTTGGAGGAGTAGCCGTTGCTCCTAGTTGTATATTGTAATACCTCAGACGATTTGAGTCTGATTAGATCTAGTTTCTTCACCGGAGAGACGGAAAGCGGTGAGGCTCTGGGTTTCGCGGAGTTGGCACTGCTCATCACAAGCTAGAGACAAGCTTGAGGGGCGGCTGCAAGGCGATTCCTGATCAACCGTGCTTGAGCGAAACAGCTCGTGTATCTCCAATCAACTAGTACATTTTTTTAGCATGTCCAATCAACTTTTTTTTGAGAGATCTTCAGGTCCAATCAATTAGAGTACATGTGAATTGATTTGCAATTGACTACCAATGGTGTCCTCGTTTAGAACATGGGCTTGTGGGTCATGGGCTTATGTGATGCAAGTCACCTATTGCTTAATTCTCTCCTTCAGCGGCAGTTAGGCCTCTAATGAGGCAGAAACACGTAGGTAACAACACAACTACCTGGCGAAATACATTCGAGGCCATGAGTTGCCTGCCCCCTGATAGTATTCATCCTCCAAATTGACGAAACTGACCAAAAATCCATTGACTCAACTCAAAGCTTTATACATACAGTATATATATACAATACTTTTGCCAAATTTTCGGTATGGCGGCCGCCAAACCTCGCCATATAGCTGGATCCGCCCCTGCCTGGGAATAGTTTGTAATCCAAATTGAATCCAGCCCAACCCATACAGATATAAGGGCATCAACCAAACCAAAACAGACTAAATAGTGAATGCTACAATTCAAACCAATCCAAACTATACGTATTTTCAGGCCAAACCAATCCAAATTATTTACCCGCATACAGTCTGAAACTGAAGTTTCAAACCAAGGGTGTGTCCGGTTACTACAGGAAGAGAAGAGAGGCATTGGAAGGGCGATTAGCTGCTGCTGCATGTGCATGTTACTCACCACCATGTACGTGCATTGTACATAGAACATCCTATAATGCTAGATATAAACACTGTAGTTGACTTTAGCTGAGCTCCATCCATCACGGGTTAAGGAGATCATGTTTGCACTGTTCGACCTCGTCGGCCAACTCGCCGTGCCGTTGAGCGGGAAGAAGTAGCGGTACACCTCATAGAGCGCCATGCAACTGTTGTATATCATGCGGTCTGACAGTAGTTGGGCAGCTCGGCCACCGTGTGCGCCACGCACAGCCGCAGTCCGCCGCCGTGATGTCCCTGGCGCAATACCCAAGCCTGTAGATGGTCGTCTTGGTTCCACCGCCGCCGCATCATCTGAGATGCACCGTGTCCATTGCCAGCTCATTGTTCGCGCCGTTGCCGGCGTTACCGGACGTGAACTTCCCCTGCGCTCGGTCGAAAGTGACCAGGTCGATGCCGGTGGTGTTCTGGGTGTTGAGAAGAAGGCTTAGCTTGTGGCCTGTGCCCGCACCGCTGCGGCCACGCAGAGCGCGCAGTCCTGCCGGGGGACATTGCCGCAGCACTGCACAAGGCGCCAGATTGCCAAGGAGGAGGAGCAGACGATGGCCGTGCCGTAGTAGGCCGAGGCTCGCGAGACGAGCGCCATGCTGGTCTGCGTCTCCGTGCTAGCGCAGTACACGCCGATCGGGTACATGCCAGAGCACGGACATGTCATTGAGAGAGCGGGAGCATGGTCGACACCGGCAGTGGAGAAGACGAGGAGGACGTTGCCAATGCATGCTTTCTTTGATCTGGAACGGAAGCTGGTCGCTGATTTAGTTCTAAATCCATGGGTTGGAACGGTTTGAAACCGTTTGGCCTATGACCAGACCAAACCAGACCAAGCCGATGATAGAAAAAAAAAACCCAAACCAAACCAGTCTACATTAGAAGGTCAGCCCATTTAATCCAAACCAAAGGAGACCACTAGGAAAACCGATCTGAAACTATAGTTTCAGTCCAAACCATTCTCAGGTTTAGCTAGGACGTCCCTAGGACGTAGCTGCTACTGCAGGCGGCAGGCAGCGGGGATGGGTGGATCTGACCGCGGGGCACTTGGCCGGCGACGCAAGGGTTCCGGCGGACGGCGTCCAGATCAGCGACGGGGGAGTCGGGCATACGTCCATGGAGGTTCCTACGCCAGCAGAGATAGGGAGATGAGAGACTGGGAGTGAGGAGGAGGTGAAGGAATGAACATGAGTAAGGGGGAGCTGGGACACAGCTGCTGCTGCCGTCGGCAGGCGGCGGGGATGGGTGGATCCGCCCATGGGGCACCTGATCTGGCCGCGACGGAAGGGTTCCGGCGGACGGCATCCAGATTGGCGACAGGGGAGCTCGGGCATACATCCATGGAGGTTCCTACGCGGGGAGAGATAGGGAGATGACAGATCGGGAGCGAGGAGGAGGTGAAGGAAGGAACATGAGTAAGGGGAGTTGGGCGGAGCTGGGTAGCAGCTGCTGCTTTCGGCGGGGATGGGTGGATCCGACAGCCATGGCGATGGAGTGCTGACAGATAGAAGAGACTGGGAGAGAAGACCTAGGGACCGGAGATTGAGAAGGATAAATATTACAGGGGCCAATTTGCATAAATATCCAACCGACGTTGGACCTCCTGTCTACATGGCCAAGGTCAAAGCGCCACACATTCATGTCAGCAATGGTCAAAAGGAATTAAGACCTCGGATGAACAATTTAAAATAATTAAGACCCACATGCATTTTAAAAGAATTAGGACCCAATCAACACTTTCGTGAAAGAATTAGGACCACGCATGCATCTTGCTCTTACAGCAATATAATTGGGTCGGACAGCCAAAGAAGGGATGTTCCACCGAGGCACATATATATGTTGCACCCCATCATGTCAGATTTGTACAATTGTACATTTCTTGCCCTAATGGTTGAAGTGGGAGGGGCAAATATTTTTAGGTTCAGTTGGCTCCTGACAAATGGCTGCAAGGTGGACCATAAGTTGATAGTTGGAATATAAATTTAGATGATCGAAAATAATCTCCCAGGGAGGGATGGAATGTAGCGACCAGATCGCATAATCTCTCAATCAGAATGCCCATAATCCTATAGTCCAAAACATGATGAAGGCCAAACTTTCCCTTTTTAGTTTTACCAAATCAGGGGAGAGATGTTTGAGGGAAACCGTTAAATTCAGGGGGCAGTGGTGAGATTAAGTTCACGAGGGAGAGAGAGTAAGGAAGGAACCCGTGACGTATGCTACGGCTCAGATCGGAAATGCAGGCGTGGGTGGGCCCTTCTGTCCCTGGCTACCGACGACGCGTGGAAGCAAGATCGCTCGTTCCAATGCTCGCGTGCTAAGGACTTTTTCTGTGAGGCCTCGTTTGGTAGAAGCGGATCGGAGGGGTTTTCAGCCGAGTTTCCTCGCGTGGCTCAGAATCCTCCCAAATCCCCGTTGGCCCATTTGGTACACAGGGTTTTCACGGCCCAATTCCCCCGAACCCCCTCCGAACCCCTCCTTTCCACGCGGCTCTCCGCCCTCGACCCCCCTCGAGGATTTGGCAGAGACGCCGCCGCCGCCGCCTGGCTCCTCCTCAATACACCACCGCCCGACTCCTCAACACGCCACCGACCAACGCCTCGACGCCGACGTACCTCCTCCGCCATACTGGCCTTCTCCCCGGTGGTAAGCCCTCGCCTCGCGTTCCCTCCTTTCCCCTCGTCATCTAGGTTTCCTCCATCCGCCCGGCCATGGCTGCTGGCTCGTCCTCCCCGGCGAGCTCGCCGAGCATGCCGTCTTCGAGGGCACCAAGGCCGTCACCAAGTTCACCTCCTCTTAGATCGCTAGTTTTTGGCGGTGCTTGTAGTTGCCTTGGTGTTTGACTCGTTTGTCTGAATCTAGAAGTGTTAGTGATGAATGAAATTTGTTGGATGTTCTTGGGAAGCTCTAATCTGGAATAGAAATGCGCACTTCCTGCTGTTTGACTTGTTCTGTAGCCTGAATTAACGATAGATTTTCCTCTGGATTATAGTTGTACTCCGTTTTAAGTATTTTTACCACTGGATGCGTGTTTGATATGTGGAGTCAGTTCATCCTCATGGGCCACCAGTGGTCATGTAAACACTGAACAGAGACGAGAAATAAACGAAAAGAAGCAGGCTCGATTCGAGCTTGTGGCAATACACCGGTTTTGTGTGCGCATGTGTACCATAAACGAAAAGAATCAGATTCAGGAGCTGTGTACGTGTGTTCCTTCAGCCAAGAATCAATTATCTTGAATTCTTGATGCTGCTGCTTGCCGCTGCTACTACTTGCTGCTCGCTAATGCTGTACAAACAATGTAAAATAAGTCAACTGAAGTCAGGAGATTAGATGATTGGCATGCTGTACAAATTCTTTTGATTAGATGATTGGCTGCCAACTGAAGTCAGGAGATGTACCAGCTACAGATTGTTGTAACAATGGAAAGTTTTTATTTGATCAGACTTGTTAAGCTTTTACTGAATTTTAATCAGATTGTTGTAACAACTCCTTCTATTTGTTGTTCCAGATCAGTGTTCCTGTACACTAGACTGTACAGGAACGTGTCAGGCTTTCTGCGGCATTCATAATCTGGTAGATTACTTTATTCCTGTGTAATTTGGCCCTAAGGATGGTAGGTTTCAGAATGTGTTAGTTTTGGGTCTGTCATGCTTGCCGCTGATACACATAAATTATTTTACGGTTGCTTGTGCCCTGTTTTCCTGAACCTGGGATATTTCTAAGTTTTCAATCGAGAGGTGAAGACGACGGTACAAATAAATGTTTTAGAAGCAAGTGCTCCTATGTGTTGATCGTAATTGCTCAGTGGAAGTGCTCTCTTGTTCTGGTTTTAACCTTTTTGAAGATTTCGTTGAATACCGTTGACGTAGGTCTTGATTTAACTCTAGTCTAGCTCTTGATTTAAGTTCTAGAGCTGCTGTTCATTTCTTATCGTCTGTTATTTCCTAAACAACAGTGGAGATCTAGACTACTTGCTTGCCTCCCTGTTTATCGACTACAAGTTACAAGTCTGATTTCTGTGCACTTTTGGTGAAGCAAATTGTCCTCTAGCTAGCTAGCTAACTTGTTCTTGTATTGATGGTATCACGCAGATTGGTTCTTATTTCTGTCATTCATTTATTATCTAGCTAGCTAGCATTTCCATTGAACTGAATCTATGTAATGGACCTTGCTAACTTGTCCTCCCTCCATGGACCTTGCAGCCTCTTCCACGCTCAACCACCATCAGCCTCCTTAACCCTGACGAAGAGCTGGCCTTTTCCCGGTAAGATGTAACTTTGGTTAATTCTCCGTGAGTGTTGGTGGAACAATGCAGTAGGGATGTTTGTTTCTATAGTATATATGAATGATTGTGTGGCATCTTACATGCTGCTGGTATGTTCTTATTTTGACAGAGGCCTGCTGCTTGGATTCTTGTTGGGGTGGACGAGTTGCCTCCATCTTGGGATCCAGTTGTCACGCCTAAATTCGGTAATATACATCAACTTTTGGCCTCTTGACCTTATTTCTATCATGTCTTAATCAAGTACTATATCCTACTTGATGGCTCTTGTAGTCTTACTATGTGTGTATGTCTTATTAATAATTTGCTTCAAGTCAAGTAAACCATTAAAATGTAGTTCTTATTTGTTGCTTCCTGATTCTAGTTTTATAGCTGAGATGAACTCCGAGATTATCGATCGAATTAGGAAGAGGAGAAGCGAGGATGATGAAGATATGATGTCCTTTATTCTGCCCGTATTGCATCGAATGCGTAGTAGAGGGCCAATCGAGAGAACTCAGCGACATAGCTCCATCTTATATGGCAAGAAGCGGGTTGATGATATCCTTACAGGCCATGTGAAGAATTGCCTAGTAGCTTATAGGATGGAGCCACGTATCTTTCGGGCTTTGGCATCTTACCTTAGAAGAGAAAATCTGATATCGGATAAAAGAATTAAGGTGGAGGAGAAGTTAGCCTTTTTCTTGTACATGGTGTCTCACAACGCATCTTATGAAGATCTTCAGCTAGAATTTCAGCATAGTGGACAAACATTTCATGAGTACATCAATGAGTTCTTCAACATCGTCCCCATTTTAGCTAGTCGATTTTTGAAGCCCCCGAACATTGATGAGCCACATCCAGTAATCTCCACCGACACAAGATTTTATCCTTACTTCCAGGTTTCCATTTTTAACGCTTCCACAATTTCTTTTCTTATCTAACTTATAGTTCTTTATTGACCTGCAATCTTTGCTTCCAGAACTGTTTAGGAGCCATTGATGGGTCACATGTCCCTATAACGGCAACACCTGGAATTGCTGCTCCATTTCGGAATAGGAAGGGTACCTTGAGTCATAATATTATGGTTGCCTGTGACTTCGATCTGAGATTCACTTCCATATCATGTGGTTGGGAGGGTTCAGCTACGGATGCGAGGGTTCTTCATTCTGCAATTAGCAAAGGATTTAGAGTACCCGAGGGAAAGTTTTACCTAGTTGATGGGGGTTATGCAAACACTCAGTCATTTCTCGCACCTTATCGGGGTGTCCGGTATCATTTGAAGGAATTTGGTCATGGACACCCTCGACCACAAAACCACAGGGAATTGTTCAATCATCGGCATGCTGTTCTACGGGACCATGTGGAAAGGTCTCTAGGAATTCTTAAGAAGCGCTTCCCAATTCTTCATGTTGGCACACTGCATTCAATCGAGAACCAAGTGAAACTTCCTGCAGCTGCCGCAGTTCTTCACAATATCATCAAAATGGAGAATGGTGATGAGACTTGGCTTGACAACCAGCCCGATAACATAGCGCCAAATGTTTTTGTTGATCTCCCGAATGGCGACGAGAATAACTATGGGAACAACGACTTAGGGAACACTCTAAGGGATGAAATAGCAATGCAAATGTGGGAAGCATACCATCCTGAATAGCCAACATGATGGTGTGTGTTTTAATCATATATATATATATATATATATATATATATATATATATATATATATATATATATATATATATTAATTAACTTCATCATCTAATAATGTAGTGTGTGTTGAAATGCAGATATGTATCCAAAGGGTCTCCAAAGTATAATGTGATGAAAGCAAGTGGGAGAAAAGCTTCACACGGTGCCAAGAAGCCATCACCCAAAATTAAAAAGACACCTCCAAGAGGTATTTGGTCTACTTAATCTCCATTTCTCAGATCTTGTGCTGGAGTTTTGATGTTTGTGATTGTTCTACTTAATATTTCTCATTTTGAATATTAGCTAGCTCATGATAGTTCATCACTATTTGTTTTCAAATTGAATGATAGTAACTCCTCTCATCATGTTGAGCATTAAGTTTGAACAATGTAAATTTGTGTTGGTGTAGTTAAAAAGCCAAGAGCTCAATGGAACCCAGCTTTGGAGCAGGGTTTAGTGGAGATACTTCAGGAGCACAACACTCCGTATCATCGAGGACAAAATGGTTGGTCAACTGAAGCATGGAATAGGATGGCGGATTTGTTTCATGAAAGATATGGCCACACAAATTTTACAAAGTCACAGATTCAGGAAAAACAGAAAGACTTGAAAGGTCAATACAGAATTCTTAAGGATGCCCGCAAACAGAGTGGTGTCAGCTGGAACTATCATACACACATGATAGATGCGGACGCTAATCTTTGGCAAAACTTGATGACTGTAAGTTCTAGTGTAGTGCATTTTGTCTTTGCAAAACTTGATGACTTGTATTCCATTCTTTTGTAATCAATCTTATTTTTGAGCAATCTAAGTTTGATAAATCATTTCTTTTATATATACAGTCGTGGCCAGAAATAGCCAAGTTCCAGAATAAGCCCTTTCCCCTCTACGATAAGCTTGGTGATCTGTATGATGGTGAGTTACTGAGTTGAATGGATTTTCATTTCCTCTCTTTTTGTTGTCCTTTATAATGAATTTTCATTTCATTGCTGTGTGGCCTTTAATGATAACTTGGGTGTTTGTGCAGGGCATATAGCAGAAGGTAACTTCAATTTCACATCAACTGAGGTTACAGAAGTGAGTGATGGTGATCTCGAAGTTTGCAGGGTCCCCTCGAAATCGTCTGTTTGAGAGTCTCCTCGGTTGCTTTTGTATCTGCGCTACTGCTGACTTGTAGTTGGAATTTATGCTCCTGTCATGTACTGTCTTCCAACAATCGCTGTGGAACATCAAGTGATGCTTTTCTATGTTGCATAAATAGTTCAGCATGCTTGAATGTACGCATGTCTTGCCTGGGACTTGTGAATGCCAAGAACCTATGAGACATTTTTGGTTCTAAGTCATGCTGATGTGAGAGAATATGCTGCTGTTATGTGTATGTGATGATATATTGATTCCAAGTCAATAGAATTATGTTGTTCATGTGAAGAACTGTTGCAAGATTAGATTTTTAACTGTTCTGCACCATTTTAATTCAATATGGCAATCCCTTCCTATCAAACGTTGTTTTGTACAGAGGAGGATTTGAAGGATGTGTGACTAGAGGGGGATTTGAGGTTTCAAGGGGATTGGGTGGAAGAGGGGGATGTTGGAAATATGCCCTAGAGGCAATAATAAAAGCATTATTATTATATTTCCTTGTTCATGATAATTGTCTTTTATTCATGCTATAACTGTATTATCCGGAAATCGTAATACGTGTGAATACATAGACTACAATCGCCCCTAGTAAGCCTCTAGTTGACTAGCTCGTTGGTCAACAGATAGTCATGGTTTCGACTATGGACATCGGATGTCATTGACAACGGGATCACGCCATTAGGAGAATGACGTGATGGACAAGACCCAATCCTAAGCATAGCACAAAGATCGTGTAGTTCGTTTTGCTAGAGCTTTTCCAATGTCAAGTGTCTCTTCCTTAGACCATGAGATCGTGCAATTCCGGATACCGTAGGAGTGCTTTGGGTGTATCAAACGTCACAACGTAATCGGGTGACTATAAAGGTGCACTACAGGTATCTCCGAAAGTGACCATTGGGTTGACACGGATCGAGGCGGGATTTGTCACTCCGTGTTACGGAGAGGTATCACGGGCCCACTCGGTAATGCATCATCATAATGAGCTCAAGGTGATCAAGTGTCGGTCACGGGATCATGCATTGCGGTATGAGTAAAGTGACTTGCCGGTAACGAGACTAAACGAGGTATTGGGATACCGACGATCGAGTCTCGGGCAAGTAACATACCGTCGACAAAGGGAATAGAATACGGGTTGCTTGAACCCTTGACATCGTGGTTCATCCGATGACAACATCGAGGAGCATGTAGGAGCCAACATGGGTATCCAGATCCGCTGTTGGTTATTGACTTGAGGTAGTCTCGGTCATGTTCGCATGTCTCCGAACCCGTAGGGTCTACACACTTAAGGTTCGGTGATGCTAGGGTTAATAGGAAGACAAGTATGTGATTACCGAATGTTGTTGAGTCCGGATGAGATCCCGGACGTCACGAGGAGTTCGGAATGGTCCGGAGGTAAAGATTTATATATGGAAAGTGGTTAAACGGACTCGGAAAGTTTCGGGGTATACGGTAATGTACCGGGGCCACCGGGAGGGTTCGGAGGTCCACGGGAGGGGCCACCCTCCGGGGGCCACATGGGCTAAGTGGGAGAGGAGCCAGCCCCTGGTGGGCTGGGCGCCCCCACCTAGGCCCATCGGCTAGGGTTTGGAGAGGAGGAAACCCTAAGGGGAAAGGGCGCCCCTTGGCTTGGGGGCAAGCCACCCTTTCCTCCTCTCCTTGGCCGCCGCCCCTAGGGTTTTCCCTAGAGGGCCGGCCCCCTTGCCCTCTCCTCCTATAAATAGAGGGGTGGGGGAGGCTGCCAACACAATTGAAGGCGCAGCCCCTCCCCTCCCCAACACCTCTCTTTCTCCACGCGAGCTTGGCGAAGCCCTGCCGGAGAACTGCCGTACCAACTGCACCACGCCGTCGTGCTGCCATTGGAATTGTCTTCCTCAACCTCTCCTTCACTCTTGCTGGATCAAGAACGAGGAGACGCCATCGTCCCGTACGTGTGTTGAACACGGAGGTGCTGTCCTTTCAGCACTTTGGTCATCGGTGATCGGAATCACGTTGGGAACGTCTTCATCATCACCACTCCCTCGAACGCTTCCGTACTCGATCTACAAGTGGTATGTAGATGCAAACTCTCTCTTGACTCGTTGCTTAGATGAACTCATAGATAGATCTTGGTGAAACCGTAGGAAAAATTTTAATTTTCTGCAACGTTCCCCAACAGTGGCATCATGAGCTAGGTCTATGCGTAGTTCTCTTTGCACGAGTAGAACACAATTTTGTTGTGGGCGTGGATCTTGTCAACTTACTTGCCGTTACTAGTCGTTTCTTGCTTCCGCGGTATTGTGGGATGAAGCGGCCGGACCAACCTTACACGCATTTTACGTGAGACCGGTTCCACCGACTAACATGCACTAGTTGCATAAGGTGGCTGGCGGGTGTCTGTCTCTCCTACTTTAGTTGGAGCGGATTCGATGAACAGGGTCCTTATGAAGGGTAAATAGAAGTTGACAAGATCACGTTGTGGTTATTCGAGGTAAGAAAACGTTCTTGCTAGAACCCAATTGCAGCCACGTAAAAGATGCAACAACAATTAGAGGACGTCTAACTTGTTTTTGCAGCAATTGTCATGTGACGTGATATGGCCAAGTTGTGATGAATGATGATATATTGTGATGTATGAGATCATGTTCTTGTAATAGGAATCACGACTTGCATGTCGATGAGTATGACAACCGGCAGGAGCCATAGGAGTTGTCTTTATTTTTGTATGACCTGCGTGTCATTGAAGAACGCCATGTAACTTACTTTACTTTATTGCTAAACGCGTTAGCCATAGAAGTAGAAGTAGTTGTTGGCGTGACAACTTCATGAAGACACGATGATGGAGATCATGATGATGGAGATCATGGTGTCATGCCGGTGACAGGATGATCATGGAGCCCCGAAGATGAAGATCAAGGAGCTATATGATATTGGCCATATCATGTCACTACTTTATAATTGCATGTGATGTTTATTATGGTTATACAACTTGTTTACTTAGAACGACGGTAGTAAATAAGATGATCCTTAGAACAATTTCAAGAAGTGTTCTCCCTAACGTGCACCGTTGCTACAGTTCGTCGCTTCTAAGCACCACGTGTTAATCGGGTGTGATGGATTCTTACGTTCACATACAACGGTGTAAGCAAGATTTACACACGCAAAAACACTTAGGGTTAACTTGACGAGCCTAGCATGTAAAGACATGGCCTCGGAACACGGAGACCGAAAGGTCGAACACGAGTCGTATGGAAGATACGATCAACATGAGAATGTTCACCGACGCAGACTAGTCCGTCTCACGTGTTGATCGGACACGGCCTAGTCGACTCGGATCGTGTAACACTTAGATGACTAGAGGGATGTCTAATCTAAGTGGGAGTTCATTAATAATTTGATTAGATGAACTTTATTATCATGAACAATAGTCTAAAATCTTTTAAATGATATGTCTTGTAGATCAAATGGCCAACGCTCATGTCAACTTGAACTTCAACGCGTTCCTAGAGAAAACCAAGCTGAAAGATGACGGCAGCAACTATACGGACTGGGTCCGAACACGAGGATCATCCTCATAGCTGCCAGAAACAATACGTCCTAGAAGGACCGTTAGGTGACGCTCCGTCCCAGATAACCAAGACATTATGAATGCTTGGCAGTCTCGTCTTGATGATTACTCCCTCGTTCAGTGCGGCATGCTTTACAGCTTAGAACCGGGCTCCAAAAGCGTTTTGAGCATCACGGAGCATATGAGATGTTCAAGAGCTGAAACTGGTTTTCAAGCTCACGCCGGGTCGAGAGATATGACATCTCCGACAAGTTCTATAGTTGTAAGATGGAGGAAAACAGTTCTGTCGGTGAGCACATTACAAGATGTGCAGGTTGCACAACCGTATGACCCAGCTGAATATTAACCTCCCGATGAGGCGGTCATTGACAGAATCCTCCGATCGCTCCCACCAAGCTACAAGAGCTTTGTGATGAACTACAACATGCAGGGGATGGTAAAGACCATTCTGAAGTGTTCTCTATGCTGAAGTCAGCCGAGGTTGAAATCAAGAAAGAACATCAAGTGTTGATGGTCAATAAGACCACTAAGTTCAAGAAGGGCAAGGGTAAGAAGAAGTTCAAAAAGGACGGCAAGGAGGTTGCGCGCCCGTAAGCAAGTTGCTGGGAAGAAGTCAAAGAATGGACCCAAGCACGAGACTGAGTGCTTTTATTGCAAGGAAAGGGTCCACCGAAGCGGAACTGCCCCAAGTACTTAGCGGATAAGAAGGCCGGCAACACCAAAGGTATATTTGATATACATGTAATTGATGTGTACCTTACCGTACTCGTAGTAACTCCTGGGTATTTGATACGGTGCCGTTGCTCATATTTGTAACTCACAGCAGGAGCTGCGGAATAAGCGGAGGCTGGCGAAGGATGAGGTGACGATGCGGCGTCGGGAATGGTTCCAGAGTCGATGTGATCGCCGTCGGCACGCTACCTCTTCATTTACCCACGGATTAGTTATAAACCTTAATAATTGTTATTTGGTGCCAAGTTTGAGCATGAATATTGTATCTGGATCTCGTTTAATGCGAGATGGCTACTCATTTAAATCCGAGAATAATGGTTGTTCTATTTATATGAGAGATATGTTTTATGGTCATGCTCCGATGGTCAATGGTTTATTCTTAATGAATCTCGGCGTAGTATTACACATGTTCATAGCGTGAATACCAAAAGATGTAAAGTTGATAACGATAGTCCCACATACTTGTGGCACTGCCGCCTTGGTCACATTGGTGTCAAGCGCATGAAGAAGCTCCATGCTGATGAACTTTTGGAGTCTCTTGATTATGAATCATTTGACACATGCGAACCATGCCTCATGGGCAAGATGACCAAGACTCCATTCTCTGGAACAATGGAGCGAGCAACCAACTTGTTGGAAATCATACATACCGATGTGTGCGGTCCAATGAGCGTTGAGGCTCGCGGAGGATATCGTTATGTTCTCACTCTCACAGATGACTTGAGTAGATATGGGTATGTCTACTTGATGAAACACAAGTCTGAGACCTTTGAAAAGTTCAAGGAATTTCAGAATGAAGTAGAGAATCAACGTGACCGAAAGATAAAATTCTTACGATCGGATCGTGGAGGAGAATATTTAAGTCACGAATTTGGTACACACTTAAGAAAATGTGGAATCGTTTCACAACTAACGCCGCCTGGAACACCTCAGCGTAACGGTGTGTCCGAACGTCGTAATCGCACTCTATTGGATATGGTGCGATCTATGATGTCTCTTACCGATTTACCGCTATCATTTTGGGGATACGCTCTAGAGACAGCTACATTCACTTTAAATAGGGCACCGTCTAAATCCGTTGAGACGACACCGTATGAATTATGGTTTGGGAAGAAACCTAAGCTGTCGTTTCTAAAAGTTTGGGGATGCGATGCTTATGTCAAGAAACTTCAACCTGAAAAGCTCGAACCCAAGTCGGAAAAATGCGTCTTCATAGGATACCCTAAGGAAACCTTTGGGTATACCTTCTACCTTAGATCCGAAGGCAAGATCTTTGTTGCCAGGAACGGAACCTTTCTGGAAAAAGAGTTTCTCTCGAAAGAAGTAAGTGGGAGGAAAGTAGAACTCGATGAAGTACTACCTCTTGAACAGGAAAGTAGTGCAGCTCGGAAAATGTTCTGTGATGCCTACACCAACGAAGAGGAAATTCATGATGATGATCAAGGTACTTCGGATCAAGTTACTACTGAACTTCGAGGTCCACTAGGACACGTTCCGCACTGCAGTGGTACGGCAACCCTGTCCCGGAAATCATGTTGTTAGACAACGGTGAACCTTGAACTATGAAGAAGCGATGGCGGGCCCAGATTCCAACAAATGGCTAGAAGCCATGAAGTCCGAGATAGAATCCATGTATGAAAACAAAGTGTGGACTTTGGTGACTTGCCCGATGATCGGCGCAGCGATAGAAAACAAATGGATCTTTAAGAAGAAGACGGACGCGGATGGTAATGTCACCATCTATAAAGCTCGACTTGTCGCTAAGGGTTATCGGCAAGTTCAAGGGATTGACTACGATGAGACTTTCTCTCCCGTAGCGAAGCTTAAGTCCGTCCGAATCATGTTAGCAATTGCCGCATACTATGATTATGAGATATGGCAGATGGACGTCAAAACAGCGTTCCTTAACGGCTATCTTAAGGAAGAGCTGTATATGATACAGCCAGAAGGTTTTGTCGATCCTAAGAATGTTGACAAAGTATGCAAGCTCCAGCGATCCATTTATGGGCTGGTGCAAGCATCTCGGAGTTGGAACATTCGCTTTGATGAGATGATCAAAGCGTTTGGGTTTATGCAGACTTATGGAGAAGCCTGCGTTTACAAGAAAGTGAGTGGGAGCTCTGTAGCATTTCTCATATTATATGTAGATGACATACTTGATGGGAAATGATATAGAATTCTTGGACAGCATTAAGGCCTACTTGAATAAGTGTTTTTCAATGAAGGACCTTGGAGAAGCTGCTTATATATTAGGCATCAAGATCTATAGAGATAGATCGAGGCGCCTCATAGGTCTTTCACAAAGCACATACCTTGATAAGATTTTGAAGAAGTTCAAAATGGATCAGTCCAAGAAGGGTTCTTGCCTGTATTGCAAGGTGTGAAATTGAGCTCAGCTCAATGCCCGACCACGGCAAAAGATAAAGAAGAGATGAGTGTCATCCCTATGCTTCAGCCATAGGATCTATTATGTATGCCATGCTGTGTACGGACCTGATGTAAACCTTGCCGTAAGTTTGGTAGGAAGGTACCAAAGTAATCCCGGCAAGGAACACTGGACAGCGGTCAAGAATATCCTGAAGTACCTGAAAAGGACAAAGGACATGTTTCTCGTTTATGGAGGTGACGAAGAGCTCGTCATAACAGGTTACGTCGACGCTAGCTTCGACACAGATCTGGATGACTCTAAGTCACAAACCGGATACGTGTATATGTTGAATGGTGGAGCAGTAAGCTGGTGCAGCTGCAAGCAGAGCGTCGTGGCGGGATCTACATGTGAAGCGGAGTACATGGCAGCCTCGGAGGCAGCACATGAAGCAATTTGGGTGAAGGAGTTCATCACCGACCTAGGAGTCATACCCAATGCGTCGGGGCCGTTCAAACTCTTCTGTGACAACACTTGAGCTATTGCACTTGCCAAGGAGCCCAGGTTTCACAAGAAGACCAGGCACATCAAGCGTCGCTTCAACTCCATCCGTGAAAATGTTCAGAATGGAGACATAGAAATTTGTAAAGTGCATACGGATCTGAATGTCGCAGATCCGTTGACTAAACCTCTTCATGGGCAAAACATGATCAACACCGAACTCTATGGGTGTTCGATTCATCACAATGTAAACTAGAATATTGACTCTAGTGCAAGTGGGAGACTGTTGGAAATATGCCCTAGAGGCAATAATAAAAGCATTATTATTATATTTCCTTGTTCATGATAATTGTCTTTTATTCATGCTATAACTGTATTATCCGGAAATCGTAATACGTGTGAATACATAGACTACAATACGTCCCTAGTAAGCCTCTAGTTGACTAGCTCGTTGGTCAACAGATAGTCATGGTTTCCTGACTATGGACATCGGATGTCATTGACAGCGGGATCACGTCATTAGGAGAATGACGTGATGGACAAGACCCAATCCTAAGCATAGCACAAAGATCGTGTAGTTCGTTTTGCTAGAGCTTTTCCAATGTCAAGTGTCTCTTCCTTAGACCATGAGATCGTGCAATTCCGGATACCATAGGAGTGCTTTGGGTGTATCAAACGTCACAACGTGAATCGGGTGACTATAAAGGTGCACTACAGGTATCTCGAAAGTGACCATTGGGTTGACACGGATCGAGGCTGGATTTGTCACTCCGTGTTACGGAGAGGTATCACTGGGCCCACTCGGTAATGCATCATCATAATGAGCTCAAGGTGATCAAGTGTCGGTCACGGATCATGCATTGCGATGCGAGTAAAGTGACTTGCCGGTAACGAGACTAAACGAGGTATTGGGATACCGACGATCGAGTCTCGGGCAAGTAACATACCGTCTGACAAAGGGAATAGAATACGGGGTTGCTTGAACCCTTGACATCGTGGTTCATCCGATGACAACATCGAGGAGCATGTGGGAGCCAACATGGGTATCCAGATCCGCTGTTGGTTATTGACTTGAGGTAGTCTCGGTCATGTTCGCAGATGTCTCCCGAACCCGTAGGGTCTACACACTTAAGGTTCGGTGGCGCTAGGGTTAATAGGAAGACAAGTATGTGATTACCAAATGTTGTTCGAGTCCGGATGAGATCCCGGACGTCACGAGGAGTTCGGAATGGTCCGGAGGTAAAGATTTATATATGGAAAGTGGTTAAACGGACTCGGAAAGTTTGGGGTATACGGTAATGTCTGGGGCCACGGGAGGGTTCGGAGGTCCACGGGAGGGGCCACCCCCCGGGGGCCACATGGGCTAAGTGGGAGGAGCCAGCCCCTGGTGGGCTGGGCGCGCCCCACCTAGGCCCATCGGCTAGGGTTTGGGGAGGAGGAACCCTAAGGGGAAAAGGGGGCAAGCCACCCCTTTCCTCCTCTCCCTTGGCCGCCGCCCCCCCCTAGGGTTTTCCCTAGAGGGCCGGCCCCCCTTTGCCCTCTCCTCCTATAAATAGAGGGGTGGGGGGGAGGGCTGCCAACACAATTGAAGGCGCAACCCCTCCCCTCCCCAACACCTCTCTTTCTCCACGCGAGCTTGGCGAAGCCCTGCCGGAGAACTGCCGTACCAACTGCACCACGCCGTCGTGCTGCCATTGGAATTGTCTTCCTCAACCTCTCCTTCACTCTTGCTGGATCAAGACGGAGGAGACGCCATCGTCCCGTACGTGTGTTGAACACGGAGGTGCTGTCCTTTCAGCACTTTGGTCATCGGTGATCGGAATCACGTTGGGAACGTCTTCATCATCACCACTCCCTCGAACGCTTCCGTACTCGATCTACAAGTGGTATGTAGATGCAAACTCTCTCTCTTGACTCGTTGCTTAGATGAACTCATAGATAGATCTTGGTGAAACCGTAGGAAAATTTTTAATTTTCTGCAACGTTCCCCAACAGGGGATTCACCAAATCCCCTGGAATCCTCTCCTTCCAAAACCTCCACAATCCCTTGCTGTCAAACAAGGCCTGAAGGATAAACCTGGGGTACAATTCCATTCATCATTCATAGATTGGTCGTCTACCATCTTTGCCTTCTCATGTGAATCTGTGTCAATCTCTTAATTGATCATATGTTTGGTGGAGACTGAGTGTGGCAGGGCCATGAATGCATTGCCCTTACTTTCAGCATGGGGGAAACTTCCAAAACATATAGCTTGCCTAATTCAGGACTCTTTTCCGTGGTAGGTTCATGGATTCTTGCCGGCAGTGAAAACTCCGGCAGCTGAACTGCAGAGGCATGAGTGAACTTTTTTTTTGAAACTTCGGCCTCTTTATTAGATCAAGTAACCGTTACATCATCCACCAGCCACCGTACAATGGATTCCGGTGGTTCCTCAACCCACAAACCAGGTGGATTAAGAGCTGCCAGCCTAGCTAGTTCATGAGAAACACAATTTGCCTCTCTAGGACAGTGAATGAAAGAAACTGAAGTATAACCTACTGACAAAGCCATACAATCTGCATAAATTGCCGCCGCTCCTGTTGCAGTGAAGCCACCCGAGTTCATTATATCGATCACCTCCAGACAATCCGCCTCCACTATCAGCTTGTTTATGCCAAACTGTTGCACTAGTAGGAGGCCATGCCTCAACGCATATGCTTCCGCAGCTGTTGCATCGGTTACATGCTCCAGCTTGTTGTTGGAGGCTGCTAGGAACCCCCTTTATCATCCCTGAGCACTGCCCCTACTGCTCCATCCAAGTTCTGCGCATAAAATGACGTGTCCACGTTGAGTTTCACAAATCCCTCCCTTGGCTTAGTCCATCCGCCCTTCTGTGCGCCCATCTCCTTCTTCCTAGCGTTCGTATAGTTAGCCGCTAGAGCCGAGATTGACAGCGCTGATCGGGCTGGCGTTTGAACATCTTCTCCATGGACCTTTTGCCTCCTTTCCCACCACACATACCACAAACCCACAAGGACCAGGGTTCACAAGATCGACATCCGGAAGCAAGCTTCCTCTCGTGGTGCACATAACATATAATCCAGTACCGACGATCCCGCTCTATCCACTTCGCATGCCTCCTCTACAAACCCGTCTAACTTTAAGCATCTCCAGATCTCGGCTGCTCTTGGACAATTAAACAAGGCGTGCTTTATGTTCTCACAGCCTCCAACACACATCTTGGCAGTTCGTTGGCATAACTATATGGCGATTCGCGAGAACCCCAAAGCATGGCAAAAACCCGTGCAACACCTTCCATGCATGTATCTTAACTTTACCCAGCATCGTAGATTCCCACAGTTTACCCCAGACTGGGTATTGCTGTGACGGTTGGCCTTGCGATCGCTCGAACCAGCGTCCAAATTGATGATCCCACTCAGCGTGATATGCCGACCTAACCGTGAATATGTTGTTCTTTGTGAAACGCCATGCAACGAAATCATCCATCATTCTGACGGCGCCAATGAATCGCAAGGATCTCTCTGCATCCACCTGCCGAACATATCCATGACCAGTTCATCATCCCACATTCCTGTCACCGGGTCTATCAGGTCAGAGACCTTCGACAGCAGATTAGCTCCTCTCGGGGTGACCACTCGTCCATCCGCGCTCGCTGCAATCCATGGATCTGACCATATATTAACTTGTGAACCATCTCCAATTCTCCAAATGGCCCCTCTTTTGAAAGTATCACTAGTGCAGAACCGGACAATAGCACCGGTTCGTAAGGCCCTTTAGTGCCGGTTACATAACCGGCACTAAAGTGTGGTCACTAAAGCCCCCCCCCCCTTTAGTACCGGTTCAGCACGAACCGGTGCTAAAGGGCAACCACGTGGCACGAGGCAGCTCCGGGGCCCGGGAGCCCTTTAGTACCGGTTGGTAACACCAACCGGTACTAAAATGTTTGGGGGGTTTTTGATTTTATGATTTCTTTTTGATTTAATTTTGTGTTTTCCATTTTAATTCTTTTTCGTTTCACCCGCAGATATATATATAATAACTCATGCATGCTCGCATCATACATCATCATATATAATAACAAGTCCTACTAGCTAATTAATCAAGCATCATCATACAACTTCTACTCGTTATTAATAATAAGTCATACGATCATCATCCTCATAGTCATCGAACCGAACCCTACATAATTGTTCTTAGCACATGATCATCGATGTCAGGTAGGATCGGACCTAAACACACTTAAGGTAAAATAGCATAAAACAATATAGACCCTGACTCTCCATTATGAAGAATGGAGATCATCCTATCTCAATTCTTGCGCCTCGCTTCCTTTTGCTTCCAAGAAGCTCCTTACGACTGTCCATACATTTTTCCATCCTTTGATTGTCATGTCTCCACTTGTTTTAGAAATCCGGTATGGACAGTTGAGATTAAATAGGATGACCTGGATATATGTTCAAAACACGAAGGCTGCCGCCATTCGATACATCAAATGAGGCACACAATCCTCTGGGATTCTCTGTTGAAAAACATAGTAATAACTTCGTAATTAGCAATGATGTACTAGTTTTAGAAGTATGCAAAAAGATGCACGGATGTCGTAATAGTAATAAAACTTACCAGGGCATCTCCATGGTAGTTACCGTAGTTCAACACGTGCACTAGTGGCACGTATTGACCATAATGTTGAGGAGTTCGATTGTAGATATTGTAATTCTCAATATCATTACAAAATCCAACCAGATGAGTTTTCTCCTTGTAAGTTAACTCAGAGCCATCGGTGTAGTAAGTTCTATCTACCATCTTCTGCACATTCTTTGATACTTCAAAATAAGCTGTCAATGGAAATAAGCTGTCAACTATTTTGAAATGAACAATATAAGTTCTATTAATAATTAACTATGTTTGAGAAACTCACATAGCGGTAGAACTGGAGGAGTATCAACAAGGACCCAAATGTCCATATTGTCTTGCTCGATTTCAGGATCACCAAGATCCATGGTGACAAGCATACCCTCATCAAAACCATACAATTTGCAAAATGCTTCCCAATTTTTGCAACCAAAATGGGTTACGCTCTCAGCATTATACAACTTTACTTTAAAATCCACATCATGATGGGTCCTTAGGTGAATTTTCTTCGTTTCAAAATTTTCATGGTCTTCAAAATCCATCCTCTCCAAGACATAGCGTCTTGCATGGCATGGGATTAACTATACTCGAATTGTAAAAGATGAAAATTACACGTTCAAATAGTTGAAGTCATGCTTAATTATGAAAAAAAACACATGTAAATGCGTTGCGCACCGTTTCAACTTCAAGGTCTCCCGAGCTTAATGCTGAAGCGCCGACTATCGTCCAGGTGAGGCCTGTCGCACTCACCTCGATCGTCGTGGCACCAGTCGCACTCCCCCGGGAGACTTTCGTCCTCCGATGATGACATTTCCTATACGTTCATAATTCAAAGACTAAATTAGATCATTATTATTCAACTAATCATATGCATATGCCTTGCATAGTGCTCTCCAGTTTAAGCATTCAATAAGAAAAACTACATCATCTCCACGCGTCCGTACATCGAATATTATCACTAATACACGTCAGTACAGCTAGAACCAGTTTTACTAATTTTCTTGCTAAAAATAAACTACTTCTATAGTAAAATGAACCAGTTTTATTAAATCAACTAGTTCAACTACTAAGCACTTACTATAAATAGAATAATGTAGTACTTACTAAAATAAACAAGTTTCCCTAGTTCTAACTAAGTACATTAAACACTTTCTAAGTAGTTCAAATCTAATTCATCTAACATTCGACATTAATCTAACATTTATATAAACTCAAAATATATAAAAATTAAATAAACAAAAAACTCATTAACCTAGTTATATTAATTATTGAACTAGTTCAAATCTCATATACCTAAATTTTCTTACTAAAATAAACTAGTTATATTAATTATTGAACTAGTTCTAATCTCTAGTTCGATAATTTTTCTATCTAGCTAGCTAATTTATCTAACATGCGTGTGTGGTATATATATGTGTGTGTGTGTGTGTGTGTGCGTGTGTGGTATATATGTGTGTGTGTGTGTGCGGCCCGTGCCGCCGCCCGTATGTCTGTACGAAAGGGCGCCAAGACAGGCGGGGCGCCAGCGTTCGGGGGCGGCGGAGGGACGGACGGCGGCTTGGGGTTGGGGGGCGGACGGCGGCGGCGGCTGGTACGCGAGAGAGAGATACGACGACGGCGGCGCGGGACGACGACGGACGAGGCGTGCAGCGTCGGGCGGCGTAAGGGGACGACGAAGACGACGGCGACGGCGTGGCGGCGACGACGGAGCGGCACGCGAGAGAGGTTGACGAAAGAAGTGGGGAGATGTAACTGAAATTTCGTAAGTGCTGTATATATAGGGTGAGCCTTTAGTACCGGTTGGAGCCACCAACCGGTACTAAAGGCCAGGCAAAGAGGCGGGAAGAGCAGGCCTTTAGTACCGGTTGGTGGCTCCAACCGGTACTAAAGGGTGATCTTTAGTACCGGTTGGAGCCACCAACCGGTACTAAAGGCCTCGCGCTGCAACCCCAAAGTTTAGTCCCACCTCGCCAGGCGAAGGGCAGCCGCACTGGTTTATAAACCCAGCAGCGGCTACCTCTTCGAACTCCTCTATATAGCAGGCTTGCGGGCCTAAATTCTGCGCGCTGCCCTGTGAGTCTGCTGGGCCTTTAAGGCCTGTAATTGCACTCTTGTGGCCTAGCAGGCCCACAGGGCAGCGCCCCAAATTTTTTGTAGTTTTTTTCTTTTCTGCTATTTTTTCTTCTATTTCTTTCTGTGTAGTTTTTTGTATAGTTTTTTCTTTTCTGTTATACTTATTTTCTTCTATTTATTTGTGAGTAGTTTTTCATCTAGTTTGCCAAAATTCAACATTTTCAGAGTTCATTTTGTAGTGATTTTAAATTTCACGGTCATTTTGTAAACGATTGAAAAATAGCAAATATAATTTTTTCCTGCTATATTTATAATTTTTCCTTCTATTTTATAATTTTTTGCTATATTTATTTTGTTCTATTTATTTCTGAGTAGTTTTTCATCTAGTTAAAAAAAAAGAAATGCCGACGTGCAATTAGTTTTTGCCATAACAGAAGAAGTCCGGAGTTGTAATAAGTTATTAAAAAAGAGGTGCAATGCTCGTTAATTTGCTTCAAGCCTTTTAGAATAGTGTAAACTGCACTGCGCATAGCTTCGTGCAATCTACCATATTCCGCAAGGCTTGAAGCTAAGCAACGTGAGCATTGAGCCTCTTCTTCATCATCTCTGCACTCAGGGCTTATAAACCGCTCCTAGTACTGGTCACCCTTTAGTACCGGTTGGAGGCAAAATGAAGGCAGAAATGGTTGAAAGTTGATGGCGTCGCTTTGAATGGTGCATACTGGACGCACAAAAAGTCTGGAGTTGTAATAATTTAAAAAAATGAAATGCCTTTGTATAACAGATGAGTTTAATTTCGTCCGAAACCTGAATACTTCGAAAGAGATTGTCCAGTTTGTGAACGAAGTGCATCTAGTTTTTGCCGTAACCCTCTCTACTTTTTTGAACAATCTATGTGGGTGAAATGATGATACCATGCCAAGTTTCAACGTTTTCAGAGTTCATTTGTAGTGCTTTTCAATTTCCAGGTCATTTAGTTCTCAAAACAAATTATTGAATGCATGAAAAATAGCAAATGAAGGCAGAAATAGTTGAAAGTTGATGGCGTCGCTTTGAATGGTGCATACTGAACGCAAAAAATATAAGAGCATTTACATCATGATCTTATATTTCTTTACAGTCTAAATTGTCAATATGATCATATAACATTAAAAATACTTTGATCATCAATGATCTTTGTGTGTACAATCTGAATTGTCAATATGAGTCATCAACGATTTATAAACCGATGAAGACTCATATTGAGGCCTAAATTCTACACATAGAGTTCAATGAAGACCAAGTGCTTATGATAGTTTGAGAAATAACATATTTAAGGTGGTAAAAGGCTTGTTAAGGGAGCGAGGTGGGACTAATTAAAACATCCTGCCATTAAGCGTCATTAGTACCGGTTCGTGGCATGAACCGGTACTAAATGGTGATGGTGGGGCCATAGCTCGACCATGAGGTGACACAGCCTCTTTAGTACCGGTTCGTGGCATGAACCGGTACTAAAGGTTCGCCACGAACCGGTGCTATTGATCGGCCCCACGAACCGGCACTAATATATACATTAGTACCGGCTCAAATTCAAACCGGCATTAATGAGCTTCACGTATGACCCTTTTTCTACTAGTGTATTAATACCAGCACATATACTCTGCCATGTGAAGGAGCACCCACTCTTCATCTTTGCTTCTAGCAGTTTCCCGTCCGGGTAATATTTTGCTCTTAGAACCTGCGCACACAAGGAATCCGGATTTTCCAATAGTCTCCAAACTTGCTTGGCAAGCAAAACGAGGTTGAAGATGTGTAGATCCCTAAATCCCATCCCCCCTTTGTTCTTCGGAATACAGAGTTTCCACCATGCCGCCCAGTGAATCCTTTTATGGTTATCGTCGTCGCCCCACCAGTATCTTGATATGGCATCTGTCATCCCTTTACAAATTTTTTTCGGGATATTAAACACCGACATCGCGAAAGCTGGCATGGCTTGAGCGACCGCCTTGATGAGCACATCTTTCCCTCCTGTAGATAACATCTTCTCCTTCCATCCGCTCAACAACTGATTAATCCGGTCGATGAGGTACTCAAAAGATTCACTCCTATCTGCTCCCACCATCGCCGGTAGTCCCAAGTATCTATCATTCATTGCTTCCGTGAATATACGCAATTTCTGACATATTATCACTCTTTCTTCCACTGCAAAATTCGGGCTAAAATAGATACTCGACTTTGCGTCACTTACCAACTGCCCCGAGCTCTCACAGTAAGCATCCAGAATCTCCCGTAGGCAATCAGCATTAGCCCCATCCGCTCTCATCAGAATCAGTGAATCGTCTGCGAAGAGTAAATGTGAGATTTGTGGTGCATCTCGACATACTTTCACGCCTACAAGGTTCCCATTATTTTCTTCCCTTTGCAACATGCTTGACTGAGCCTCAGCACACAACAGAAATAAGTAAGGAGATAAAGGATCTCCTTGCCTTAACCCTCTCGATGGGTAAAACCCGTCTGTATTTGTCCCATTGGAACATATATTGTATGAGACTGATGAGACGCATGCCATGATCAACGAAATCCATCTTCTATCAAAACCCAACCGCTCCATCATTCTCTTCAAAAAGCACCATTCCACCCTATCATATGCCTTATGCATATCTAATTTCACCGCACAAAGCCCTGACTTGCCTTGCTTTCTCTTTATCGTATTCATGCACTAATACGCAATAAGAATGTTATCCGTGATCAATCTTCCGGGGACAAAAGCACTCTGCGTCGGGCTGATGATCTCCGGTAAGATTCCTTTCAACCGATTAGCTAGCATCTTCGAAATGATCTTGTAGGCCACATTACAGAGACTAATCGGTCTAAACTGTGTGATATTAGTCGGGTCTGCCACTTTTGGAATCAGCACTATGTTGGTGCTATTCCATCCATCTGGGATTGTCCCCGTGTTTATTGCTTCCAACACCTCTTTCACCAGATCCTCCTTAAGCATATTCCAAAACCTTTTATAAAACGCAGCATGTAGTCCGTCCGGTCCAGGGGCCTTGAAATCGCCTATGCTGAAAAGTGCCCGCCGAACATCTTCTTCATTGAACGGAGCTAGCAATGCTTCGTTCATTTGCACCGATACCTTAGGTGCCACTGAATGTATCACATCCTCATTTGGATTATTCACCTGCGAGGTAAACAAGTTAGTGAAATAAGTTTGTATGATCTTCTCCATCTCTGTTTGCCCTTCCTGCATAACTCCATTCTCATCTTGTAATCTTTTTATAGTATTCTTCTTTCGCCTAGCTGAGGCATACATATGGAAATAATTTGTGTTTCTATCCCCATGTCTCAACCAATTCGCTCAGCCTCTCTGCACCCACTCGATTTCCTCCTGTTCCAACAAGTTCTCAATAACAAGGAGTATTTCCTTTTGCCTATCAGTTGCTGAATCAGTAGCCGCACCCCTTCTCAACTCCTCCAACTCCGCTTTGAGGGCGTCCATCCTCTTTTGCGGTCTCTTCAGCACTTCCCTGTCCCACTTGTGCAGCTCCGTGTGTACGGCATCGACTTTTGGCCTAAAGGGCCCGATGCCTAGCGTCGCCGCCCGTAGCCACGCCGTACGTACCACCTCCTCCACCGCCTCCTCCTTAAGCCACCTTGCTTCAAATCTTCTTTTAGTTCCCCTCAGTCTACTATGTTCTGCATAATATTCCGTATCCACCACCAATGGACGATGATCAGACTTCGTCATCTCCCCATTCACTACTCCTACATGCGGATAGATATCATTCCACCTAGAGTTACAGACCGCTCTGTCCAGCCTCTCCTTAATCCGCCCTCTACTCCACGTAAAACTATCTCCTGAGGCTCCCATATCATTTAGATCGCAATCAGCCAGAGCATCTCTAAACCCCTGCATCTGTCGCTGCTCCCGAGCCGCTCCCCCCTCCTTCTCATGAGCATAAAGGATCTCGTTAAAATCACCGAACACCATCCAAGGAACATCCATGACCTGGTGCAACGATCTCAGGTATTCCCATGATTTGTGCTTATTCTCTCTTGCCGGTTCTCCGTAGAATCCTGTACATCTCCACTCCTTCCCATCATCTATAATGACATCAATGAAGTTACTCTTAACACCAAGATTTGTGATTTTCATCCCGCTTTTCCAAAACATCAGAAGACCCCCCGCCCTACCATCACTCGGGTCAACCAGCCTCTCCTGGAACCCTAACTTTGTCATCAACTTCCACGCCTCGCGTCAGACATGTGTGCTTCTGAAAGAAAAAGCACATCTGGTTTGTAGCACCTCTGGACCTCCCGAAGTGCTCGAACTGCCCGGGACTGACACATCCCGCGGCAGTTCCATCCTAAGATTTTCATTGGGCCTGGCGGTCCCCCGAAACAGGGGCCGCCAATGTTGCCAGGTCCATGGAAATAGTCTCATCCAACTTGTGCCTCTTACTGCCCTGCGAGTTTGTGTCATCCTCTCCCTCCTCTCCTCCAGTCTTGCTTGCTTCCTTTGCTACCAGCCTCTCCCCCCCTTTGCCGTCAGTTAATAAAAGTTGTGATCCAGCCTCCTGCTCCTTCTCTTCGAAATCCAATCTTCTCTTAAATGATCCCGAAGGTTGGCCATCAGTAGGGTTTTTGACCGGGCTGCTAGCCGTGCTACGTAGATCATCATCATACCTCCCTTCTGAATTTTTGTTCCTCCATGCTCCCCCACCTCGTCCTCCTCTCCCTCCCCTATTATTCCATGTTCCTTTCTCCTCCTGGCTTGACTGCGCCCAATGTTCATCTCGTCGAAACTCCGGAGCAATTAAGGAAATAGGGTAGATTATGGCATTTTCCTCATGGACACCATTACCATGCTCCTTAGCAACATGGCTAACCAGGCCACAGACACCACAAAACACTGGCATTTTCTCATATTCAAACTCGAAGTACGCCTTCTTCTGCCTTAGGGTGAGGCTTGCACATCTCATCAATGGCTTCCGTACGTCCAAAGTGACTCTCACTCGGATCCCTCCCCCTTGGCCCTTGACTGACCTCTCATCTACACGCACCACTTCTCCTGCCTTCCTCGCTAGTTGCCTAGCAATGCTCGCAGTTCTCATCTTCTCCTTCAGCCCCATCACCCTCATCCAAACCTGATAGGTATTAAGTTCAATCTCGTGCACCTCCGACCACCCATCATAGGATGTCAGCAATACTGGGCAGTTCCTGAAGATCCAAGGCCCTTCGTTCATCACCCTTTCCCAGTCTCCCAAGCAACTGATCTGTACAGAAAACAGATTGTCCTCAATAGCCCTAAACTCCACTTCTTGCTCCAGATTCCAGGCCGATCGCATGTTGCCATAGAAGGCTCCATGACTGAACTTTTTGTTTGTATGGACCCTTGCCAGCGCCATGAACTCCGCATCCTTCTCCAGCTCCTCCAGATCTTCCTCTAGAACCACGTCCTCCTCCTCCTCCCTGAGATTCATGTACTTTAGCTTCTCGTTCAACGAATCTTCCTGCGATTCCCTTGTTCCCTCCGTCAAATCTTCCGCTCCTAGATCTCCCTTCACCTTCCTCTTCTCTCCCTCCTTCTCCAGCGACTTCCTCCCCTCAACCCTTGACGTGGATGAATCTGCTGACGCCATGATCTGCCCTCCTGGATCGAAAAAGCCCTGCCGGACTAGTAGCCCGATCGGGATCCGATCTAGTCTTGCCGTGCTCCCGTGGTCTCCTCGGCCGTCGCCTGGGAGAAAGAAACCCTAAAGGGTACGTGACGTCTCTCTTTTCCTTCTTCTTTGTGAGGCATGAGTGAACTTGGTACCAGGAATTTGTTCCTACTGCTCCTCCAGCCTGTTCAACCGGAATAGAAGAACTTGCTCACAGTGCACTATATCCGGGCTGATGGGTTTCCTATGGCAGGCCTCCAACTCCCTCTTGATCTTCTTTATTATTTTAGCCAAGTCACCCAAATCATTCCTACTCCGGTCATTTAGCTCAACCACAATGGAGAGAAGGCACTCCCGGACTGTTGCAGCCCCACATGTCTTTGCAGCCTCCCATGTATTCAACACGCGGGCATCGCAATCTTTCTCCATCAACCACTTTGCCTTGAACTACTTCAATGTGTCGAGTGTTTTTTTTGCCTCATAGGTCTCCCTCCCTCGACGTCCAGGATAACCGGCCAATGATCAGACTTATGCGGGTCTTCATTTACCACTTTATAACCGGGAAAACAATCACACCAAGCTGGATTGGCAACAACCCTGTCAAGTCTTTCACGGATATAGCCCTCAACAAAAATTATTATTTCTCCAAGTAAAACACCACCCTCAAAGCCGAGGTCTTTAAGATCACAAAAAGAAAGGGCATCTTGGAAATTCTGCATGCAAGTTTGGCTACGGGAAATTCCCCCTTGTTTCTCATAACTAAACATGACCTTGTTGAAATCACCAATGCACACCCACGGAATTTGCTCTTGATGATCAAGGGTGTGGAGCAGTCGCCAAGTTTCTGATTTGTTCTTCAGATCACCATAGATACCCGTGATTCTCCATTTGAAATCATCTTCCTCAGTCATAGCTGTGTCAATATGCATCATCCCTTTCCAACTCAAGGTCAGATTTATTCCCCTACGCTAGAACATGGCAACCCCGCCACTCTTCCCATCATAATCTCTATCCACCATATGCATGAGACCCAATTTTGTTCTGAACTTATCTAACCTCTTCTCGTTGAGCTTAGTTTCCAACAAAAATAGGATATCAGGGACTTCCTTCTTCTGGACCTCCGGAATACCAAATAGGATATCAGGGCTGCTCCTTTAGCCCCGCGTCAGTGGTGTTCTCTTGTTCATTCACAACACGGTCCTCCTTCCGTTGTTTTTCCTTAGCCTCCCATTCCATATCATCCCCAACCGACCCTCTCTTCCTACCACTGATAATAGCAGCATTCAGGTCAGTATATCCCTTTCCGTTCCTCCCTGTTATTTTCTTATATTCTCCCATGTACCCTATGCCTTCCCCTTCACTATTCATCCCTTGTGTCCTGAAAACAACGTGTTCCCCTTCGTTGGACTGATCTCCAAGATCCGATAAAGTACCCCCGGATCAGGCTCTCTTTGATTAGGCCTCCATGAACATGACAAACACAAAATAATCTCACCATCATGTATTTTCCAACATATTGATAGACCAACTACAATATTGCCTTATAGTCCTTGTAGCAGGTAGGATGTAGTTCAACAGAAAAAAGGTCTAGTCCAGCCTCCACATCCTCCTGTTCATGGCAATTGCCAAAATTCTCACTTATTCTTGGTGATAGACCAGAGACTGGTGCCTCCTCAATTGGATGATGCCTAGGTTCTACAACATGTTGTATAGTGTCGATCACTACAATAATATTGACCGGAAGCTTTCTATGAACTTCCATCGTGTTGTGTATTGTAATATTCTCTAAAGCTCCGCTTTGAAGAACATAAATGATCTCACCCATCTTTCTCGGATTTTCCAACCAACCAGGGTAGACATCAACTTGGGTGCTACCTCACCTACGGGCTCGGACCTGGCGATCCATAGCACCAGCTCTTGGGTCTTCTCGTCTGACACATGCACCCGCATGTCCGCAGCCGGCGTCATAGCCATATCATGAGTAAATTGCAAAAAACCACCACATTAGGGGACGCTAAAACAGAAAGCCACCAGGTTTCGTAATTTTTTTAAAAAACCACCGCGTTTGCGCTGACAGTTTTCAAAAAACGCTGATTGAACGGTTTGGCGCGTCTGAGTGAAAAACTGACCGGTTGGGCCCGCTGTCAGGCGCCACGTGGCCAGGGGGAGACGGCGCCCGTGACGCGCGCCGTTAGACGGCGCCCGTGACCTAACGAGCGGCCCGACCCATCCATTTCCCCCAGATCCCATCTAGTCGTCCTAGGTCACTTCCCGCATGGCGACCGGTGGTGGCGGCGGCGGCGTTGACGACGGCGGCGGTGTTGACGAAGGAGGCGCATCCGGTGACGGTAGGGACGACCGCGACCTCGCCATCGCCGATGCTGGTGGCCGCCCCGTCCTTCCTGGGTCTCCGACGGCGCTATGTGGTACGTCTGGCGCCTCTCGATCCGCCGGCGTCGGCGGAGATGAGCGCGGCGAGGATTGCAACATCTTCAACTCCGACGACGTGGAGGCACGTGCGGCCGCCAAACTGGCCCAGGTCTGGAAGGCCAATCCAGGGCGGAGCCACCACTTCACATCCGGCCTCGGCGGCGTGGAGTGAGTGTTTTCCAAAATTCTCTTTTTGATTATGCCTGTGTAGTTGAACAATTTGAATGATTATGCTACTATAGTTGCACACTTTGAGTGATTTTGCTAGTGTAGCTAGACTCTTTCCTCTGTATGAATCTCAATTTAGGAATTAGGGTTTATCTTAGCTGAATTTAGTTTTATCTTACTTTGAGTGAATGTACTGTTAAGTGAAAATGAGCTGTTAAGTGAATATGAGCTTATTTGTGGATAACTGAATTTAGTGAATTTAGCTCAGTTGTGTTTACATAGCTCAATTTTAACTGAGTTGTGATAACTGAATTTACTGAATTTCACTGTTAACTTAGTTTTAATTTAGTTTTAACTTAGCCCAGTTTTAACTTAAAGCAGATTTTTACTGTTAACTGAATATGATATTAATTATGGTTAACTGAATTGACTGTTAACTGAATTTACTGTTATCTGAATTGACTGTTATCTGAATTTAGTGTTATCTGAATTTACTGTTAACTGAATTTAGTGTTAACTGAATTTTCTGTTCACTTTGTTGTTTCTCTGAATGTAATCTTGACTGTTATCTGAATCTGTTATTCACTTAATGGTATGTAATGCTAACTGAACTTGCAGTTTGGATGATGATGAACCATGGGATATGAGGTTTCATTTCCAAGGCTGTGACAATCTGGAAAGGACCTTATGTGAATCAGATATCACATATATGAACATGTTAGCTATTATTGGGATAGAGGGGTATGATCAAAAGGATTCAATGTACTATGTGAAGCAAGAGGGTGTAGGAATGGCAGGCATGCAGCTAATCAAATCTGAGGAAGATGTAGAAGAAATGTTGGAATTGTATGAGGAGAAGAGGTGTGTTACTATCACAGTAATGAAAGGAAGAGAGTCAGAGATGGCAAAGTTGCAGATCAACATTGGAGATGGATGTGAAAAGCAGATTCCAATATCTGAGATTGGTTCTCCAAAGGTGTACAATATAGATGATGCAGGTGTGCTCTACCAAAGTCAGACCAGTGGACATGAAGCAGATATATGTGCTCCAGTTGTTAGTGCTCACACAGAGGACTCCTATGGACTATATCTCTTACTCAGGAGAGTTGCAATGTTAAAAAGGGGAGGGACATAGCTGGTGTGAAAGAGTTAGATGATTTTCTTAAAGAGTTTGCAGATGACAGTCTAGTAGTACAAGGAGAAGAAAGAATGGAAGAGGATGAGTTGATGGTGACAGAGGACATTGATGTGGATAGCTCTGAAGAGGAGGAAGAGGAGCAGAGTGATGATGCAGATTTGCACCAGAAATTAAAAGATCTCAAGAGGAAGAGGGTATATGAAGGTGATTCAGAGCCAGAAGATCTGTTTTGTGAGGCTGAGGAGGAGGATGAAATAGAGGGGTTTGTTGATGCACCACTAGTTGAGAAATTACCTGTTAGAAGAGGTCCAACAAGTAGATCACACTGCAGTTCCCAGGCCAAACTTGAGGCAGACTACATTCCCTTATATGATGAAGATATAGATGATGAACTTCAAAATGATTCTGATGAAGAACTAGTGTTGTATTGTTCCTCATCTGGGAGAAAGTCCAGGGCAAAAAAGAAGAAAGCCAGGATATGGTATGATGAAAATAGGCTTATGCCACAGGAACAAATTTGCTGGCACATGTGTTTTGTTGATGTTTACCAGTTCAGAAGAGCATTGGTTAACTTGCATGTGACACAGAGAAGGAACTTCCATTACCACAACAAAGATAGGATCATTGTTGATTGTGTGGAGAAAGGTTGCCCCTTTCACATGAATGCATCTGTAGTTGGGCAAGAAAAAACATTCTGTATTAGGAAGCTGCAATTAGAGCATACATGTGCTCCAAGTGGTGAGAACTGCAAGGTTCCTGCTAGGTTTGTGGCCAAAGCAGTTGAAGAATGCTTCAGGACAGGTCCTAAAGCAGGAATTCAGACACTCATAGACAAGACAAAGGAGAAGTATGGTGTGGAGGTTGGTAAGATGATGGCATACAGGGCAAGGCAGCAAGCTCTCAGTGTTGTTCAGGGTGATCAGGAAGCCCAGTACACTAGGATTAGAGACTATCTTCAAGCTGTTTTGGACACAAACCCTGGTAGCAGATGCATTGTAACAACTAGAGTTGTTAGAGAGCATCCCAGCAAAAATCCCGGATTTCATAGACTCTTCATTTGTCTTGCAGCCCAAAGGGAGGGTTTTCTTAAAGGATGTAGACCATTCATAGGTATGTCTTTCTCTACAGAAATTTTACACTCACATATACATTGTTGCATCTCTTATGAAGTACTTGTTTCAGGTCTAGATGGGTGTTTTGTGAAACTAAACACAGGGCAACAAATCTTAGCTGCAACTGGCAGAGATGGAAATAATAATATATACCCTCTGGCCTTTGGAGTTGTAGAGAAGGAGGATACACCAACTTGGTGTTGGTTTTTAACACAATTGAAGATAGTTCTTGGTGGAGAATCAGGACAATTTGGAAACTACACAATAATTTCAGACTGGCAGAAGGTATGTAATGTTGAAAACTGTTTCTTTAGTTTCCTACACAATAGATGTACTGTACTGCACAACATAGATGTACCAAACTAAATTAGGTGTATCATACATGTAACCAGGGTCTGCTAAATGCCATTGACCAAGTATTTCCCAATTGTCCTCAAAGATATTGTTTAAGGCATATATATGCAAATTTCCAAAGTGCTGGATTTAGAGGAGAAGAACTTAAGCAATATATGGATGCAGCAGCTTATTCTTATACAAAGTATGGGTTTGATGAGGCAATGGAAGAAATAAGAAAGGAAAGTGAGGATGCTTGGGTCTGGCTTAAGAAAATACCTGTAGAAACATGGGCTAGATATGCTATGGACACCACTTGTAAAACTGACTTAGTAGTCAACAACATAAGTGAGGTGTTCAATAGGATGATCTTGGATATTAGGGGCAAACCCATTAAAACTATGGTTGAAGGGGCTAGGTCCAAATTAATGGTGAAGTTCAATGAAAAAAGAACTGGAGGGGAATCAGCCAGATGGACAATTACCCCAACATATATGGAGATGCTAGAGGAGTCAAAGGAATGGGCTAGGAATTGCAGAGCTATGATGGCAGGGCCTGATCTATATCAAGTGAATAGTGGTGAGAAATCATATGCTGTGAACTTGAAGGAGTGGACATGTGGTTGCAGAAAATGGGATATGAGAGGTGTACCATGTAACCATGCTGTATGTGCAATCTATAAGTCAAAACAACAACCAGAAGATTTTGTCCATGAGTTCTTCAAGAAGCCTATGTACCTAGAAGCTTACAAGCCAATGATATACCCAGTTCCTGGACCTGACCTATGGACAAGAACAGACACTAGAGACATAGATCCCCCTGTGTTCCATAAGAAGAAGGGTAGAAACCAGACTCAAAGAAGGAAAGGCCAATTTGAAGTGCCAAAACCCAAGGATACTTCAAGAGTTGGAACCATCACATGCAGCAACTGTGGGAAGCAAGGGCATAGATACACAAACTGTGGTGATCAATTGAAGCCATCCCTTGCTGCTAGGAAGAACAATCACAAGGTATTATAATGCAAATCCTTGACATGTTTTCTTTGCAATGTTCAGTTTTGTACTATAAAAGTAATGCAAATCCTTTACATGTGTAGGAAACAAGAACTGCCCCTCCATCAACACCTACTGCTGCAGCTAGTGGTACCACAAAAGCAGCATCATCTGGTGCAAGAGCTACTGTTGCAGCAACTGTTACCAGAAAAGCAGCAGCATCATCATCTGGTGCAAGAGCTACAACTGCAGTCTCTGAAGCTTCTGGTGCAAGAGCTGTTGCTGCTCCTACAAATGCTTCCTCATCTGCTCCAAGAAGAGGTGCTGCTTCTTCATTTGCTCCTCCAAGGCCTGCTGCTGCTAGTGCTTCTGGTTCTACAAGGGTCAGGAAGAAGCCAAGCAAGTTCAAAGACTATTTCTATGCTAGTGGCAATTAGTCAGACCATTAGTTCAGAGAGTAATTCTGTATTTTGGGCAAAACTACTGTGATGTTGGCAAAACTGCTGTGATGTTGGCAAAACTTGCTGTATTTTGTACTTGCTGTGGTAGCAAGATAACTTGCTGTGATGTTGGCAAGCTAGGGTAACTTGGTATGATGAACTTGCTGTGATAACTTGCTGTTAAATTGCTGTGATAACTTGATATGTTGGCAAGTTAGTGTTAGTGTCTACATGGGCTAGGTTAGCCAATAAAGTTGTTGGTTCATCTTGTCGACGGTTGTCGATAGGCTAGGTTAGCCAATAAAGTTGTTGGTTCATCTTGTCGACGGTTGTTGATAGGCTAGGTTAGCCAACAAAGTTGTTGGTTCATCTTGTCGACGGTTGTCGATAGGCTAGGTTAGCCAACAAAGTTGTTGGTTCATCTTGTCGACGGTTGTCGATAGGCTAGGTCAGCCAATAAAGTTGTTGGTTCATCTTGTCGATGGTTGTCGATAGGCTAGGTTAGCCAATAAAGTTGTTGGTTCATCTCTATCCTAACCGTACCCTCTCGACAACCGTCGATAAAAGGAACCTACCTCTCTAGCCTAACCGTAGCCTCTCGACAACCGTCATGAAAGGAACCTACCTCTCTAGCCTAACCGTAGCCTCTCGACAACCGTCGACGAAATGAACCTACCTCTCTAGCCTCACAACAGTATTTTAAACTTTTGCTCCTCCATCAATATGAGAAACCTTAGTGTTCAAATATGACATAATAATCCATTACAACAGTTCATATGATCAGCATAAATACATATGCTCACATCCAACAAACATCTTAGTGTTCAAATATGACATAATAATCCATTACAACTAAACATCACATGACTAAGGTTCAGAAACAGCATAGTTCAACCTTGTTGGCCTCATACATTATGCCAACAGAAACATTTTAGGGTACTTAGTTCAACAGAAACAACATAATTTGCTAACAAGTTCAGAACAGATTTGCCTCACAGAAACAACATAGTAATCAACCTAATAATCACTCATCACAGAGTTCTTTGATTTTCATCAACTTAACCTTGTTTGCCTCCCCATCCTTCAGCAAATCAGCTATGATATACTCTAGCTTTTTCTTCTCCTTCTTCATCTGATCAATCTTTTGAAGACCTTCATCTGCTACATGTTTCTTACAATTGCTAACAAGTTCATCATTGCTCTGCTTAATGACTTGTAGTGCTGTCCTCAGCTCAATATTGTCTTTCTCAAGCTTAGCCTTCTCTTCCTGGGCTTGAAGTACAACATTCTCTACATCACCATCCTGCATAATCTTCTGATAGTTCTCCCTCATCACATTCTTGTGAATTGTTGAAAAAAATATGCTTGTTTCTTTGATGTGGTTGTGGTGCTTCTCTTGGATTAGCTTCTTCTCTTCTCCCAGCTTGACTATGATCTTTTCTTTAGCATCATTCTCTTTGCTACTCTGCTCATACATATCCCAAAGTTTGCGTAGTGCATTTTTCATGGGTTCTGGCCATTCTGGGTCAATCCATTGAACCAGACCACAATTGTCAACTTCCTATAATAATTCAGACTAAACAAAAGTTAACAGCAGGACCACAGATTCAGATAAGTAAGTTAACACCTATATTCAGTTAACAGCTACATATATTCAGTTAACTTAGCTCATTTAACAACATACACATTCAGATAAGCATTGACACATTGTTTCCTCAAAACACCAGATAAAACAACATCTTCACAAAACTATATACAGAACTATATTCAGTTAACAGGCAAAAATACATATATTCAGTTCACTGAGCACCAAACAAAGGATCTGTATAATCTATGACTACCAGAGAGGACCTGCAACTGACCTGATTAGCGCATCCATAAAACCTACAGCCAGTGTTGATTCCTTGAAACACAACAGCCCTATGAACAGGAAGATTGTGACAGCACATCGGTCCTCTGGCAACAATACCGCACCACTCCGGGTCAACAATGGTTTGTGGGATCTACAATAGTGCAACAGTGCTCAATATCCCAATCAAATTCGTGAAAACTAAGCTCAAATCGAAGAAAACCCTAACCCTAAGTCAAAGAGAAATGATACTCACATAGGTCTCCTCCTCGTGCGAGTTGAAGAGGGGGGACATAGAATCTTCGCTACTAGTTTCGTCGTCCTTCCAGGACACCATCGCTGCGGCGGCCGGCGGCGACAAATGGACGGCGGAGGCGGTGGCGAACGAGCCGCAGGCAGAGAAGAAGGCGAGAGAGAGGGGAATGGACGAACGGGTCGGGCTGGGTCGGGCCGCTCGTTAGGTCACGGGCGCCGTCTAACGGCGCGCGTCACGGGCGCCGTCTCCCCCTGGCCACGTGGCGCCTGACAGCGGGCCCAACCGGTCAGTTTTCCACTCAGACGCGCCAAACCGTTCAATCAGCGTTTTTTGAAAACTGTCAGCGCAAACGTGGTGGTTTTTTGAAAAAATTACGAAACTTGATGGCTTTCTGTTTTAGCGTCCCCTAATGTGGTGGTTTTTTGCAATTTACTCCCATATCATATTCCCCATTCAATTCATCCCACTCCTTCAATTCCTTCTCTTCTCTGATCCTTTTCACCCCTTGCAGCAATTCTGGCACATCTTTGGTCTCCACTGCCCCACACATCTTGCCCAACCTCCCCCTATAGTAGACTGCTCGCCCTCCGCTTCCTCCCTTTCACGCATGCAACCAGGATTCCTCGAGGAACGAAGAACATGGACGACCTTCTCCTGCAGGCTAGACCACTCCAAATTGGAGTGCGCAACATATCAAACCAGCCTCCTGGATGACCCTTGAGCCCAGTGGATATGGCACCGCAAATCTCATCACTCTCTCCAGTGTAGCTGCCGAATCGCCTCCGCAAATCATCTCTCCCTCTCAGGACGAGCCATTCTCGCCAGCAAGGAGTTGGATACTTCAGAGAAAAAGAATAGAAATATGAAGAAACTAGGTATGGAAGGAACTGGATAGAAGTGAGATTGAGAGGAGGAACGAGGAACTGAGAAACGCCAGGAAAGGAAAGCCACAGAAATCTCTACTCATAATGTCTCAGTTGTTAGGTTGCGTTCCGGGTTTTATTTTCGTCCCACCTCACCCGGTCTTTTTTTGTACTTCTTTGGTACTTCCTCCCACCTCACCTGGTCTATTTTCGTCCTCACCTTTACCTCGTCCGTATCAGCGAACCACCCGCTGGTTCGAGCATCGATTGCCTACTCCCACACCGCCGAACAAGGAAAAAACCACTAGAAAATTAAATCTACGAAGTTTAACCCACGAAAAAAAACCAGGGCTGGGGAATCGGTCGAGCGATTTCTCCTGATGTTCGCCCCCGCCGCACTCGAATCAGCCGCCGCCCTCGCCCTCGCAGCCGCCGCCGATCCCCTTCCCCATCTCCCTCCCTCAAACGCCGCCGCCCATTGCGGACGCCCTACACAAGTCGGGCCACGCCCGCAGCGAGCGCCGCACCAACGTCTCCATCAACAAGACGCGGCGTCTCCATGAGTGTCCGGGGCTAGGGTTTCGGGCGCGGCGTCGCCCTGGTCGCCGGTGCGACTCTTCTCAGTCTTTTACCGCGGCTCCGCCTCCTGGATGGCGCTCCTGTGGGCATGGGTGCGCGCGCGCGTCGGCTTCCTCCTCTCTATCATGGTGAGTTCATCCCCTCCTTCTTCCTCCTCTCTGCTCTGCATTTGATTGGGGTGTCGTATGTAGTATACGTGCTGGTTGGCAATCGTCCAGTGCTGTTTGGTTTGGATACACACATGCATCTAGGCTATTGTCTTCTCTCTCTACGCGGAGTGCAAGGTGATTGATTCATGGTTACTGCCAATCTGTTGCAGCATATTCGTGTGGCCTCGACCAAAATGTCGGTGTTGTGCTCTTGTAGAACAGCGTTAAGAGGATGTGATATCAGCTAGCTTAATTTTTTCCAAACTCCTGCAATGAAAGGATGTAAGTCGCCTTCGGAACGATTGAAACACACATGAGCCTGTAATATCGGAAGCAATTTTTCTCTCCTGTAGATGGTTATCGATGTGCAGATTTTAGTAAGCTTATGCTATCGATCTTCTGGTCAGGTGGTCCTGTCAAAATCAGATACTAATGGCAGTTTTGCGAGTGCATGCATGTTCTTATCATTTCAACTAATCTGGCTGGCCATGTTTCCATAGAAAGTTTCAAGCTTCTCAGCCATACAATAGGTGTCAGACACCCAGACTTTATGAGCATGTGATTTGTTCAGGCAAGCAACGACAGGCACAACTGAAACACGTCCTACAAATTTTGCTTCTCTCAATTGCTCGTTTCTCCTGCGCCGCTCAGAGCATCCCGATGGACAGTGGTGTTCATGGCGAATCGATGAGGCTTGCCTTCCTCTACACAATTGAGCGCAGGTTCCTGATCATAGTACAAACTTTTGAAAACATTATATTTCCTGCATGCACTTTACTTGAAGCATAATTATACTACGTATATTTAGCGGATACTATTGTTTGAGTAATAAAAATTTGGAAGCTCAAATTATATACTTGCTTTAGATTGTTGCCTTAAAAAACAATATAACTTTTTTCACTAAAATGCAGGGTTCATTTTTCATTCAGGAATAAGGATAGTACAGGGTGTATCTGAAAAATACAGGGTAGTGAATGGTATGCCGGCAACAGCCCGCAAGGACCAAAGCAACTCTAATCTGGTTCGCTCGGTCTTTGAATCAGCTGGTTAAAAACCAAGAGGTCGTTTGGGGTTTGTAGTAGTGTTATTTACTAGAGGCTACTTCCCTTAGTATTGTCGATGTCTACTTGACCTTTCATGGGAATCGGATGTAACCATCCCGCAACCTGCAACCGTTCTAGCAACTGGCAATTATTCTGTAGCAAAGCACATCAGTTTGTTCTATTATGTTAATCGGAAAGTCTCGACATATGAGTTCAGACTGAGACTGAGAGAGTGATATAGATTTGCTCGAGTTTACGAAATATATTATGTTGTTACTTGCATCTTTCTTGGATTTTTTCCCTTGCATTTCTTCTTCTTTTCCCTACCATCTGTTTTATAGAAGTTTCTACATCAAATTAAGCAAGTACATTATCCGTTCTTGTCCAAGTTTATCTTATTCCTTTCATCGGAAGTCTGTACAAATGAGTTTGGACGAAGAGAGTGACATAAATTTGCTTGAGATTTTGAATTATTTTCTGCTTTTGGGTTTGCATGCTATACTGCTTGATTAATGATTATTGAGGAAAATTAGTGGCAAACGTTGGTTGAGAAAGCTCCTGCATTTACTGTAATGCACGGTAGTTTATTGCATGATCTGCACGGTAGAAAGCACTCATATTTGATTTGATTCTGTTCTGTGCTTGTCAATAGTAATAACTTGAAATATGCTTTTATCATGATTATAAAGTTTATTGATGATGCTTTGTTTCAGGATATGTGGAGAGGCTATTTGCAATGTGTTCAAGGCAGATAGTAGATTATATGGTTAAGCATCTCACTTATATTGATAATTTTTATTTGTTTTATTTAAATTAAAATGGTTTATGTATTCTGCTCTATAGGTGAATTTGCTCCAATGATTCTGCAACCCTCGAGGAGGTGACATTTCCATCAAATGATTTTACAGTTCGTTTGGTGTCAACAATGGGTGGCAGTAAACTGCATTGCTACTAAGTGCGGAGTAAGGACTAAAGCATTTGTCTTATTATACACACATTACATATATCAAAATGACCATGAAGGATATAGTTGTTTCCTCAGCTTCTGTCTGCCAAGGACGTGGTGGATCCAAAGAAGTTTCTGATGCAGAGTTAGCTTTGGAAGGAACTTCTTCTGCTCACTGTTTACATGCTGGTGGTACTCTTGGTGTTTTGCCAACTGGAAAGAAGATAGTTAGCATGGGCATTATTCATTCATCAATGCCAAAACACAAAAGGCTTAGACAACAAAAAGAATGCCCGTTTTCAGTGGTCTATTGAAGAAAAATCAAAGGGGCAAAAGATAATACTCCTCCATTCCGATTTACTCGCCGTGGTTTTAGTTTAAATTTGAACTAAAACCACGGCGGTAAATCGGAACGGAGGGAGTAGTATTCTAAAGGTATTTTTCTGGAGATTCGACATTATCAATTTCTTATATATTTTCCTGAAAATAAGTAAATATATTAATTAGAAGTATCAGGTATAGAACTATTCTAAAGTGATTTTTAGTATCACTAGCACCACGAACAATTGGCATGTGGGCATGTTTTCCTTTATATATCAAAGACAAAAACTGGTAGCTTATGATTGTGCTTTGAAAATGCTGATTGGCAAAGTCATTGACGTAACTATGATGGGCTGGCCTAAAAGCATGATTTCACAGAATTGGAAGAAATGCATACAAATAATTGTTCTTTTTTGAGAGATGTTGCACATGCATACAAATAATTGTATTAATTTATTCTATAGCAACGAATCCACTGTGGTAGTAGTAGTGGAGGCGGATATAGTGTTGTAAAAATGTTCGACAATACCGGTTGATTTGTATGAGGATCTGCAAGGACACGACACATGTTGAACCATTGAAATATTTAAGTCCACTAGATAAAAGGATGGTCACATGAGCTCGGGACCTGGTTGTGGCCGCTGAACTCGGAGAAGGTGCGGCGTTGTGGTGAACAGGTTGTGTCGTTGTGGTGGTCACCCTCGGCTATGATTGCGTGCAACCCTTGGCAGTGGGAATTGGCCTGGGATGCCGTCGAGGGGAGAGGAGGGGCGGGCGACTCCGTGCAGGCTAAATGATGTGCCGTTGAGGGGAGGACAGTGAGAGGCCGTTGTGGGCAGAACAGTCCGGAGGGAAGGAGATGTGAGTGCGAGCGATATGTCGTGCTATTAGAGAATAAGAGGGCATATTGATTTTTTTTTAGATAAAAATAGAAGGAGTGGCTGCTTGTTTTTGTAGCGAAAAGCGATTGCTTGCTACAAGAGGCATGTCTCATTTCTTTTATATAGTTAAAAATATCACAAACCCTAACGAGTCATTTCTGGAGAATAATTATCAACAAATAAATTACAGGAAGCACACATGTTATTAAAATTTTGATGTGACTCACTCTACTAAAAAGCACAATGCGACTCACTGTGACTAAAAATGGTCACCTGCTTATATGAATATAGATTGTACATGAGTTTTTTTATTATTTTAATATATGTTTATATGTTCACCTTTATATATCAGAGATAAAAACTGGTAGCTTCTAATTATGCTTTGAAAATGCTGATTGGCAAAGTCATTGGCGTAACTATGATGGGCTGGCCTAAAAACATGATTTTACAGAATTGGAAGAAATGCAAACAAATAATTGTTCTTTTTTGAGAGATGTTGCACATGACAATATAAAAGGTGTATTTCTATATATGTTTAATTTTGCAGGTTATGAGAGAGATGGATATGAATTATGTTGACGTTCAAAAAGAAACCATCGACAAGGGGCAATATTGATGAAAGGGGCAAAAAATTAACAAAATTTTAAGTATATATGTGCAATCAGAAAAAAATATATTTAAAAGGCCTGTAGCAACTCATGCAAGGTGCTCTCACGGGTGTAGGTTTGTCCATCGCCATTTGACTTTATAACCGTGCAAGACAGTTGACAGCAGATCGCTTATGGTAGGACCTAACTATTACCAATGATTTATACTATCAAATGCAGTGTCAGTGAATGGTGTTCCTTCATGGTTGAAGGTTGCATGTCTTCTGCTAGGTTCATTGATACTTCTCGGTATGTACTTGAATGTTCCTTACCTGATTTTTTAGTGGCTACTATTCTTAGTGGACAGAGATAAGGTTTACATGATAATTATTGTCGAGTCACTCAAATACATGCATGTTCGTCTGCTCTGACGGCTACAAGGAGCAAGAGATAGTGGGATGAAGGATGAGTGGGGGAAGGGCGAGACGGAGCTATATAGAGAGGGGAAGAGTGGAGAGATAAGGTTTACGTGATAATTATTGTCGAGTCACTCAAATACATGTATTGTAGCCCGTAGCAACTCACGGGCATTCTGCTAGTTAGAGAAAGGATGGAGTAAGTGGCATGATACCAGTCGCCGACAAATCGCCTGAATCGCCACTCGGGTTACTATAGCCGGGGGGGGGAGGTGTGGGACATGGCAGAATTCTATAGGTATATTTAGCCTGGTTGCCTGGTTGACTGCTTCTAGCATGTAGCCACGTGGGTGTGTATACGGTGATAAATCTAGACCATTTAAATATCTTAACTCTAGAGCAATGAATCTCCACTGTTCTTTTTCTATCGTCTTAATAACATAATAGATAGGGTTAGGAGACTTACCGTTTTGGCTCCTTGGTTTATCCGACTTTTGATGGATAAGAAGAAGGGTTTGTCTATGTTACATCTAGATGTGAGATATTATCTCACATCTAAATTCTCTCATATCTAACTCCCTCATCTTTGATTTTTTTTTAAGTCTCTCATTGATTTATTTTGTCCCTAAGGATGAGAGAGTTAGATGTGAGATATTATCTCACATCTAAATGTGAAATAGCAAACCTGTAAGAAGAAATAGTGAAAGATACCTCCTCTGGGAGGGCGCAAGGCAGGAAACTGGGTTTGTGTTATCCTCGGGAAAATCTGCAGCCTTCCCCTTGAACAGGAAGGAAAGCATCCCCCGCTTGGTCCTGCCTTCGTAGAAGCCCCCGCGAATGGTGAAGGTGTCATCATTTTCCTTGGTATAAGCACGCATGGGATGAGCTTGGGCCTGGAGGGGTTGGATGTCGCGGTTTAGGGCCACATGCATCGCCATGATGAGATATATCATGTGACCCTAAAAGAAGGCCACCCAATCCATGAGCTCACCCACCTCCTCGGAATTCGACCAGATAATATTCTTCGGATTCCAAGATAGGAGCATGGCAGATGGGTCTGCATTGAAGGCAAAGATACCCCTGCCCGAGTAGGATTGATTAGCGGCACATCCCTCATGTAGAACCATTCTTCTTGCTAGTTCTTCACTATGTCCTGCATTGAAGACAAGGGACCAGCAGCTTCGCCAAGCGGGCATTTGCGGGGCCTTCGGGCAAAGGAGTCGGACAGTCGATCTGTCCGGTCTTCTTTTGCCAGTCTTGTCAAAGGAACGGGAGCTTAGAGTCAAACTATGAAAAACAAGTATCTCGTAAGGGGTAAAACGAGCTTACTACGCTGGCTTGGCACTTCGCGCAGAATCCGCGATCCTTGGTAATGGGAGGGGGAACCTCGGCGCCCTTGAATAGCACCTTCCAGGCATCCTCGTGCGTTATGTCAAAGAGCCTGGTCAGAGTTTGGTGCTGGGCCGGGTCGAACTCCCACAAGTTAAAAGCCCGTCGTTGACACGGGAGGATCCGGTGGATGAGCATGACCTGGACTACGTTGACAAGTTTAACCTTCTCGTCCACCAGATTTTGGACGCAGGTTTGGAGTCCGGTCAGCTCTCCCGAATTACCCCACGACAGGCCCTTCTCTTGCCAGGAGGTGAGCCGTGTGGGTATGCCAGATCGGAATTCGGGGGCCACTGCCCATTCAGGGTCACGCGGCTCGGTGATGTAGAACCATCCCGATTGCCACCCCTTGATGGTTTCCACGAAGGAGCCCTCGAGCCATATAACGTTGAGCATCTTGCCCACCATGGCGCCTCCGCACTCCGCTTGCTGGCTGCGCACCACCTTCGGTTTGACGTTGAAGGTCTTCAGCCATAAGCCGAAGTGGGGCTTGATGCGGAGGAAAGCCTCGCACACGACGATAAACGCCGAGATGTTGAGGATGAAGTTCGGGGCCAGATCGTGGAAATCCAGGCCGTAGTAGAACATGAGCCCCCGGATAAATGGGTGGAGTGGGCAGCCTAGTCCGCGGAGGAAATGGTTGAGGAACACCACCCTCTCATGGGGCCTGGGAGTGGGAATGAGCTGCCCTTCGTCTGGGAGCCGGTGCGCGATGTCTTTGGACAAGTATCCGGCTTTCCTCAGCTTCTTGATGTGTCCCTCCGTGACGGAGGAGACCATTCACTTGCCTCCCGCTCCGGACATGGTTGGAGAAGGTTGAGGTGGGGTGTGCGGACTTGGGCGCTGGAGCTCGAGTGCGCGAAAATGGATAAGCAAAGGAGGAAGAAGGCATAGATGAAAAAGGTGGATCCTTATCCCCTTATGGACGGACGAAACTATGTGCCCCACCAGCCTGGTAAAACTAGCTTATCTCCCAAGCGCCGTAATTAATGGCACGGTTGGGTTACCTACACCCGTATTGATGAGAATCCCGGAATAAGGGGACACGATCTCTGCTTCGACAAGACGTGCCAAGGAAACCACCTCGCTAAGTGCGCTGAGGTGGGACAGTAAAAACGATTCGAATAAAGGCTTGGCCGTGGTGTGATGTCACGCTGCGGAATACGTCAGCAGGTTGGATTTGTGTAAATATTATTCTCTCTACGGTGGTATGTGGAACTTATTTTGCAGAGCCGGACACTATCCTTGTGTTCAAAATCTTCTATGAAGTATTCAGAGGAGGAACCCGCCTTGCAATGCCGAAGACAATCTGCGCACCGGACTCGTCGTCATTGAAGCCTGGTTCAGGAGCTACTGAGGGAGTCCTGGATTAGGGGGTGTCCAGATAGCCGGACTATAATCTTTGGCCGGACTCCTGGACTATGAAGATACAAGATTGAATACTTCGTCCCGTGTCCGGATGAGACTTTCCTTGGCGTGGAAGGCAAGCTTGGCGATACGGATATGTAGATCTCCTCCCATTGTAACCAACTCTGTGTAACCCTAGCCCTCTCGGTGTCTATATAAACAGGAGAGTTTTAGTCCGTAGGACGAACAACAGTCATACCATAGGCTAGCTTTTAGGGTTTAGCCTCTCTGATCTCATGGTAAATCTACTCTTGTACTACCCATATCATTAATATTAATCAAGCAGGAGTAGGGTTTTACCTCCATCGAGAGGGCCCGAACCTGGGTAAAAACATCGTGTCCCTTGTCTCCTATTACCATCCGCCTAGACGCACAGTTCGGGACCCCCTACCCGAGATCCGCCAGTTTTGACACCGACACCACCCTTGGTTAGAACACACCAGGCTGGAGTGGCCTCCGGCGCTAGCAGGTGCCCGGATTTGGAGAGTTGAGCGATCTTCTCCTCCATCACTATGGTGCCCTTCCGTCGCCCTTTAGTTTGGGAGGCCGTCGATGCCTCCCTCGTGGCCTTCTTGCGGACTTTGGTGATCTTTGTCGCTTGAGTCTGCATGCCAGCCATGCATGCTGGTGGATGAACTGGAGGAAGAATTAGAAGCTTTCATATTCGGACACTAGAAAGCTCGCGGGCACAGGAGCTCGAGGAAGAATATGAGGGCTTGAGAGATTGAGAGTCTAAACCTCTATCTCTCGGGCGCGCACGCGCCCCCTTGGCCTTTTATAGAGCCAATTAGAATGCGAAGCGGCTGAAATTTCAAAAAAAAAAGAAAGAATGCGAAGCGGCTGCGGGATAAACTACCACATATATCGCGGCACGATATCCTTTACTAATATGATGTGACAATAGTGGGGCCTTGAGACACGCTCATATGATATGATGACAGTTGAAATGACGGCACACCACTATTGTGTGGGAAGACGGGTAGGGCCGGTTAGTTCTGTCAGAGCACGACTGGACTGTCAGCTCGGAATTAGCGCGGGAACACTTCGAGGCTAAGGCATCGTCGCGCGGTAGAAGCTTTTACCTGAGGTGCGACATGAAAATAATGTAGCATCTGATAAAGGCTATGGGAACCCAGAAGGACCATCTCAGATGCCTGACGTATGAACTCTTCGGATACACCTCGGTGATCCTCGAGATCATCAAAGATGGAAAGATTTGTTGAATCAGCTTTCAGGACCGATGGCTGAAGGCGAAGAACAGTTTAGAATAACCGACGAGTGTCCCTGACTTGAAGACCGGTTCAGGGGCTATTGATGTTATCTTAGACCATGGGGATACTCACCACATCGTCTCCCAACCAGGTGGGCCAGGCCGAGGACCCCGATGGTGATTTACTGATGGGCCTCACCCAGAAGACCCATGACGTGTATAAGGAAGGTTCCCGAAGATTTGGCGCGTAGACTTAAATGTTTACTACAACACGATCTACCAAATATCTAGCCGACAAATCCGTAACCCTAGACCCCCCCCCCCCCTCGGTACCTATATAAATTAGGGGGTAAGGCACGTAGAGGCTCATAGACTATCTCATGGTAGACAAACCTATACATTGCACTCTACCCGCAATCAATACAATCAAAAGCAGGACGTAGTGCATTATCTCTTCGAGAGAGACTAAACCTGGGTAAAACCTCACATCTCTTGTTACCATCGTACCTAGGCTACCAACTCGGGATGCCCTACCTGAGATTCGCCACTCCAACACTAAGTCGACACGCATGCATGGTTTTTATTTTTTTGCCAACTCAACCCGACGGGCGGGCCCCACCAATCAGAAACGCCATCAACGAGCACTCAACGAGTCATCAGTGCTTTTCTTTGAAAAATTATCACTGGTTTTTGCCCCCAAAAAGAAAAGTAGTGGTTTTCTGCTAATGATGCTGCAATAGTGGTGGTTTTATGCTTTTACTATGAAAGGTGACATCTGAAGAAGAAGAAATAGTGGCAATGATTTAATAAAAGGGAGGAAAGTGTATGATCAAACTGTGAGATTGAAAGTACCTATTCCTGAAGCAGCATGATGAAGCTGAAACGAAACAAAGAAGCATTGAACAAAATAACGAAGGTGCATTTTTTTTCTTTTTCTGACAAAAAGGTTAAATAATGCAATAGAATGCTAATATGGAAGCACATGAGCAATATTTTAGTAGCTAAAAATGGAAGTACAATTGTTGGAAGTTAACTTGCCATTCATTTCGATTATCCATTGCATTTAATCTACTTACACTCAGTGCGGCAACTCTCAAGCAAAGCAAAATCCTGGATGAACTGGTTAGACAACAAGGCTCTAAGAACCAGTATTCAAGATGCCATGCAGGTGCACATATTAACGCGTGACATTGGAAAGCATCTGCCATTGATGATACATCATTTGATACATGTTTTTGAATCTGGAAATAACTTTGCCCTTGAGTAGTGTGACATAAAATCTTATACTCCGTGGTTTATGTTTTGGTGCGTGTGATGTTAAGAAGCAAGCGCGTGACTTGACAGGAATATGGTGTCAAATCCCTTATAACTCTGAAACAGGGATAGATAACTATTTTGTTTCAGCATCTGTAGAAAGGGTATGGTGTAGCAGTTACTCAAGTGGGGATTGGATTCCAACAGCACGTGAATAAACAGTTGATTAGTAATAAGGCCAGGAGCTAAGCTGCCCCTGTACCCAGAGCAGCCAAGCCAGGTCGAAACCTTGACAAGTTTTGTGTTTCCTGAAGATGAATAGCATGTCGTATTATGGGACAGAGACAGATTTCAGTATACTAAGAAGAATGTCGAGTAGTTTGTCCATCTGATCTGACCAAGATGGCAAGATTTAGTTTTGATCAGTGTGATAGTCACTATGTGCTAATCACAAGTTAAACAGGGACAGAACATTGGTTCATGAACAAGCTCACACGCCTGCATACTATGAGCAGCTGATGCCATGTCATGAGTGAAAACTGAGCTCAGAAACCATACTTGTGCTGGTGACTGGGCAGTTTGCAGTTATGGTTTAACTTGAGATAAAACAAGCGTCATCCTATATACACAACATGTCATACTAACAAACAACAATCAGGCACATTGCATAATGCGACCGGAGGCAAAGCACATCATGTAGCAGAGATGAATGTAGAAATACTTCTAGACTTGACCCATACTTTAAAGTCGATACACACATAGTTCAGCATCTTACTTCTAGAGTAAAGTAGATCATAAGTTCCACACACAGATAGCTGGGCATCCTACTACATAGTTGTTTGACACACAAATAGTAGCTGGCACATATCTTACATAGCTGACCGATACAGCAGATGATTACTTCAACAAACAAACAAACAGCCACTGGCAAAACATAGATACATAGATGTACCTATCCTACTCCATAACATTCAGGCCACCAGAGCACCATCCAACATGATGCTAAATCAGATCAGTCCTAACAAAGGTCTGTCCTGACAATGGCCGACCAAGCAATGGTAATCTCCACCTTAGAGCCACCAAGGTCGCAATTGTGCCGACTTATGTTGCATATCTTGGGCCTGATCTTGACATGGGATTGCGCAGCAATACCACCAGACTCTGAGTATGATTGAAGAAAAACTTTCAAGCTATCTCTGTATTGCCGGCGATTCTCTTTCCGCACTTCAACAGAAACAACGCGTCTTGTGAGATCAAGGTAACCAGCTTTGCCAATTGGCATTTCCCCACGCACACAGCCACGAGGATCCTTTCTGTTTGTTAGACGGCAGTCATGAGAATCGAGCAGCACAACTTGGAAACGTGACGAATCATCCACAACCTCTGCAATGCCATCCAGATCCACGCACACAACCTCGTGAGCTGGTGAGGAGCAAGCAATCCGGCCTCCGTATTCAAAAGGCCATGGACCTCCTCCAACGACACGCACACCCAAAAAAGTTGCTTGAATGCAACTATGTACTTCCTCCACTCTCAGTTCAGCTGTGATAAGGCAGTTGCAGAAGGTAAGAGTATCTATACCATCTTCAGTATCAGTACCGTCTTCACTATCAATAGTACTACCAATGTAATGATCTCGGCAATTCATCAACTCCCTGTCCGCCGACTCCGTCGCACCCTTAAGCTTCAGCTGGACTTCAAAGTCAACTGGGCTCAGTGCCATAATCGCCCGAGACGGACCAGTCAAGCGCAAGAAGGGGTCCTGCAAGCAACAACAACAACATCATCATTATACATTTCTAAGAAGAAAAAAATGCTTATTTGCCATCGACGAGCAAGTCAATTGCTGATACACAATCGAACAAACATGACTCACTTATATGCCACAACACAAATGAAGTTTATGGACAATATGTCATCTTCGTTGTCCTTCCGTTAAACCTTTTTGGCATGTCAGTATTTTGGGTAATTTCCAAAACTGCCCCTACCTATCCTAAAAAGACTACCCCCCTTTTATGCCAAAATAAAGAAAAGAAAAACACCCAATTTTGCCCCACGAACAGAGAAAACCAAATGGTTCCTCGTCAATCGCCTAAGCCCACCCCACCGCACGCATATGGCGGTGACCCAAGCAAAGACAAAAGCGATAAGATACTTGGAGAAATATCACAAGAGGCTTTGGTCCAAGAGCAAGTTCTCCACCTCATGCAAAGTGGACTATGTTACAAATAATTTAGCCGGCTGCTTTAATAACTGGATCCAAAAGCACAAAGTCTGCCATTTGAAATGATGGAGAAGATCAGGAGAAAGATAACAGTGATGCATGCCAGGAGGAGAAAAATTGCTAGAAAGTTAAATGGTCACAAAATACTACCAAGTGTCATGCAGGAGCATGCCAAGAGTAGAGGATTTGACTTTGAACTTGAAAGACCATCTGAAATGGAGGCAGAGGTGACTGAGAGTGGACCAGATGGAAAATGCCACATTGTTAATCTAGAGAAAAATACATGCATATGCAGAGAATGGCAGGTCTCGGGGAAGCCATGTAAACAAGCACTCTGCTTTGTCACCCATATTAGGGGGATTTCACTACAAGATTATGTTAATTCTTGCTATAGTGTCGCCAAGTTTGCCCTTGCATATGCTCCAATTCTTCCTGCCCTTCCAGACAGGTCACAGTGGCCAAAAATACCCATGACTTCTTTTTGTATCCTCCAATACTTAAAAGATCCGTGGGTAGGCAAAAGGTACTGAACACAAGAGTGGTGTTGAGAACACGATTATAGGAAAAGAGGACAACACCAGTGCCCAATCTGCAAAGTCTATGGACATATAGATGGATAAATTGTAAAGATGATCCTAAAGCTAAAGAAGCATAGGCTCATGTGGCACATTTCTTTTACACTTGGAGCATCTTTACTTCTGTTTTTTTTAATAGATAAATGTTGATAACGTGTAGAAGGAAAAAAGAAGGCCATTGTAGCTACACCTGAAGCAACTGAGGGTAATCAAACTGCACTTCCTCTTCCATGTCCATCTATGTAAGATTACTATCATAGTTTTGCATCATTTAGTTTCATTTCAGATTACCTCTTCTTTATCTTTACATTTTTTTATGAGGAAACATGTATATATGTTCATGCAGGAAAATGAAGGGATCAAAGAAGAATGCTGATGGTACTAGTGCAACATCATCATCCAAGTCTGTTAGGTACAATCTAAAAAATAAATGAGTTGCCGTAATTTATTCGCATTCTGATTAAATCTGTTTATTTTTTTGGTAGGTCAAAGACCGGTTCTGCCCAAGTTGAAGTTTTTTTGCGGGATGCCCAAGTTAAAGTTGCTGGAAGTAAAACTGCCTCAACGGCAACAAAAGAAAAGACAATAACAGCACCAGCAGATAGCCCTGGAATGGGAACTAGAAGCAGACTAAGCAGGAAAAGGTTGAAAATGTGATATTTTCTGTCCCAACATGCTTGCTGTCATGATTTGACTATTTTGAGAAAACTGGGTAGGAACCAACATGTATGCTGTCATCTTTGGTTATTTTGAGAAAACTGGGTATGGACTAAGACACACGCAACAGTAAGGAAACCAAACAAAATAGAAAGATTGAAAACAGAATATGGAAGTGGGCACATACAGCTGAGGTGAGCTTCTGGCAGTCATGCCTCGGGCGACTGAAGATGATGTTCCGCTTGCGGTCCGAGTTGTCTCGCGCAGCGACGACACCATACACCTGAAGTGGCCAGTGCAGGTTGCTGCTGATCCCAGCAATCTTGAAAGAATAAACCTGCAGGCTGATCCCTTCTGTCTCAGCATAGTAGGGTAAGGACCGTCCTGGTGTGCAGTGTGTGAAGAACATGG